>OY856412.1:839376991-839976991 GCA_963693085.1 Alisma plantago-aquatica | reverse complement strand
TGACAAATCTCTCAATTTTTTTATTTTTACACAATGCTAGATATATACAAATTTATTTATTTATTAACCAATAATCTTTATTTTATGATTACATAATTGAAGTTATTATTACCCTCTTTCTAGGCATAATACCATGTTCAGTTAGGTAAAAGCTTCACCTTCATGGCATCTATTATTCTTAACATGAATTACTAAAATGATCTCTTGATTATTCCCTCCCAATGGTTAGCCTACTTTCACAACACATTATTGATTGAGTTCATGAAAATTCTCCTAATGTAGAGTCTTTGTTTTGAAGCTACTAACACTAAGAATTATATTTCAAGGTAGTAAATCTTAAATAATAAATTTTAGATTGAATCCCAAAAATAATATTCTACACAAAAATATATTGTTAACTACAACATCACACCTGACTACTCTTGTGTTGTAGAGATAGAAAATTAGTTAGTTATGTTTGACATGGTATCATAGAAAATTGGAATGAAGAAAACATCAAAACAAAATATTTAGACCTAGAGAAGATGATAACGATGCAATCTATGTAAGAAAGTAACAACTGAGCATTGTTTTCATCAAATCCACCATCTGAAGTTACCAAATGTAGCACTTACGTCATTCTCCTCCTCTTTATCTTTTCTCACCCACCAAGTCTAAAATGTTGATATCATTGATAGGTCAGCATATGAGGGTGCTTTAGTTTTTATGTAATCAAAATTCCAACTTATAACACATGTCATTGATTTTACCACTTTTTATCTAGGCTTTTGGCATGATAAGTGGTTACCACCAACTTTAAAGTTGATACCACTTACTTTCAACATATTTTGAAGAGACTTCTCTTTTCCTTATCAATATGGAAACAATGTTGAAAAACAAATTTGATACTTTGATGGTACCACCGTATTCATGCCAGTGGTAATTTTTTTCCAAAAACATAGTAATTTCCTATAATGTAAACATGCAACAAATTAGACCAAGTCATATTATTATATAATAGTAAATAATACTTGAAAAAAGAGAATTATTTGTTCAATCCTAATCTATGTCCTATTTGGTTTAAATGAATGAAATTTCTTTCAAATGGTATCAATTGACACATAAAAACACCCAATTTAGAACATGAAAAAACAACAACTATGCATGCATCAAGTGACATACATGGTCATAGACTTTTTAAATTTTACATTTGTAAGCATGATACACAAATAGGCTAATTTTCCAAATTCATTTGTGATATCCAGATAATACACAAGGATAAACATTTCTACACCACAACTACTAACTTTGATTAGCAAATTTGAAGATCAAAGATGTTTGACAGTAAACTAACATAAAACTAACCAAACAATGACAAATTTATTATTAATATGAGATGATTGTATGAGAATTTAGAGGAATGAACTATAAGGTCATGGGTTAAGCACCTGAAGCACTTAACTTAACCAATTGTTAACTATCATGATAGAATTTACCCATGCACCACATTGGTTTGATCGTTTGGGGTTGCTTGAGTGGATGGAGTAGTTTGGATCCTTAGAAGTTTAGATAAGGGCTATTTATATAGTGTAATTCCATAGACTCAACTTGTATGATATTTGTGAATCCCTAGGATATCTTCATCAAAACAATAGCCTTCTTAATTGTGGTTTCCATATAGTTGTAATTCTCATTCATTTTAGTTTTTATTTTATTTAGTGAAATCTAATTTTATATAGCTGATTGAATGCCAAGAGAGAAGGATATTGTTCTTATGGATTAAAGGAATGATGGTTAGAACCTTCTAGGATAATGGATGAGATTTATTGCCCTAGAAACACCACATCATTGACATCCTTCGATGTCACTAGAGGGAAATATTTTAGTAGTGACACTCTACAACTTGAGATGAGAAAATATAACATGGATATCGTATATACTCTTAGTGATGATTTTAGTAGGCTAGCATACATATGGATCTTGCTTCAATAATTCTTTCATACTACTCCAAATCACATATATCAAATTGGTAGACACTATTAGTAATCCTAATAATGATGTCATATATCATTAGAGGTTTGCTTTATCTATGGTTGGTTAATATATCCACAAGTAAATCAGAGACATTAAGTCGGCCGTATGTGGCGATGTCGTATGTGGTGACAGGAGTGGCGACTGCTACTGGAGAAGGAAATGGTGAAGGGTAACCATCTCAGATTCAGACGAGCACAGGAGTGGCGGCTGCTGTCAGAGAAGGAAATGGCAAAGGGCAACCATCTCGGATCTAGACGAGCATATGGATTGGTCTGTTCAAGAAGGCGATCCAAGATGATACGTCACTCGGTAAAGTCAACATAGAAAAGCCAAACACCAATCTACCCAACTGCCGAAGTTGAGAAAAATGTAGAGAAGTGGAAACTTTGTCTTGCAAGCTATGTGGTGGGGTTTAGGCCTCACCTCCCTTCACTGGAACAATACTTGCATTATATCTGGATTCTAAAAGGCTCCATTAAAGTCCTAAATCATGACAAAGGTTTTTTCATGATAAGATTCACAGATTATGAAGATCTTGAATCCATTCTAGATGGAGTAGCTTGCTTTGTGAGGGACAAGCCTCTAATTCTAATGTGATGCAGACCTAGATAGTAACTTTCTAAGTTTAAGTTGACTATAGTGCCGATTTGGATACAAATTCACGATCTCCCACTAGAATTATGGGATAATGAAATGTTTGACATGATTGTATCGTATCTAGGTGACCCTCTAAGAACTGATAGAGCTACTCATGATTTCAAGAGACTTGAATATGCTAGAATGCAGGTTCTTGTTCCTGTGAGTTCTGATTTCCCTAAAGTCTAGAAGTGGCGAGTGATAAAGGGGATACTAAGATGATTAAATTTGTCTATGAGTGGAAACCAAAACCTTGTGTTACCTGTAATCTCTTCAGTCAAAAATGTCAGGAAGTTACTCCTAAGAAGCAGATGAAGAAAGTATGGATTCCTAAAGAAGTACTAATTCTTCCTCCTAAACCTAAAATTTGGATAGTTGTTACCGACAATGCAGCTAAACTATCTGAGGAAATTCCTGGGAAGGATAAACTAGTCTCGGTGGTGATGAATTCAAATGAAAATTTAGATACTGAATTTTTTCATGGCTCAAATGATAATTTTTAAGAGGAGGTGATAGATTCATAAGTAGCTGGTGGTGATGGGGTCATTCATCTCATCACTCTGACTAATTCTACAGATGCTTCTAGTTTTGTCAAATCTAGTCAAGGGTCAGAAGACTTCTACAAACCAAAAAAATCAAGAAAAGCAAAAACAAGAGATAAAAATCAATCCTCTTTTGACTCCTCTAGTCTAGGATCATTCATTAATAGATTTAAGGATCTTGATAAGGAAGTGGTCAATGAAACGGAACATCTTCCCAGTGAAGTACAGGATGAAAAAGATCTAAATAGATGATCTTAATTTGTGTATTGTCTCCTGCAATGTTAGGGGATTAAACAATAAGGTCACCCTCATTCAGGAGAGTTTAAATAAGTTGGTTCCTCATATCATAGTACTGAACAAAACCAGAAATAGAGAAAGGAAGATTAAGAAGTTACTTAATAGACACTTTCCTGAGTTTCGCTAGATTTCAAATCACTCTTCTCATGCCCTGGGGAGAGTCATAATTCTTTGGAGAGAGGATTTTTGTTCTCTTACTGTAAGGACCCTGACCTACATTTTGGGCTTACCCTATTTGCTATGCCTAAACCTTGTGTTTTGCCTAATCACCTGAGGTGTGATTAGTGTTTGTTGTGTTTTGTTGTGGGGTTGAGGTGCAACTTGCAATTGACCCAGGTTCTAGGGTTTCTGTGCAAGCTTGCCACCTTGAGAGGCATCCTTGTCTCTTTGCATCCTCTAGGGTTGAGAGGATGGGTTGGGTACCTTATTTGAGTTGTTTTGGGCCTCGTTGAGCTTGTTTAAGCTTGGGTTTATTGTTGGGCTTGAAGCCCTTCCTCCTTGCTTGAGTGTGTCGGGCAAGGGTGAGCTTGATGCCTTGTGTCGGACAGGAGGTGTATCGACCAGGGGGTGATGGTGGGTGTGACGAGTTGCCATGTTGGGCAACACACACCCCTCCACCTATCACCATTTGTGTCACCCTCTCTTAGACACATGGAGCTTGTTGCTAGCAAGTGGCAGGACCTTGGTATGTGGGGTGTTAGCATGTGGCATGGCCCTAGGATAAGTGTACCTAGGTCGGGCGCCACCTTGCTTTGCTCTCCCCTTTACCCTCTTCTATATATGTCTCTATTTTCTCTTTCTCGGGATCTCTTTGCCCCTAATCTATTTTCTCTCCCTTTGTGGTCGAGAAGAAGGAAGTAAAGGAGGTGGCCAATATAGTTGTTGTTGCTTCTTTCTTCTTCCTTGGTGGTGGCTGATACATCATGTTGTTTCTCTTCTTGAGGTGGTGCCTTAGAGATTAGAGCTTGGGAGTTGTGCTTAAGGTGGGTTACATAACTCCTAACCCTAACTATATTATCTCCCTTACATGTTGCTTTGTTGTCTTGATCGGCCTTACATATCTTTTTAGTAATGCTTCTTGCTTTAGTTGGTTAAGTTGCTTCCCTATATGTGCCCTAGACCATGTTGGTCGATATGTGGTGTGTTGGCTCCCCTTTGTGTCAGACTACCCTTTGGATTAGGGAATCTTGAGAAAAACCCCTCTCTCACTTTAGTTGAGAGGTGAGCTTCATGTTCCTTAGTTCTAAGGTGTGTCTAATGTGCCTGTTAGGCAGTACCCCTCTCTCTCCTTGGACTTGAGAGGTAAGCCTATTGTGTTGCGTGACATAGTGGTTGGCTTAGCTGATAGAGGGATGTCCTACCCTAGTTGCATGGTATGCCTCTGGGGTTTTACCTTTAGTAGGTGCCTTGGTCAATAGGGGGTGGCCATGCCTTTGTTGGTGTGTTCTTGGGCAAGACCCGTCTCTCTCCTTGGACTTGAGAGGTGAGCTTAGGCAAGACCCCTGTCTCTCCTTGGTCTTGAGAGGTGAGTGTGTGGCCTAGATGGTTGGGTGATATGTTGAGTTGGATGGCCGATAGGGTGTTGTTCTACCCTTGTTTCTCTATATGCTTGAAGTTGTGCAAAACCCCTCTCACTTTGTTGTTGAGAGGTGAGCTAACACTCTTGGTATCCTTGGGCAATATGGTGTGGATGGTTGTGGTGAGGTTGAGACCTTCTAACCCTAGTAACCCGATATGGTTTGTAAGTTTGGTGATCGATATCCCTTTCCTACCCTAGGGTGAGGGTATGGACAATATGGTTGGTTGACACCTAGTTGGTCCCTTAGCCGAGACATGTGTTCTGGAGGAGTTGAGCTCTTGGGAAATATCTCCCTTTTGTGTTAACCTCTTGGGCATCATGGCTTTGCCTTGCACGATACCCATGATGGGTAGTGCTGCATGATATCTCTCTCTTTCCCTTAGGCTAGGGTTGGGCGATACCGTAGGTGGCTGTTGTGTTGTTGTGTTGGGTGATATGGGTCTCTCCTGCTATGACGCGTTGCTATAAGGTGTTGCCCAGCATGGTTTTTCCCGTGATGGGCATTGCACACTACCTCGTATGGCGTCTCCCGATACACTGTTGCCCAATAGGTTCTTGCTCGATATGGTGGTGTGTCGCTTGGGCGTTATAGGCTGGTTCTTAGAGTAATGCTCTATATCAGCTTGCTCGTAGCTTGTTGCTTCCTTGTTCCTTCAGCCGATATGGTTATGATGGGATTCCCTTGTGACAGGTGATATATATGGTTCTTCCCGACAGTCTGTTGCAACACATTGCTCGTTATGGAGCGTTGCATGCTTGGGCATTACAGGTTGGGTGTTTCTTGATATCAGTTTGTTGAATGTTGGTCAGTATGGGTGCTGGATGATATAGCTAGATGAGGTTAGATGCCTTTTAGCTGATACCTTAAGGTTGGGGTGTAGTTTGATGTTTTAGTGAAGGTTCATCCTTAACCGGTTACCTTTGGTGAGGGCCGCTGCACCTTTGGTGAGGGTCGTGGTGTCTTTTGGTGAGGGTTGTTCCCTACCCGATATGCTTTTATGAAGGTTATATTCTATGTTTTCTTGAAACCCTAATATTGTTTGGAATGTTTTATATGGAATGCATGGTTATCTAATGTTGCATAAATATACATCGATGATGAAGTAATTATCTACTCTTGAGCATACTAACCATGCAGGTTCCTCAGATGAGATGTATATTCAAGTATGAGCTATAATGATGTCCTTGGTGACATTCTCTTGATATTGAGATAATGAGGAACACTATGTGTTATGTGAACTATGATGGCATATGATAAATGTTGCCTATGTGTTGGCAACATGTGCTTAATGGTGGGATGGAATCCTTGTGCTGTTGGATCCTTGTGATGGATCATGATGATTGGCAAGAGGCCAAGTGGCAACATGTAATGTTGGGTCCTTGAGGTGGATCATGATGATGATGATGGCATTGAGAGTAGAAGAAATAGTGTGACACAGAATGATGGGATCTATGTTGTTTACCCTTGTTTATGGTTTCTCTAATATAACTTGGTTGATCCCAACAATCCACAAAAAATATACTAATTAATAACAGAAGAACCTTTCTTGTAGTTTGCCCTGGCCATAGATCCATAATTGTTAGTAGTTGGTAAAGGTGAAATAGGTTCTCCTGTAGGTTAACCTGGAGCACATATTGTTGAGTATGCGGGGTTTATCCTAGCTGCAAATAGGAGGATTAGAGTACAATTGCAGTTGTAGACACAAGATGTATATAAGAGCATTGTGAACATGCCCATGGCTTAGTATGATAGAGCATGGTGAACAGGCCCATGGCTCAGTGTGATGGAGCATGAATGCGTTCATGGCTCGGAGAGCACAGTGAATAGGCATGTGGCTCAAGATATACTAGTGTCGTAACTTGTACCAAGTTGGGCTAGAGAAAAGGATACCCTCCGGAGCTGACCCTGTGACTGAGGTCACTTAAGCAAGATATTGTGGTCCTGCTTTGGTTCTCATGCACAGACCACAAGGGTAGAGGTTGTGGATTCTGACTCTTCCATTGACCTTGTATGGCACCGGTTTTGTTTTGCAACTGAAGGTTGGATTTGAGCGGTACGACTCACTTCCTCAGGGCATAATAAATGGAAACCCAGCCGTATAGTATATCTGCTTAGGGAAAACATGAAACATTAGTTGAGGCCTTGTATAGTGAATGTTGTGTCTTACATATATGTGCCCTAAGTATATCTTGTAGATTGCTATATGTTTCTCAGGTATCATGCTAAGATGTTACGCTTGTATAATCTTATTCTTCATATTTCATACATGATCTGATTATATCTACTACATGTTTTATCATTTCTAGCTTTTCTGAGGTTTTATAGTTCGGCGGGGAGTTATGTTTCTCACTGGGACAGTGTGTCTCACCCCGCTGGTTTCAACCTTTTTAGGTGATCGAGCTAGACTTAGTGGTGGTCGTGAGGTTGTAGTCGAGCAACAAGAAGATCAGTATAAGGCTTGAGGTTGGATATGATGTTGTGGTTGTTTTTTAGTAGAGTCCTAGAGTCATCCATGTACTCTCATATCCTTGGAGGTGTTTTGATGAAATTTCACGATGTATGATCCTAGTATGTATTTTTGTAACTTGTTGTTGGCCTGGCTAGGTCTGATATGTATATAAACAGGTGATGCATACTTGATGGATATGGAACAGACGAATCCAATGTGTTGAAGGACAAATATCATGCTTATGTATATATAACATGTTTCCTTGCAGGATGTGCATCTGGTTGTAATAGTTCCTGACATGGAATATTATCGCAGTAAGAAACTCACCAAAGGTTAAAATCCCTGAGTTTTTAACCAAAACCTTGTGTAATAATACCACCCGTAAGAGGACGGGTTTTATCGCAGTATAATTGAGGATTGAATCCCAAGGGACAACGTTTTTAAGAATCATTTACTAGTCGAATCTAGTTGAATCAAGAATAATATTTAGAATAAGGGTCGGATGGTGGTTGATTAAACTAAATGTGAGAAAAGTAAAGAGTAGGATTAAAAGTTGATTAAAGATTAATAATGGGAATTGATGGGATGGTTCTGGGTTTCACCACCACTACGCATGCAAACACATCCAATCACAAACATCCATGCAAGATATAACTATCCAAATAGAGCTACTGCAAAACTCCCCATACAGGCGTTAGGTTCGCGTAAGCATCACCTTAGATATCAGATGTCTCGTCACCATCCAGATCACATACTTACAACTCCGAAGATATAGAAATCCAAATAAAGTTGTGGTCCTCCCTAAGGGATGTTAGGCACACAGAAGCGTCACCGTGGGCTAGATGGATCGTCCCCTCACAGATCATACACTTACGACCTCAAGGAATCCCATTCTATTTCTAGTTTGGGAGTCAACCACGTTAATCGACATTCAAATCCTACATATTGAAGTTCTTGCAACATAGGAAAAGAACAAGATAAATGCAAGCAGGTGATCAATCCACAAGCACACCGACGATTAACAACAAAATGAAAAGTTATATACATGCCATGGAAAGTTTAGTAAATGAACATGTAAGCATGGACAACGGGGCTAGTCCCTGCACCCCAGTGAAAAGGAACTACTCGCTCATGATGCGAGGAACAAAAGAATAAGAGAGAGGAAAGATTCCACCATGAGCATGATGAAGAAGATGATCACAACTCAGTGAAGAGACGGTCTTCTACATGACGAAGGGGAGATCTAGATGAGGAGCGATGACCACCATGGAAGACGGGGCATGTTTTCTCTCTCCTCATTCCTTCTTCTCATCCTCCTTGCTCGTAGTAGGAGGGGCAGACAATGGAGGCGTAGGTGGGCATGGATGGCTGCCAAGCAATCTGAATCTGGGTTTCCACCTCAGATCTGGATCGGTACTGGTAGATGAATGGCAGTGGATGGTGTTGGATGAGAGCACAAGTGCTGATGGACTCTTGGCTGTGGGGCTCGTCCTCCACCAGGGGTCAAGTTCTCTTAAGCATAGCTTGGTGGCGGCATGGATTGCAGACAGTGGATGGATGACGGCGCAGGGTGATGGAGCTCAGGGGTCGAGATGCTATTACAGTAGCCTGGAACCACCCTTGGTCGTCGGTCTACCTCCCTCCCGGGGTCGAGCCAAGGAGTTGGCAGCCTGGCAGCGCGGGAAGCAGATGGCTTGAGCAGCAAGTGATGGGGTCTATTTATAGCAGCAGGGGGGTCACTGTTGGGTGTTGTTGGTCGAGGTGTTCTTTTCAATTGGTCGCGGTCTGTTCTTTAAATTGGCCGCATCCTATTCTTTCACCCTTGGTTGCGGTCAACTGTAGGGTAGACCGCAGGCAGTGCTTGAGGTGTTGCAACTGAGGCCTATGCTATGCAGAGATGTCTCTTAGATGACTGCTGGAGATCGGAGGTAGAAACCGCAATCATGAAGGAAGGATGGGAACCACTACTACAGAAATGGCTTATAACGTCACTTTTAATGGTGTCGGTTGTAATAATACACTAACACATAAACCATATGATAACCTCCTATTTTAGTAGTTTATCTTAGTCTTTTTCCTTAGTTTTCCATACTCTTTCTACATTTATATTGTACTTAAACCTAATTTTACCCCTTTTTTGTAAATACATCATCAAACTAACTTTTCCTCTTATAATTGCAGAAAAAAAGCACAAAAAAATAACAAAAGAATAAACCAGCCCAAGGGTCGAGTGGATCCAAACGGTCCCAGGACCGCATGGAGTTCAAACGGTCCCGAGACCGCATGAAGCCAAACGGTCCCAAGACCGCATGGAGTTCAAACGGTCCCGAGACCGCATGAAGCCAAACGGTCCCAAGACCGCATGGAGTTCAAACGGTCCCGAGACCGCATGAAGCCAAACGGTCTCAAGACCGCATGGAGTTCAAACGGTCCCGAAACCGCATGAAGCCAAACGGTCCCAAGACCGCATGGAGTTCAAACGGTCCCGAGACCGCATGAAGCCAAACGGTCCCGAGACCGCATGAAGCCAAACGGTCCCAAGACCGCATGGAGTTCAAACGGTCCCAAGACCGTTTGACGCCAAACGATCTCAAGACCGTCTGACGCCAAACGATCTCAAGACCGTTTGACGCCAAACGGTCCCAAGACCGTTTGACACCAAACGGTCCCAAGACCGTTTGAGCCCAAACGATCTCCAAACCGTTTGGATCTCACTCAAAGCCTATAAATAAGACCTCAGGGCCGTCCATGAAAGAGAGAGTCCAGACGTCCAGAGGCTGTCTCTCCACTACCAGAACAACTCCATCCACTCGAGGCTGCCGGTCTGAGACTCACGTCCATTGCAAGCTACTTTCTCTCTCATCAACAAGGAAGGTGAGAGGAGAAGATCCGTCATCAAGCAAGCTACAAGGGGTGGAGATCGTTGCTCTCTCCACCAAGGGTTCAACCTTCTCTCCTCAGTGGAGATGATGTTCTTTCTATCTCTTCTTGCCTCCTTCTTTGTTGCTCCCTCTATGAGGAGCGAGTAGTTCCATCCACTAGGGCGCGGGGACTAGCCCCGCTGCCCATGTTTTGTATTTTGTACTGTAAAAAAAGATGTTATCATTTCGTTTTAATACTAAATCGTTTCACACATGCTTGAATGATGGCCACGTTCTTGTATGCATTTATTGTCTTTCGTTGTGGTTTGTCTACGACCGCTATCGAGGCTTGAATACCGATTCAGTGTTGGTTTCTGGTGTGTGTATCCACCACGCATCCGTTTCGGTGTCTAGAAGTGTATCTCAAAGAGTGGAGTAAACTCACTATCATTTGGCACACTCCCATCTGTATGGAAGAGACCTTTGGTAATTCGAGGAACACACTTTGCGAGGGGAATGATGTAAAGCATGTGACCATTTGTTCGGGAATGGCTGGCGTTGCATCATTCCCGCACTTCTCGTAGCTAGGTTATCCGAATAGGAGACTAGGCCTACAAGGACGCTATTCGATTTGGTAATTATCGCTCGCTTGTTAGTTTTAGATGCACGTTTCTTGAGGTTGAGTAAGATTCTCTCTTCGGAGACTACATCCTTCAGTGACGCGTAGTGATGTACCGTATGAGAGTTACTTAACCCTTGGAGGATGAGATGCATTGCCCTTTTCTTATATGGGCATTGGTCTTGTGGAACATCGAAGGGTGCAATGCATCGCTCTTGTCTTATGTGGGCATCAGTCTTGTGGAACACCCTTGGATGCAACGCATCGCTCTTGTCTTATAAGGCATCGGTCTTGTGGAAACATCCATGCATCTAGCTTATAAGTCTTGCTTAATACATATACAATGCATGTGTAGCGGTGGTAAAAACCTGCTTAACCCCAGTGATTCATCATCATTTGTTAACTCTTAAGATTTACTTGCTTTATTTACTTTCTTGCTTTACTTTCTTTGTACTTAGTTTAAAACAACCAAATCAAACTTTCGATCTAAATATCAATCTTTAAGTTGTTAAGTAAAGGCTAAACGTTTTCCATCTTGACTTCGTCAAGACCGTTGTCCCGAGGATTCGACCCTTAACTATACTACGATAAGACTTCCACATGTCTTAGCACATGTGGGTGGAGTTCTTACCATAGTACTAGCAAGGCTAAACTTAGAGACTCATCATCTCTAGGATTTTTAGTGGCGTTGCATAAAACAAATTCCATCAAAAAATTGGCGCCGTTGCCGGGGACAACGGAACTTTTTAGTTTTTACTTACCAATTTCTTGGTTGATTAGGATTTTACACTTTTTCTTAATAACCAATCCAATATTTCTTGATCTTTTTCATTTCCTTCCATTTTTCCTAACTTGAGATTTTCCTTCTACTCAGGTAGAAAACGTGTATGCAACCCCCGCATAGCATCGGATTCTCCCCTGAACCAGAATACGATTCTGAGGTAGAAAGAAGTTTTCACCGAAGGAATAGACTAAACCGCCAAAGAGCCAGACAGATGGCCGAAGAGCAACGCCTTGTTGCAGAAAGAGTCAACGCCGCCATAGCAGCACAACGAGCACAACTCATTGCTGACACTCGTGCTCAGGTGCAAGCTGAGATCCGAGCTGAAGAACAAGCACGCATCCAAGCAGAGCAAGCTGCTGCTCAACTCGCGTTAAGAAACAAGCAACTTTGGGATTACGCCGTCCCGAAGAATTACGAAGATAACCATCCGGTCCGGCCTCCGATCATTAACATCCCACACTTCGAGATCCGGACCCAATGGATTCAGATTATGCAAGGGATTTCTTTCTCTGGAAGTTCTGGAGACGACTGCATGGACCACCTGAAACGGTTTAAGGCATTATGCCGACTGGTCCCACAAGCTGGCATTGCTTTCGACGCAATAATGCTCCATCTGTTTCATTTCACTCTATCTGGAAGGGCCTTAAGTTGGTATAATTCATTGGATAGAGAACCCATTATTACCACCTGGGCCCCTCTAGAGGAGAAATTCCTGGAGAAGTTCTTTCCACCCTCGCTTACTTACGAAATCAGAGGGCAGATCAACCATTTCTCTCAACTTCCTGGAGAGACCCTCGCCGAGGCATGGGAAAGATTCAAAGAACTTCTTCGAAAATGCCCTCATCATGGGATTTCGCAAAATCAACTGATTGAGACCTTTTATCGGGGGGTAAATGATGACATTAAACAGTTCCTAGATTCCTCATCTGGAGGAAATTTCATGAGGAAAAACTATGAAGACGCCTGGAAGATCGTCACTTTAGGGGCTGAAAACCAGTCCAACTGGGGGCGAACAGCTGGAAAAGGCGTCCTCAAAGTCTTTAAAGCTGAGGAATCCACGGAATTAAAGTCAATAGCAGAGGCTCTGAAAGCAATCTCCCATAAACAGCAAACCCTTGAATCATCTCTAGGGGAATTCAACAAGAAACAAACCCCGCAGCTGCATCAAGTCAAAGCTGTCACAGGTTCCTGTGAAGCTTGTCATGCATCAGATCATCCGACCTTATCCTGCGGAATGCTCTATAGTGTGATGATGGATCTTCATCCACCACCACAACCCTATGAGGCCATCACTAATCAGATTGAAGATCAGACTCCGGAGCAAGTCAACTCTATCCATACTATTCCCGGGCAAGTCTACTATAATCCCAGTCAACCAAGGAACCATCCTGGATTCCAGTATGGGAACCCTTCTGGGACTGCAAACGCGCAACACCAGACTCAAGGGGGATTTGACAGTAGGTTGCCTCCTGGGTTATCAAACAATCAAGGGAATCCAAGAAACAACTTCCCTAGGGTTAACTACCCTAGAAATCAGTCAGCCTACTACCAGTACACTCACCCCCCGCTTCACCCACAATTGCATGTTCAACAATACCAACAACAAAATTCTCAGAAGAATGTTACCACGCAGCCGGAAGATGAGCTATCTTCAATAAGACAGATGCTGCAATCTCAGCAAACCATGCTGGCCAATCAACAAGCCCAACAAAAGGCAGTTGAAACACAGCTTGCTCAGATTGCTGCACAATTGAAGCCTTCGGCTGGCACTTTCGCTGGACAACCCGAATTAAATCCGAAACATGGGCTGAACAAAGATCAACAATTAAATATGCCAGCAGTATAACAAGTTTTAGCTTCGTCGAGCCAGCGACATAAAACCAAGGCGCTTCTTGGGAGGCAACCCAAGACCTGAACATCAATTTCTCTATTTTCTAGTTTTATTCTCTCTTATTTTTGTTTTGCTTTCTTCAAGTTCTTTTTTTTACTAAATCTAAAAATACAAAAAAAATCTACATAATAAAAACTACAAAAACAATATATAAAACAAACAACATAAAAATCCATAAACCAAAATACAAAAAAAAAATATACAAATATATACATACTCAAAAACATAAAAATATATAACCCCTTTTGTTACCTCCAAACGGTCTTAAACCCGTCTGGGACCAAACAGTCTCGAAACCGTTTGGGACCAAACGGTCTCGAAACCGTTTGGGACCAAACGGTCCTCAAACCGTTTGGGACCAAACGGTCTCGAAACCGTTTGGGACCAAACGGTCCTCAAACCGTTTGGGACCAAACGGTCCTCAAACCGTTTGGGACTAAACGACCTTGAGACCATTTGGGACCAAGCGGTCTTCAAAACCGTTTGGAATACGAAAGACCACCAACCAATCACTATATATATATACCATCCCTACTCCATCTTTCTCTCTTCAGATCTTCGAATTCTCCAGAGCGTTCGTGCGAAGAGTCTTCTTCCTGCTACTGTTGCATTCGCCCTAGCCGCTCACCCGTTCGTTCGACCTTCTTCCGCAAGGTAGTCCGGCGACTCCAAACACGCCGCTCACGCCGACGTTTCCTACACCGCCATCGCAGCCGTCATCGAACGAAGTTCTCCGACTCCTCTGTCGCCTTCGTCACCGCGCCATTGTGTCACCACCACCACTGAACCAGTCGCCGTCTCCTCGACCATCGCGCAACGTCTCTTTCTCCGCTACCACCGTCGCTGTCGAAAGAAACTCCGATTCTTCCACCGCTTCCATCGCCGTCACCGTTTTTCCTATCGTCTTCGTCATCGTCGAGGTCGCTGGCGCGCTCACCTTCGCGCCGTTTCGCCTTCCCCTGCGCCGGCAACCTGCGGTTCTTCGTTTTCCAAACGGTTTTCCAAACGATCCCGAAACCGTTTGGGACCAAACGGCCTCGAAACCGTTTGGGACCAAACGGTCCTCAAACCGTTTGGGACCAAACAGTCTCGAAACCGTTTGGGACCAAATGGCCCTCAAAACCGTTTGGGACCAAACGGTCCTCAAACCGTTTGAGACCAAACGGTCTTGAAACCGTTTGAGACCAAACGGTCTTGAAACCGTTTGGAATCAAACGGTCTTGAAACCGTTTGGAATCAAACGGTCTTGAAACCGTTTGAGACCAAACGGTCTTGAAACCGTTTGGAACCAAACGGTCTTGAAACCGTTTGGAATCAAACGGTCTTGAAACCGTTTGAGACCAAACGGTCTTGAAACCGTTTGGAATCAAACGGTCTTGGAACCGTTTGAGACCAAACGGTCTGGAAACCGTTTGGAATCAAACGGTCTTGAAACCGTTTGAGACCAAACGGTCTTGAAACCGTTTGGAATCAAACGGTCCTGAAACTAAGAAACTTCTAAATTTTTTCCTAAATCTAAATTGTTTCAATCCTCTTTTCTAACTAAGAAACTTGTATCTTTTTCAGAAATGGCATCAAACAAGACTTCCGGATCTGCCCCTGCTCTGACAAGGGAGCAGATGATGGAGGAGCGAGAAAAGCTCGTGCAAATCAGGGACACCTACAACACCACTGGAGTTGTCCCTCCAAAAATCAAGATCATCGACGTCCTATGCGAAATAACCCGCCTTACCCAATGCCTGGGTGAGGCTCCTGAAGAAGAGATTGAGCATATCTCTTCGGACGACGATGAGGGTTCGGATTACATACCGAACCCCGAAGAGGACTCCTCTACCCAAGAGACAGAGGGGAAACGCAAAGCTGCAAAGGCTGCATCTGGGCAGCCTCCGAAAAGGGCAAGAAAACAGGTCCACCCTTCATCCGCCATGGACCAACCCTTCGCCAAACCATCCACATACGCTGCTACCACCATCACCCCTGCAGCTACTATCCCTACCACCTTCATTCCCATTACTGCTCCAATTCCACCACCACAAAACCTATACATACAACCTTCCATCTCCATTGACAAAACCCTCAAACCGACTAAGTATGTTTGCTCCAGCATACTAGTCAAAATGGGAATTCAAGATCGCATCTTCAGCGTACTACAGAAAGCCAACCTTGCCAGGTTGTGCTCATTACCTGAAGTGTCATACTTTGAACCTACGGCGGAATTCTTCTCCTTTCTGAGAAAGGAGCCCGTTGACATCGCTGATAGGTCACGGGATGGGGGTGACAGAAGAATTGTCACCCAGATCTTTGGTAGCGATGTCGTCTTGACAGAAAATATGCTGAATTCTATGTTCATCGATGACACGGAGCAGCTACAAAAGGCCAAGCTAGTGGGAACCGATCACCCAGAATTCAACCGCCATATATTCTGGAAAAGCTTAACCGGACTTCCCACCTACGACGCAAAAACTTGTAAAGCGTCCAACATACATTCCGGATTTGTGCGCACTTTGCACAAGATCCTATCTGGCGCGCTTTTTCCAAGATCGGAAGGAGGAAACGTCACAATATCTGACCTCTTTGTCCTCTGGTCTATCCTCAACGACAAGCCAGTAAACATTGGACGATTGATGGTCCAGAAATTTTCTGCTGCCCTAATAGGGAAAGAGATCTGCTTGGGGGGCCATGTCACTTCCATAATAAAATTCTTTAAGATGGACAGGCTACTACCCCAATGCACGCCAATCAAGGGTGACATCCTTACGAACGAGCAATCTCTGAAAAACTCGTTCATAATCAAAGAAAAGGATGGGAAAATACACTACGTATTCTGCCCGATGGTTAAATCTTCAAGAACCCTCCTTCCGCTACCAGAGCTAGCACACTATGACATGACACAGCTCCTGTTTTCTGACGACGAGCTTACTAAGTTGCTAGCTTCGGTTAAACCCGCCGAGAAAGAAAAAACTGCGGGTCCAACCGAGATGAGTATTACAGCCCCAACAGCACGACTTACAAAAATCCCTGTCAAACGGCTCTATAGAAGGTTGTTACAGGCCAAGCAGCTGTCGGAGACGCCAACATCCCGCCCCAACCCGGAGGATGAGCATTTCAACGATGAAATTCTCACAACATCCTCCCTTGACTCTTTCATCCAGAGTCTAAACGAGCAGCTCTCCACTGCTCCCACCACCGCCTTCCCCTCCACCTCCACGCCAGCATTCACATCCACCTTTCCACCCTCCCTAACATCGGGCTTCCCCTTCCCCACCTCCATGCCTGATTTCACCACCTTTGCCTCCGCATCCACATCAGCATTCACATCCACTTTTTCACCCACCCCAACATCGGGCTTACCTTTCTTCACCTCCATGCCCGACTTCACCATCTCTCCATTACCATCCACAATCCCCACCCCTTCATCATCAACTCCACCACTCTTCACATCCGCCACCACCCCGACACCGCTGGTGACCTCATCAACAGTCACTACGCAGTTCGGGCCTCCATCAGTATCTTTTCCGCAAGACACTACCACCATCCCACATAGGCCCCAGCCACATCACCCTTCCGCCTCTGGGGCCCCCTTTACTAACATCGGTGAGGAATTCGGCCGTCAATTTGACGCTGTCCGACACCTCCTCACCGATCCGTCTAACTTATTACATTCTCTTTTTTCTTGTGTACAGGATTTAACTAAACAGGTAACCAGGATCGACAATCAGCATCAAGCTCTTCCTGTCGTCCTACACGGTATTCAGCAACGACAGGATGAAGTGGCTAGGCAAGTTGAACATATCAACAGCCACACCAACAACCTGCCGGACCTGATCCTTGAGGCAACACGTCAGCAAGAAGCTACGACGAGAAAAGTCGATGAGATCTCGACCCAGACTCACCCTCTGCAAGAGAATCTCCGCAAGCTTGAGCAAAACCAAGACAAGCTAAGCTCGCGCCTGGCTACCATCGACGAAACAATTATGCAGCTTCACCATCATCAAGAGGAGGCTACCATCAATGAAATACAACAACTACGTGCCCAAGTCACAGATCTGACTGCACGCCTCCTCTCCGCCGAGGACAGATATACAGATCTCAAAGAAGCCCACGACGCATTGCTCGAAAAACACGAGCATCTGCAGGTGGCTTTCGATGAGCTACATGCCACTCACCGGCGGTGTAAAAAGCCGTCTAATAAGAAGAAAATAGACGAAGCTGCGGCTGACAACGACAATGATGATGAAGAAGAAGAAGACTCCGATTCATCTGCTGACTCCAATAAAGACACACCTCCAGGAGATAAGCACGATGATGGCGAAGATCCAGGGAATGCTGCAGGACCCTCCCATAAAGGATCTGATAAAGGTCACCAGGAAAGTGACTATCACCCCAAGTCCCCACAGCACGATAACGTCAACATTTCTTATGGGGACCAATTCTTTGATTACTCCGCCATGGGGTCAATGGGAGAAGCCGCCAAAGATGCAGCATTCGCTGAGCTCCAACAGTGCATACAAGGAGCCAGCGCTACCTCGCCGAAAACTCCTCTTCCCTACTCAACACCTTCTCCCCCTCACCTGGACGACGCGGACCGAGTGAGTTTAGATACAGACGAAGATCTTGACTCCGCCTCCGACCAGGATGACAACATCAAAGGCCATGAAGAAGCCTTCGAACAACACGCCTCCCCTCCACCACAAAACCTCCCCCCGCCCCCCCCCCTCTTCCACAAAAAATGCATGATCTTGACAGGACAGCCATCTCTACTCTAGATGCTCAGGACATTTTCATCCTGAACACTATAGTAGACGATGCAAAAGCGGGGGACGATACAATTTACATCAATACAAAAACCAGGCGTACGTTGACACGCGAAGATTTTCGTTGCATCCTCCGACCCCGGTCTACGATGCCACTATCAATTTTTCGTGTCCTCCTCGCCAACTGTATAGAAATATATAAAAGTAAAAAACGGATACAACCAGCCTTCAATGCCTCACCTGCACTGTCTCTTGGCCTTTTACATAAGAGCCTGCAGGTGAGGTCGATTGAGCGGCTACGTGTCGGATTAGCACGTCGGGCACGCTATATCACGCTGCCTTTCCAAGTCTCGGGTCACTGGCTCTTTATGATAGTGGACACCGCGGCAAGGGACGCCAAAGTTTACAACTTCAATACCGCCGAGCTACCATCCGGCATCATTAACTTTATCGGAGACGCAGCAGGTGAAGCTCGGTGTATACCCTTCCGGCTGCTTAAAGTAATCTGGGCTGTACGCCCTTCTCTTCGCCAAGACTGGAGCCAACCATGGTTTAGAATCATTAACCCTCCAGTTCAAGCCACCACGGGATCCGGGGACAGCGCCTTCTATACCATCAGACATATTCAAGCGCTTAACCAGGAAATCCCATTCACAGACTTGGCAGCTGAAGACTTCCATTCGCTAAGAGGACGCTACGCCATGGAACTCATCTGTGACAGAAGATTTTTCAACGATCCGACTATGTCACCAGATGATGTTCCACGGTATCTTTACTCAGCTGTGCAACGTCGACAGCGGCGACCTTTCCGCCAAGTTCTGGAAGTGTCAGAACAAAACAAGTTGCCCAAAGAAGACACCAGCAAGAAAGACCCCGCGTACACAACTACACCAACTTTTCCTGATTTCGATCGCGATTCTTGCAAGGGTCTAAACGACCTTGAAATACGCATAATCATGGCAAAACTCTCCGCAAAAAAAGACGGCATCGTATTCATGTCTCAAGACATTATCGTAATGGCTGATTCTTTGCGAGAGACTTTACAAGATAAGGGGCAACTTTCTTGCAGCCTCATGGCCGCTTACCAATCTCAGATTGGCCAACACAATCCCAATACATATATGGCGTCCCCGTACATGAAAGACGATCTGCTCAAACTGAAAAACTTCGGCACAATAGAAGCATTGATTGCATGTCTTCAACATACAACGCCGAAGTTCATCATGCTACCGATCCTACATCAAGAGCACTGGCTCCTTCTGGCAACCAATCTCCACACCGGAACCACTACAATATACAACAGTTCCGACAGCCAGTTCAATGCCCGACAACGACAATACGTCGTAACGCCCAAGACGCCGACAGAAGAAATGGCAAAGGAGTGTGCTATGAAATTAATCGAACTTCTGAGTCAGCACACTAGGGCATACAACACTGAGCACTTAAGCCGCCCCGCCTTCTGCCATAAATGCCCCCAGCAAATACGACAATCCAACGACTGCGGCTTCCACGTCCTCTACTGGATGTACACTATAATCGTTCTCCAAAGACCAGTGGAGGAAATGACGGACGTGGATTACCACGCCTTACGTGGGCAGTTCGCATCTACACTACTGCGTTCTCCAGGGGCAACCGACAATCTACCTTAACCTGCAGCCCTTGTTCTAATGTTTTCTCAACCTATCACTTTGCCACTCTGGGGACAGAGTGTGTGATAAGTTAGGGGGGGGGATACATTAGACAAGGGCTAGGTATCAACTTCTATACTCCCTTCTTTTTCTCTAAACACTTTCCATACATTTCTTTTGTTTTACAAATTCTTTTTATTCTTTCAAGATTCTTTTTACAAATTCTTTTTAATCACCTCAACTAACTCTAGAATCATGTTAGTCTCTACAAGTATTTAGCACTTAGACATCAAATGGCGATTTATCAACCCCCATCCACTATGGATCCTATATTTTTGCTCCATTTCTTTATCTGACTCTCCATAGGTCAAAATCAGGGCAGAAATAAGCCGAGATCTCAAGGATGAGAGGGAAATCAGGCAACTGCCAAGTCAAAAAGCTCTGCAAGTGGACCACAAACCAAATAAGTGCATGCTGAAAAACTTTAAGAACAACTTTCCTCTCTTCAAAATAAAAGAGGCTTGGCCGCCCAAAATAAATCCTCATCCCAAAACCCAAGCCTGTGAGTTTTTGAATAAAAGCCAGAGAGACGAATAAAATCATGAGAGTTGTGCCACGAATAAGGACTTATACAAAGAACTGATAAAGGGCTCACCCGGCCGGCACATTCCGCTGCCCTCACAAAGGCAGATGCGTCGCGTCCAGTAGTGAAACCCTAAAAGTTCCAAGTATATGAAAAGGCTAATAAAGGACTTGCCCGGCCGGTACATTCAGCTGCCCTCATAAAGGCAGATGTGTCGTGTCCGGTAGTGAGATCCTAAAAAGCATAGACAGCCCCTCCCCCACTCGAAGGGGAGTTACACTTCAAAGCCTTTAGCCAACCCTCATACCCTCTCTAGCTTCCAATAGGTTTCCAGAGAGGTATAAAGTTGATTAGAGTCAACAGCATGCACAAAATAAATGTGGTCCCAAGGCAAACTTTGAGATACGGAAAAACCTGAAATCCAAGCAACTCTCGAAATCCAAAAGGATCAAGGCATGCAATAAGCCTCGATACGACCCCTGGGGAACTCAGGTCAAGAATTGGAGCAAGAGTATGGAAATTTTAATTAAGATCGCCGCTCCATTTCATGTCTCAGCTCTATCTAACTTGAGGACAAGCTAGACTCTAAGTTAGGGGGGGGTGATAACCTCCTATTTTAGTAGTTTATCTTAGTCTTTTTCCTTAGTTTTCCATACTCTTTCTACATTTATATTGTACTTAAACCTAATTTTACCCCTTTTTTGTAAATACATCATCAAACTAACTTTTCCTCTTATAATTGCAGAAAAAAAGCACAAAAAAATAACAAAAGAATAAACCAGCCCAAGGGTCGAGTGGATCCAAACGGTCCCAGGACCGCATGGAGTTCAAACGGTCCCGAGACCGCATGAAGCCAAACGGTCCCAAGACCGCATGGAGTTCAAACGGTCCCGAGACCGCATGAAGCCAAACGGTCCCAAGACCGCATGGAGTTCAAACGGTCCCGAGACCGCATGAAGCCAAACGGTCTCAAGACCGCATGGAGTTCAAACGGTCCCGAGACCGCATGAAGCCAAACGGTCCCAAGACCGCATGGAGTTCAAACGGTCCCGAGACCGCATGAAGCCAAACGGTCCCGAGACCGCATGAAGCCAAACGGTCCCGAGACCGCATGAAGCCAAACGGTCCCAAGACCGCATGGAGTTCAAACGGTCCCGAGACCGCATGGTGCCAAACGGTCCCAAGACCACATGGAGTTCAAACGGTCCCGAGACCGCATGAAGCCAAACGGTCCCAAGACCGCATGGAGTTCAAACGGTCCCGAGACCGCATGAAACCAAACGGTCCCAAGACCGCATGAAGCCAAACGGTCCCAAGACCGCATGGAGCTCAAACGGTCTCAAGACCGTTTGACGCCAAACGGTCCCAAGACCGTTTGACGCCAAACGATCTCAAGACCGTCTGACGCCAAACGATCTCAAGACCGTGTGACGCCAAACGGTCCCAAGACCGTTTGACACCAAACGGTCCCAAGACCGTTTGAGCCCAAACGGTCTCCAAACCGTTTGGATCTCACTCAAAGCCTATAAATAAGACCTCAGGGCCGTCCATGAAAGAGAGAGTCCAGACGTCCAGAGGCTGTCTCTCCACTACCAGAACAACTCCATCCACTCGAGGCTGCCGGTCTGAGACTCACGTCCATTGCAAGCTACTTTCTCTCTCATCAACAAGGAAGGTGAGAGGAGAAGATCCGTCATCAAGCAAGCTACAAGGGGTGGAGATCGTTGCTCTCTCCACCAAGGGTTCAACCTTCTCTCCTCAGTGGAGATGATGTTCTTTCTATCTCTTCTTGCCTCCTTCTTTGTTGCTCCCTCTATGAGGAGCGAGTAGTTCCATCCACTGGGGCGCGGGGACTAGCCCCGCTGCCCATGTTTTGTATTTTGTACTGTAAAAAAAGATGTTATCATTTCGTTTTAATACTAAATCGTTTCACACATGCTTGAATGATGGCCACGTTCTTGTATGCATTTATTGTCTTTCGTTGTGGTTTGTCTACGACCGCTATCGAGGCTTGAATACCGATTTAGTGTTGGTTTCTGGTGTGTGTATCCACCACGCATCCGTTTCGGTGTCTAGAAGTGTATCTCAAAGAGTGGAGTAAACTCACTATCATTTGGCACACTCCCATCTGTATGGAAGAGACCTTTGGTAAGTCGAGGAACACACTTTGCGAGGGGAATGATGTAAAGCATGTGACCATTTGTTCGGGAATGGCTGGCGTTGCATCATTCCCGCACTTCTCGTAGCTAGGTTATCCGAATAGGAGACTAGGCCTACAAGGACGCTATTCGATTTGGTAATTATCGCTCGCTTGTTAGTTTTAGATGCACGTTTCTTGAGGTTGAGTAAGATTCTCTCTTCGGAGACTACATCCTTCAGTGACGCGTAGTGATGTACCGTATGAGAGTTACTTAACCCTTGGAGGATGAGATGCATTGCCCTTTTCTTATATGGGCATTGGTCTTGTGGAACATCGAAGGGTGCAATGCATCGCTCTTGTCTTATGTGGGCATCAGTCTTGTGGAACACCCTTGGATGCAACGCATCGCTCTTGTCTTATAAGGCATCGGTCTTGTGGAAACATCCATGCATCTAGCTTATAAGTCTTGCTTAGTACATATACAATGCATGTGTAGCGGTGGTAAAAACCTGCTTAACCCCAGTGATTCATCATCATTTGTTAACTCTTAAGATTTACTTGCTTTATTTACTTTCTTGCTTTACTTTCTTTGTACTTAGTTTAAAACAACCAAATCAAACTTTCGATCTAAATATCAATCTTTAAGTTGTTAAGTAAAGGCTAAACGTTTTCCATCTTGACTTCGTCAAGACCGTTGTCCCGAGGATTCGACCCTTAACTATACTACGATAAGACTTCCACATGTCTTAGCACATGTGGGTGGAGTTCTTACCATAGTACTAGCAAGGCTAAACTTAGAGACTCATCATCTCTAGGATTTTTAGTGGTATTGCATAAAACAAACTCCATCACCATACAACGTCGGTGTATAAAATAAGCCGACATCTATCTGTGAAGGGCAACCAGACATGGGTATCGCTTTTATTCTGTGTCGGTTCTTTAATAAGAAACTAACACCTAAAAGTAACTGCCAAAACCAAAATTTCCAGCGAAAAAAATTACCTCCAAAAATTGACATACATCGTCAGTTTTTAAGACAGAAACCGACAACTAAAGGTTTTTTGCGAGATAGAAATTTGATCACTTTTTATCGTCGGTTTTGTGACAATAAGTGGCGCCATTGTGTTTTTGCACGAATAACTAAGAAAATTTTCACCTCCCTTTAGTGTCAGTGTTTTGTTGCAAACTGACACTTACAGTTTTTATTGTCGGTTTTTGTTAGCAACCGACACATATAGTTAACTTAACAGCACAAGGCAGACTCTTCCTCTTCTGTTTCATTCATTTCCGCTGATCAGGGTTTTTGCTCCAACGATTCCGCTGCTGCTCTGCCTCTGTCTATGACACCACCGCCACTCGCCGCCTCTGCTTCCGCCAGCCGCTTCCGGCAACCACAGCTCTCCGCCCGGCGACCGCCTGACCAGAGCTCTCTGCCACAAGAGCAGCAGCGTCGTTAGCAAGGAGCAACAACGCCGCCCGCATGGAGCAGCAACATCACCGCTTGAAGCAGCCAACAACGTTGCCGCTCAAAGCAGCTAGCAGGTCCGCCTCTTCGAGCTGCTAGAAGGGTCGTCGATTGAAGCACGACCAGCCCTCCTGCACGCCCATTATCAGGTTTTCCCCTGACCTTCCCCCCTATTCTTGTTTTTCCTATATCACAGGCCACTACTACAGAAATGGCTTATAACGTCACTTTTAAAGGTGTCGGTTGTAGTCATACACCGACACCTAACAAATACTGCATCGGTTTAAAAATTAAACTGATATCAATCTGTGAAGGGAGACCAGACACGGGTATCACTTTTATTCAGTTTTGGTTACTTAATAACAAACTGATGCCGAAAATTAACTGCCAAATCCAAAATTTTCAGCGAAAACAATTACCTCAAAAAATTGAACATATGGCGTCAGTCATTAACTAAAAAACCGACGATGAAAGGTTATTCACTAAACAGAAATTGGGCACATTTTGATCGTCAGTTTTACAAAATAACTGACACATATTGGTTTTCCCGCGCTCTTCGCGGGAAATTTTTCACACCCTTTGAGCGTCGGATTTTCAAAAAAAAAACGACGACGATGGTCATTAATCAAGAACCAATTTTTTAATCGGCATATGTAGATAGACGTTGGTTTTTTCTAGTTAAAACTGACGATTATCATTGGGCACAGGTGTCAGTTTCTGTTGTTAACCGACACTTTTAGTATTATATGTCGGTTTGCTGAATAACCGACACCGAATATTAACTTAATATCGCGCGAGCGAGCCTGACTCTTCCCCTTTCTCTTTGTGACTGCAATCAGCTATTAGGGTCTGGCAATTCCGGCGTTCTCCTTGCTAGCCGCCACTGATCTCTTTGCTCGTCGACGCCGTGAAGCACCGCTGTGAAGCGTTGATCTCCTTGCCGCCGCCGTGAAGCACCGCCGTGGAGCTTGCCATTTGTGAAGCTCCCCGGCGTTCGTGGAGCTCGCCGCCTCCATGGAGCTCTCCGTTCGTGGAGCCGCCACCGATGTTGTGTTGGTATGTATGCCCTAAGAGCCAATCATGGGATGATTGGTGGGATACATTAAGATTGATTTGATAAACATCAAAGGCAAGCTTCCAATTCTTTCTGGTTCAGTCATATGAGATAGTGATAGAACAGATTGAATGTCTAGAGAATGACAATACTCAATGACATATGCCTTTAGGTTCATGACCTGAACGATGATATCATATGGATGGTAAGAGTTTGTACATTCTTGTTATCTCCCTAGTCGGATGTCATTGTGGAAGGTAGATAGACAGCAATGACACGCAAGACTAGATTGTGGTGTTGGTTGATGACAGAATCTCATTAGTCATGATATAGAGATATCAAACCAAACACATAGGTACTTGTTAGAGAACAAGTGTACCGGACAGACCCACCGTGAGTTTGACACATGGAACCATGACATCGTAGTCACAGTCAGTACTCACAGTGATGGTGGTGAGTGTGATTCTTTGACCTAAAATCACTACACTCAACACATGTCGTTGGGCACACTTTGACATCATCAAACGCAGTCCTGAAACATGGGTTGTTATAAAGGTGATGATTGGGTGGCTTTGACACATGGGGCTTTTGAGGGGTGAGTGATAGATATGGGATTTGTCCCTCCTGAGGGAGTTTGATATCCAAGGCCACTTGATGAGTAGGACTGAAATAGGCATGCACACGCATGTGTGAATCAGTATGTGATATTGATGCCATACATATATCTTCCAATCTACTCTGAGATCAAGAAAGTGAATGAACGTTGACAGGATGATTGTTCCATGCCTCGAGTTCATTGGTATATCAGTGACAAAGGAATTATACATTCGCTGTAACACCATTCACGGATTGTAGGATTGAAAGTTGTTCTCCAACTTTCTACTTTCACTTGGGTAGCACTGATGTGTGACTAGGCACCGCTCTTTGCTTGTGAAGTCATAAGTGTTATGGACTTTCACTACCAACATGAAATGGACCTGCAGGGTCACACACATAGGATTTAACCTGGAAGAGGAGTTTTGTCCACAAGCAATGTTTAGATTGATTACTAAAGGAGTTTAGTAGTTCAATTAAACACTCAATTGATTGATAGCTCAAAATCATAGTGTTCAAGGTGTTGGACAGATTTATTAGAGTATCAGATTGATTGAAATCACAATTGACTGATTCTGCACAATCTGCACTCCCAACCGATCGGCTCATGTGATGAACCGGTCGGTTGAGGTTGCTGAACCAGTCGGCTCAAGTGTTGAGTCGATCGGCTCATGGTCAGAGTGAAACGATCGGTTCAAGTGTTGAAACGATCAGTTCAACTGGTGCAACCAAGCAAGTTGGGAAAGTCAGGTCGGTGAGAATTTTCCTTGCGTTTCACTTGCCCAATTTGATTGGAACAAGGATTGGTATTCGATACCAATTAGAAACAAAAGAAGGAAAGTCAATCGGGAACTGATCAGGACCACGAACCGACCGGTTCATAAGTGAACCGATCGGCTCATGGGTCCCAACCGATCGGTTGGTGTTCCAACCGACCGGTTCAGGTCCCCAACCGACCGGTTCACTTGTGAACCGATTAGTTCAGGTTGCGAGTTGGTTGTTTTGTGGAAAATCTCGAACCCTTCTACTCCTGCTTTTAGTCCCATATTGCCTGGGATGGAGAACCTTGTCCCACGACCCTCCTATATATAGGGGTATTGGCGGCTTCTCAAAGTACAACTCAGTGCAACCAGATGCTCTGCAAAGTTGTCGTTCTCTCTGGTTTTGGTAACCGAGAGAGAGCCCGAGCAAGTGCTTCCCGTAAAGGGAGGTGCAGCAAGGGAAAGACAACTGCAGTTGCAATTGGAGGCAGGAGAGTGTGTTGGCGACTAGTACGTCAACAGGAGGGTGTGACTCCTTCCAAATCCTTGTGAGATAAGGAGATTGGAGTTCCAGGTGGTCTGTATGGACTACTTTAGAGGCGGGAGGTTTCTGTCGCTTAGGAGGACAACTATCAATCCTGACAGTCCGGTGAGAGGAGTAGTTGTCAGTCCCGGTGCGACCAGGAGCAGAACAGACACTGTCCAACACCGGAGGTGAAGACCGCGCAAGGCGCCAGGTATTGTCGCCGAGCAAGCCTCGAGACAAGGTATGATTCCACAAACCATAATTTCCTATTATATAGACGTTGACGCGTTTCCTTGTTCTGGGTTTGGGGGAGAATTTTTTTTTGTTTCTACTGCCTTCTCTGCCTCCCCTAAAACCCAACAGTGGTATCAGAGCCACGTCAACTGTTCTATATTTTAGGAATATCGATATGATCGATTTTGGTTTGTCGCCTTTATTTATTGCAAACGATGCGAATAAAAATTGACTTTATGCATGTCCAATCCTAAATCCACAAATCCCAATTAAATATATGATATGTATTATTAATACACTCGATACGCGTCGCCCTTAAATGAGTTTTGTGGTGGATGTATAGCGTGATTATGGCCAATAAACCCTATCTGTGTATGGTTGTATGTGGTTACTTGCATCTCGGTCTGCGTACCGATCTTCCCTCTCCTATTCCTGATGTAACTCGAAATAATTTGAGATTTCTTTCCTACCTTTGCTCCTCCCGAATGTAACTCGGGGTTTCCCTTTTAAGCAATGTAATATTAGGATAGATTTTACTTCCTGTTATGTCAAAGAACGGCGGACATCCAGACGACAGCTGAGACAATCGGTTCAAGGCGTGAACCGATCAGTTGACATTCTAGACGATCGGTTCAAGGAGTGAACCAATCAGTTGATGACCGGTTCGAGGAGCGAGATGAGCGGTGGCGGCCATGAAGAGATGCACGATGACCAGGAGAACCGATCGGTTGGAGGAGCCAACCGATCGGCTGGTGGCACCCAGACAACCGGCCATAGAGAGCAGATCATTCATATGATGAGTTGATCAACTCTAAAGGCAAAGCACAGATGTTCATCTTGTACAGGTTGCATGTGATGTAGACCTAGATGACCGTGATTCCTCTTGGCTCGAGGAATCACATTAGGATGGCCATAATCATCGCTTTTATCATTTTGCATGTTTTCTGTGGGATATAGCATGTATATGATACGTACTATGTATTGTGGTGATTGGATATGTATATGTATATAAAAACCAAATCCCTCATTAAAATATTGAGTTTTAGATGCCTTCCAAATGCGACATACGTGAAAAGCTTGATCGACCAAGTGTGGGCACGCCCAAGCATGGTGCACCGTCTATCTCGTGGAAGCGTGAAGGATGAATGTGTGGGTCTGCCCAAGCAGGGTGCATATTCATCGTGTTGGCTTTGGGTCGGACTTAACAAGGTGACCTAGATAGGATCTAGCACCTTGAGGCATGGAGATGATCATGGCAAGGAGTTGCATATGACATCTTATCAAGAGTTGCATATGATGCAATTGGCAAGTGTTGCCTACCTGAGAGATCTAAGTTGTGGGTGACAGCCCAAGCTGGTCCATGACTTAGAGGATTTTAGGATCTTGCCCACTAGAAGGTTGTACGCTGCAATCTTCCAAATTGATGGTGAGGGCTATCAATTTGAAGTAAAATAGTGGGAGCGATAATTAATTAAAGTCCTAATTATATCGTCAACTTTTCAAATCAATCAAATAAGTCAAAAGAGTTTTGGACTAAAATTGCATATATTTCCTTTTGTTAAAATAAATGGTTAATCAACAATAATCACTTTATTTGCGATCGGTCTTTGAGACCAAACAATTAAATGGGAATAATTCCACGATTGGTTAGGATGATGAGAAATGTTCTCAAAGAGTGAAAGCTCCAAGTCCCAGAACCAGATGAACTTGATCCCATCACATCAATGGCTGAAAGTATGCTTATGGAACTATACCGAGGATGACATTGATGAGGAGTTCTTGATGTTGTGTTCTCTGAACTATGAGTTGCAGAGACAACATGAGACATATGATGTCTCCAAGACACTGTCCTAATATATTATGACAGAAGGAGATCCAGTAAGGTATTCACACACTCAATGTGATTGGGTACGTGGAAAACCTGACTAAGAAGGATTCTTTCTGAGCCAAGAGTTGGCTATTGGTATGATACTGCAAATGTTGTGACAATCATACAATTCATGATAAACTACAAGATGAACAACTTTTGATGAGCGTTGACAAAGTTGTTGGACATGTTGAGGACAGTAGAGGCAAAGATGAAGAAAGACAAATCATAATCTTTGATGTGATCAAAGAAAAGGTAAGTCTTAAGGGAAAGGGCAAGGGCAAAGCAAAGAAGTGTTCTGATGCTAGCCAGCAGCCCAAGCCGTCTTCAACCTCAAGGCACATGGGAAAGGGTGTATGAGGGAATTGCCCTCTATATCTGGAAGAACTTAAGAAGATGAAGGAGGGGATGGAGATCTCCACCTAAGGTATCATGAAATGAACCTCTTCTTTATCTGAGGTATATGATACCAAGATATGGATATGTCATATATGATATGCAAGATCCACAAAGAAGTGATGGCCTTTATGAAAGGACCAAGAAAGAAGCACCCATCATTGGAGCAAGTGTTGCTGCCAAAGATAGGAGTATCTTTCAGTTTATTTCAGCCTAAAGGGCACGAAATAGTGTTGAGAACTGCTATTACATATTTGCCAATAGATAGAAACACTTTATTTTTGCATATTGTATGACAATCATGGAAATTAATAAAGAGATGTTTCAATCTTAAAGATATGATCTTTGTGGCAATGCCTTTCTTATCTTGTGATACATGGTATGCATAAGATAAAATGATACCTAAAGTTATTGATAACTCAAACAATCAAATTAGCATCAATCATGAGAAATTTATTTCTAGTTTCCATATGATGGATAAATCTAGACTCTTTTGGTTAGAGAACCAGTAAGAGACATGAATCTCTTGTACATGATTAATCAATCTTCACTAATGGTAGTGGGAGAATGATTGTCCTATTAGTTATAATACATGTCATGTATTTACATACCTATTGGAGTAAATGCTAATACTTCAAAAGGTGTTTAGAGAAATACCAATATGAATATCTTGAAGTGTTTAAGATTATCATAGCTGAAGTACAAATTTGGTAAAGTGTTAATTCTTGATGAGATCCATGAATGAAATACTTGGACCAAATGTTTGAGATCCTTTTGAGTGATTATGATAGTGTATCATAGTGAACTCATGATTAAGTCATGGTGATGTCTAAATCAAGAAGGAATCATACTCTAAGGAGTTAGAGAATGATTATCAAATAACTAAATTCTTCTTAATAAATGAATACCCCACACTAATAAAGGACATTGAGAATCACAAGGAGTTGTGAGTTCTTATATCCTTGACAGATACACCTCAATTATTTATGAGATGAGTTGTTCATGTGATGAGTCAACTATCTAGATAAATATGAGGAACCAAATTTTGAGTTATGGTTTATGACCATTACATCCTAAATGACATCCATGTCAACCATAAGGTATGACCTTGATGGTAGCACCCATTGGATGAAATCCATAAGTGAAAATGAGTCTTAAGTGTTAAGACACATGGATAACATTTTGAGAAGGATGATGCTTGTTGATTGCAACTTAATGACTAAGACATTTGGTATATGGATACTAAAACCACATTCCTATGAGGAATCAAACAAGGATGTGTACGTAACACAACCTATAAGGTTTATGAATCCACTAATGCAAATGAGGTCTATAAGTTACAATGGACTAATCAATGTGATTGATTGAGTACAAGCAACTCAGAATTGCATCTTTACTTTGATAATATAGTCAAAGGGTTTGACTGATATGTCAAAGATAAAGAAGGGATCTATGATTTAGTGGGAGCGTGTTCACATTCCACATGTTGATGTGAAATGGAAATGTTCTAGAATGGAAATCCAAAAGAGGAAATTATCTTTAAGGAAGATAGAGATGTTTCCTATGTGATAGGAATAGAGATCTATAGAGATAGTTCTCGAAAACCTCTTGACCTGTAAAGAGAAAGCATACATTGGCAATCTGTACTAAAGAGTTCAGTATGCAAAGATTTAGTGGGAGAAAACACGTCCATGTTACATGGAGTTAGTATCCCAAGGCCAAGTGTCTGATTCTTATGAAGAATGGGAACACTAAGAATAGATATGGATCTATCATGTATGTTATCATCCCATTATCTTGCATGGCAAGAATAAAATGCATTCATCATCTTGTATGTATGACATGACAATTTGATGTGCTCATCCTGATAACTCGTATGTGGGACATGACGAGTGGATGTCTGTCTGCTACCAATAAGGGTTACTGGAAACCATAATAACTTGATAAGTACTTGAGAAGTTCTATGGAAATAAGGAAGAGTTCGATGTAAAGAGTTACATTGATGCGAACTTCCGAAAGGACAGAAAATTAATCGCAAAAATATATATAGGATATATATAAAAGTGAAAAAGTTTGTTGATAATTGGAAGTGTTCCAATAAAACCATTTAAAAGGAAATGCCGAGTATCTATGTGTTAGAGAACAGTAGTAGATACTATATGGATCTGGAAGTTCATGAGATGAACTTATAGATATTCCACTCATTGATGACAAGTATGGAATCCTTGATCATGCAATGTGGCTAAAGGTTAGCAAAGGAATACTAGATCGCATATTATGGCAACTCCATCTCATACGTATGACGTACAGTGAAGAGACGAGAGACATGCAATTAATACTGACTTTGGCAAGGTGTTTCGATTACTCACTATGTTGGCACTAGAGCACAGCAACATGTGGGACATGTTTGAAGATCACTATGAATATGATTCAAGGGTGATTGGCTCGCAGTGCAAGTGGGAGTCTGTTGGTATGTATGCCCTGAGAGCCAATCATGGGATGATTGGTGGGATACATTAAGATTGATTTGATAAACATCAAAGGAAAGCTTCCAATTCTTTCTGGTTCAGTCATATGAGATAGTGATAGAACATATTGAATGTCTAGAGAATGACAGTACTCAATGACGTATGCCTTCAGGTTCATGACCTGAATGATGAGATCATACGGATGCTAAGAGTTTGTACATTCTTGTTATGTCCCTAGTCGGATGTCATTATGGAAGGTAGAAAGACAGCAATGACACGCAAGACTAGATTGTGGTGTTGGTTGATGACAGAATCTCATTAGTCATGATATAGAGATATCAAACCAAACACATAGGTACTTGTTAGAGAACAAGTGTACCGGACAGACCCACCGTGAGTTTGACACATGGAACCATGACATCGTAGTCACAGTCAGTACTCACAATGATGGTGGTGAGTGTGATTCTTTGACCTAAAATCACTACACTCAACACATGTCGTTGGGCACACTTTGACATCATCAAACGCAGTCCTGAAACATGGGTTGTTATAAAGGTGATGATTGGGTGGCTTTGACACATGGGGCTTTTGAGGGGTGAGTGGTAGATATGGGATTTGTCCCTCCTGAGGGAGTTTGATATCCAAGGCCACTTGATGAGTAGGATTGAAATAGGCGTGTGCATGCATGTGTGAATCAGTATGTGATATTGATGTCATACATATCTCTTCCAATTTACTCTGAGATCAAGAAAGTGAATGAATGTTGACAGGATGACTGTTCCATGCCTCGAGTTCATTCGAGATATCAGTGACAAAGGAATTATACATTTGTTGTAACACCATTCACGAATTGTAGGATTGAAAGTTGTTCTCCAACTTTCTACTTTCACTTGGGTAGCACTGATGTGTGACTAGGCACTGCTCTTTGCTTGTGAAGTCATAAGTGTTATGGACTTTCACTGCCAACGTGAAATGGAACTACAGGGTCACACACATAGGATTTAACCTGGAAGAGGAGTTTTGTCCACAAGCAATGTTTAGATTGATTACTAAAGGAGTTTAGTAGTTCAATTAAACACTCAATTGATTGATAGCTCAAAATCATAGTGTTCAAGGTGTTGGACAGATTTATTAGAGTATCAGATTGATTGAAATCATAATTGAATGATTCTGCACAATCTGCACTCCCAACCGATCGGCTCATGTGATGAACCGGTCGGCTCAGGTTGCGGAACCGGTCGGCTCAAGTGTTGAGTCGATCGGCTCATGGTCAGAGTGAAACGATCGGTTCAAGTGTTGAAACAATCGGTTCAACTGGTGCAACCAAGCAAGTTGGGAAAGTCAGGTCGGTGAGAATTTTCCTTGTGTTTCACTTGCCCAATTTAATTGGAACAAGGATTGGTATTCGATACCAATTAGAAAAAAAAGAAGGAAAGTCAATCGGGAACTGATCAGGACCACGAACCGACCGGTTCAGAAGTGAACCGATCGGCTCATGGGTCCCAACCGATCGGTTGGTGTTCCAACCGACTGGTTCAGGTCCCCAACCGAACGGTTCACTTGTGAACCGATCGGTTCAGGTTGCGAGTTGGTTGTTTTGTGGAAAATCGCAAACCCTTCTACTCCTGCTTTTAGTCCCATATTGCCCGGGATGGAGAACCCTATCCCATGACCCTGCTATATATAGGGGTATTGGGGGCTTCTCAAAGTACAACTCAGTGCAACCAGTTGCTCTGCAAAGTTGTCGTTCTCTCTAGTTTTGGTAACCGAGAGAGAGCCCGAGCAAGTGCTTCCCGCAAAGGGAGGTGCAGCAAAGGAAAGACAACTGCAGTTGCAACTGGAGGCAGGAGAGTGTGTTGGCGACTAGTACATCAACAGGAGGGTGTGACTCCTTCCAATTCCTTGTGAGATAAGAAGATTGGAGTTCCATGTGGTCCGTATGGACTACTTCAGAGGCAGGAGGTTTATGCCGCTCAGGAGGACAACTGTCAATCCCGACAGTCTGGTGAGAGGAGGAGTTATCAGTCCTGGTGCGACCAGGAGCGGCACAAACACCGTCCAACACCAGAGGTGAAGACCGCACAAGGCGCCAGGTATTATCGCCGATCAAGCCTCGGGATAAGGTATGATTCCACAAACCATCATTTCCTATTATATAGACGTTGATGCGTTTCCTTGTTCTGGGTTTGGGGGAGAAATTTTTTTTGTTTCCGCTGCCTTCTCTACCTCCCCTAAAACCCAACACATTGGTCCTCTCCTCTAGCCGATCCTCCTCTCACTGGTGCTAGCAGTAGCCAGCGCCAACAGCAGCAGTCGGAACCAGAGCCAGCGCCAACAGCAGCAGCCGCAACCAGAGCTTGCCATTATCGTCACCACTACCACTGCTAGAGGTAAAGCCTCCAATTGACTAGGTTTGCATCATCAATTCATCCTTGTATTAACCTATTTTTTAATGTGTGTTGTTGATGTGTGTTGACCTTGGCTTAACCTATTTTTTAAACAAGTAGATGTCAATGATAATTTAGCTAACCAATCCCTATGATTGATCCTAATTTAGTTCAGTATTGTTTTGCATTCATACACGATCGTGCTAAAATTTGTAGTGTGCATTTTCAGTTTTAGGTTTGACTTACTAGCGGATAGGAGCTAGGCTCCTGTTCATTTTCTGATTCACTTCAAAATGATTAGAATGTGCCTGGGTCCTTATTATAAGTATGTTCTTTTATCCTTTTAAAAAGTATTTCAAACATAGTGTCATGTACTCATAAAACTAAATATGAGTGTTGATTAAACAAATAGATAATAAGTGTCACCTCATTTTATGAAATACCAAGATACATAAAATTATAGAAAATACTAGTCTGAAAATTTATAACATCATCATATATACTTACACTTTTTCTGAAAATATAACATCGTTATATGTACTTACGTACACTTTGTTAATACTAATATTATGCAGTCTCTGTCCACCCACAACAGTCACTATGAACTGGGCCTCTATGTCAATGTTAACGTTCCCTATTGAAGAACAATTGGACATCATCCTAGATGATCGTTCCTTAAACCAATTGGCCATACCCAAACATTGGTGTTTTCTAAAAGGAAGACACTACAGGCCTGGTGAAGTGACCCTAAATTTTGGCAATTATTCACATATTATCGAGGTTGAGTATGATTTGGCGGGAAATCTTGTATCAAAATCCGGTTGGCGTGATTGGATTGGAAAGATGCATGTGGGCCGTAGCAATAGGCTTTTTCTCTATCCAGTTGGCCATAATACCATCAATGTTTGGATAACCAACATCAACTGTTAGACCCCCGATCATCTACTTCGGTATGAGCGCATGGCGGAGGATATCATCTCGGACGAATCTGATTATGAGGCCCCTATCATTTCAGATTCATCTAAATATAGTGAGGAGCTCCACGACACAGCATCATCAAAAAGGCCACGGTAGGTCCAATTAACAAATATAATTGTCAACACAAAAAAATTGTGTTTACACTTTTTGTCTGAAGGCAATCAATACTCATAGCTGCTTTCTTTCCTGAACTTCACGAGAAGATCACCACAATGATAAGTCCTCGAAGTTACTGATGCGGGACCATGTTGGTGTAGTATTTAGTTGTCTATCTATCTAGACTTGTCTATATTAATAGTTATTTTAATTATGCGCATGTTTAGGGGTACACCAACCCCTTGTTTAGTTACTGTTTAGGGGTACACCAACCCCTGTGTGTGGATGTAAAAATAGATTAATGAATGGAACTGAAAGTTGCTACATGAATGCTTCTAACTGAATTCATGATTGGCTTGGTTATTGAATGTTACAAATTACTGATAAATTTCATTATAAATGTTCTTTTATCCTTATTATAACTATGTTTTCAATGATAACTTCCATTACGGTTCAGGAGCTCGCTGGCCTTCTGCCTGCCCGTTCGGCTTCCACGTGCACCCATCCATATCGCCTCTCTCTCTGCTCCAGAGCAAGATGCCCGACTGGGCTCAAACAGAGGTAAACATCCCCAAAAACCCTCTGTCTCGCCCTATGATTTGGGGCTTTATATTTAAATGCATCTAAACATTCATAAGCTATTAATGTTGATTAATTTAGGAAGCATTGATATGTTGTTATGGCTGTCCACAAATGTTTTTATATGAAATTGTGTGTTGAATGGGGTTGTGAACAAGGAATTGGTGCTGTATTTGTTGGCCTAGAAACTCGTCCAAGATTTACTCATTAGGAGTAAATCTTGGATAGTCCCCAGTTTGAGACTATTCTTGAAAACCTAATCTCACTTAGGATGTATGTGTATAATGTGTATTGGGTTTTCAAGAAAATTTTGACAGCATTTCCCCGTTTGTTCTCTAAGTACATATGTACTTGGAGAAAAGTGGGGAAATGCTGCCGAAATTTTCTTGAAAACCCAATACACATTATACACTTACTAGTGAGATTAGGTGTTCAAGAATGGGATAGGTGGTACACATTTAAGAATGACATCACATGTTTAAACCCTAAAGTTTTAACCATAAACTCTAATCTATTTACCCTAGACCCTAATCTTGTTGTAATATATACTTATTTTCTCTTTGATCAGAGAATGGATAGATCATGGATGTCCATTCGCAATCATTGGACCCCAGAGTTTATTTCTGGTCTTGATCAGTTTGTTAGATTTGCCGAGAAACATAGGAAACAACCTAGAGATAGGTTCTACTATCCATGTAGGCATTGCGGTAACAACTTGAAAGTCATTACTGCTGACAAAATCAGAAGTCATGTCATGTGCAACGGGATTGTACAAGGCTATACAGAATGGCACTGGCATGGAGAGATTTCAAACCTAAAACCAGTGGATGTTGATAGCAGTTCTAGTGTGGAAGAAGAAATTTTCTCCAACGACGTAGATGTGAATGAACCAGTTCCAGTAGACATCATTGATGCAATGTTGGATAGTTGTGGGGTAGAGCACACTGATCCACCTCCCATGTTTAGAAATATTGTGCATGATGATGAGATACCATTATACACGGGTTGTAAGTTTTCGAATCTTAGCACTGTGTTGAGATTGTATAAACTAAAAGCTAACAATCGATGGAGCGACAAAAGCTTCACATCATTGTTGTCTTTGTTGAAAGAAATTCTTCCTGAAGGACACGAGATGCCGATCTCAACATACCGGTTAAAGAAATTGTTGTACCCAATGGGAATGGAGGCCAAGAAGATACATTCATGCCCGAATGATTATGTATTATTTCAAAAGGACTATGTGAATTTGAAAGATTGTCCGAAATGTGGTGCGTCAAGGTATAAATTGACGACTTCGGGGGAGTCCAAAACTGGTTCTCCCGCCAAGGTGATGTGGTATCTACCTATAATACCACGGTTTCAATGCTTGTTTGCCAATCCTATAGATGCAAAGAATTTGAGGTGGCATGCAGATGTTAAGAAAAATAATGATGGGATCCTATGACATGCGTCTGATTCCCCATAGTGGAAGAAGATTGATCTATTGTACCCTAAATTCGGTGAAGAGGATAGGAATCTAAGACTTAAGCTTTGTACAGATGGGATGAATCCGTACGGGACATTGAGCAGCCAAGATAGCACTTGGCCAGTCATGCTTGTTATATACAATCTTCCTCCCTGGTTGTGTATGAAAAATAAGTATGTTATGCTGTCGTTGTTGATAGCATGCCCTAAACAACCTGGAAATGATATCAATGTTTACCTTGAACCTCTGATTGATGACTTAAAGAAACTCTAGGGTGAAGGTGTGATTACCTATGATGCTTCACGAAGAGAGACATTTTGTTTGCACGCTATATTGTTTTGCACTGTGAATGACTTTCCAGCATATGGGAATTTGTCTAGATATAGTGTCAAAGGATCTAAAGTGTGTCCTATATGTGAAGAGAACACTGATTCAATACGACTAAAACACGGCGGCAAGACAGTGTATCTTGCTCATCGAATGTTTCTTCCAAAATTTCATTTGTATCATAGGTTGTGCAAAGCATTCAATGGACGGAACGAGGAACGTAGTGCACCTAAACTTATATCAGGGGAGGATGTTTATGAAAGAGTGAAAGACATCGCCAATGAATTTGGTAAGAGATCACAATGTAAGATAGCCACAAGGAGTGACAAGTCTTTATTCAAGAAGAAGTCGATATTTTGGGATCTTCCTTATTGGAGTTCTTTGACAGTCAGGCATTGTATCGATGTCATGCACGTTGAGAAAAATGTATGTGATAACATCATCGGTACTCTGTTGAATATACCAGGTAAGACTAAATATGGGATAAAATCCAGAATGGACCTACGTGAAATGGGAATAAGGTCAGAATTAGCAGAATTATGTGAAATGGGTAATAAAAGAACATACTTACCTCCCGCTTGTTACACGTTGTCTATAAAGGAGAAGAAAGCATTTTGTGAATGCTTGGTAAATGTTAAGGTGCCACAGGGTTACTCATCCAACATCCATACATTGGTATCAATGAAAGATTTGAAGTTAATAGGTCTTAAATCTCATGATTGTCACATTGTAATGCAACAAATATTGCCTGTGGCAATTAGATCTATATTGTCAAAGCATGTAAGGTTCGCAATAACCAGACTTTGTTTCTTTTTCAATAGTCTGTGCAGCAAAGTTATTGACCCTGATACTCTCAAAAATTTGCAAAGAGAAGTGGTTGTTACCCTATGTCAGCTTGAGATGTATTTTCCTCCGTCGTTCTTTAATATCATGGTACATCTTGTTCTCCACTTGACTAGGGAAGTGAAAATGTTGGGACCAGTTTTCTTGCATTGGATGTATCCCTTTGAACGATACATGAGCATTTTTAAAGGTGATGTTCGAAAACATTATCGGCCTGAAGGGAGTATTATTGAGGGTAATGTCGCGAGAGAGGTTATGGATTTTGGCAATGACTTTCTGAGTGGTAATGACGCTCCCATGAATTACAAGAATATTGAGGAGCATTTTGGCAAAGGAATTTTGGGAGCACGGGTGAAAGTAAACAGTCGTGAGCAGTTGGAGCAAGGTCACTTGTATATTTTACACAACATCGACGAAGTGAGTGTTTATATCGAGGAACATACCAATTTCATCAAAAGACAATATCCTCGATCCAATTCAATGTGGCTTGCTAGAGAGCATAACAAGACATTTATTAAGTGGTTTGAAGATATAGTCTTACATCAACTATCTCAAACACCAGATAATGTTACTGAAACCATCAAATGCCTCACCATTAAATCAAAATTGAATGTTATGTCTTATGAAGGGTTTGACATAAATGGTTTCTCATATTACACAAAGCGTCAAGATGGTATGAGTGTCGTCCAAGACAGCGGGGTCACCCTTCAAGCATCGACTATGTATTTTGCAAGTGCAAAGGATAAAAGTCCATGTGAAGCTAAAATGTCATATTACGGTGTCATTGAAGACATATGGGAGTTTGACTATGTAGATTTCACAATTCCGCTCTTTAAATGTAATTGGGTGGACAACAACAAAGGAGTTATAGTGGATGAATTGGGTTTCACGTTAGTGAACTTTGAAAAGATTGGCGAGAAGGGTGAACCATTCATATTGGCATCATAGGCAAAACAAGTATTTTATATCGATGATCCTGCAAATGATAAATGGTCGGTTGTTCTTCATGGTAAAAGATAGTTCATTGAAGATCCTATAGATGAAGAAGAGTACTATGATAAGTATGATGACTCCAATCCATTCTCAAATGGGTTGCCAACATCACCAAACATTGAAGCTGGGGATGACAATGACTCGTATGTTCATGGGGATCATAATGAAGGATTGTTAATTGATAAAAGATCACAATATTAGAGGCATGGATGTTTATATTTTTATTATGTTACCATGATGACCATGCTGATGATCACCGTGAGGGTGAGGACGTGCTTGCACCGCCTGACAATGTAAGTTTTAAGAATATATCCCTGGGTTTCTATCTATATGTTCATTTATAATTATATTATGTAAGTGTGTTTTTTATCAAATTTTTAGGATACTAGTTAATAGCAATTCTATTTAATTTGTAGGCATTCACCAAAGACTACAGGCTATGCAGGACGGCCATGACATAGCTATGCAGTCCATCGACATTACTTTGTAAATCCAAAGCGCAATAGTCAGAGAGAAAGAAAGCATCCCACATTATAGCTTAGTACATATATATAGTGGGACTAAGGTGACGATCCCACCTGTTAAAATAGGTTACCGACAACTACATGTTACGACTGGGAGGTCGTGATTCAGCAACCGTATGCATTAGCAGGAGGACAAACAGATTTCACCATGAGTTAACATTGAAAAAGGTCTACAAACCTACACTGAGCTAAACAAGTTTATCAGTACTAGCCTAAGGCACAAGTACCGTTCTTCGGGACAATGACGGTCATGGAAGCTTAGTGGCCACTGGCCAGTTGAACGTGTAGTGGCCACTAAGCTTCCACGACCGTCATTGTCTCGACGAACGGTACTTGTGCCTTAGGCTAGTACTGATAAACTTGTTTAGCTCAGTGTAGGTTAGTAGACCTTCTTCAATGTTAACTCATGGTGAAATCTATTTGTCCTCCTGCTAATGCATACGGTTGCTGAATCACGACCTCCCAGTCATAACATCTAGTTGTCGGTAACCTGTTTTAGCAGGTGGGATCGTCACCTTAGTCCCACTATATATATGTACTAACACTACTACAGAAACGGCCTTTGGCGTCGGTCGTTTAACCCCATTTGGCGTCGGTTTCCGACCGACGCCTATGTGGGCGCCGCTAAAGGTCGAACACTTCGGCGTCGGTTTTTTAACCGACGCCTATTTAACTATAGGCGTCGGTCGTTTAGTAGATAACCGACGCCAAAAGGGTTTGCGCCACAGAAAACGGCATCATCTAGGGCACTTTCTGCGTCGGTGTTTTAGTAAATAACCGACGCCACTATGGAATATAGCGTCGGTCTTTTAGTAGATGACCGACGCATAAAGTGCCCTAGATGACGCCATTTTTTGTGGCGCGAACACTTTTGGCGTCGGTTATATACTAAACGACCGACGCCTATATGTTAAATAGGCGTCGGTTTGATATGAATATCCGACGCCATTTCCAGGACTGCTTTGGCCACATCAGGCGTCGGTTTATTGAAAAAACCGACGCTGTAGGTCTTTCCTGACGGTTTTCTATAAATAACCGACGCCTATTTATATATTTTTTTTTTCATATCAGTTTGCAGGCCTGCTGTGGCTGGTCAGCAGGATGAGAACCTGCAGTTCAGTTTTCTGAACTGCAGGTTTACGACATCCATTGATATCAGCCTACAAACAGGCCGCAAACCTGCAAAAGTCACAAGCAAAATTCTACACAAGTACATACATTCAGACATCAATTCAATTCTCACATTCACACACATATAGAAACATTCAAATACATGTATTAACATTCAGAAATATTCATTTACATAGTATCATTCATTATCGCTATCAACATCCCAATTATATCTTACAGTTGCCACTGCTTGTATGGCTTTTGCCCATTCTTCTCTTACTTCATTTAATGCTTCCATCGTATATGGAGCATGTATATTTTTTAAACGTTTACCTGTAGTGTTGTCAGTTTTAAACACCTGCAAAGAGAATGATGTATATATATAAGTAATAATATAAAAATAATATAAGATTGATATATTGCATACTAACTAATGAGAATATATATAATACCTCATGTATGGTATCGATGTCCAATGCGGCATATTTGATAATCATCTGCATAAATCGCATCACATAGTATGCGCATGCCCATCCATTGTCTTGTGTAGCACACTATAAATTGAAACATACAAAATAATACAACTAAGCACAATTCACATCAATAATATATATATTTGAGTCGGGAACTTACTTGTACGTTCTGCCAATTTATTGGCTGGTTCTTTTTCCTTGGGACCGTTCCTCCAGCCTTTTTGAATGCATCTAAACCCCTACATGTTAATATAACACAATAAATTGCATAAGTAAATAGTAATGTAATAAAAGATGTTAACGGATATAAAAATGAAATATTTCTCACCAGAATAATGGCATTCTCATTACGTGTCCAATTTTAGTGTTCAATGTACTCCCCGCAGGATCTAGATAATAAACAGTGAATGTCCCGGGGACAATGACTAGTAACTCCCAATGTCTACCGCTAGAAGTAAGAAGTTAACAATTAATAACTCAAAATGCAAAATAAAAATGGAATTTTCTTAAGTCCAAATTATAAATAAAGTAAACTTACTTGACATTGAATGGAGCTATTATTATCGTCTTCTTTTGCTGACCAAAAATTGTAAAAGCATCTATACAGTATTGTTGAACATTATCAGGGTCTTTAGCTACCAAACTAATCAATGATGGAATCAAAAATCCCACATGATCAAATGCAAATTGTTTGCAATGATCTTCGACTAGGTAGCTGCAAAACATATAGGCGTATGCATTAATATATAAGAAACCAGATCACCGGATCTTACACAAGGTATATGGATGTATAAACAAGATCTCACCTTATCCATGTCTCTATCATTGATGTATTCAGCCAATCATACATAAACAGCTCAATAATATCTTGTATAAATAAAGAGCTATCGTATGATTGACCTGCATAATCTGCATCTAAAGAAATAATTATAGGGCAATGTACATTATGTGCCCGTAGCCAACATGCCATTCCCCTACAAGCAGGACCTAACGGGTATGTTAGGTCAGTTGGAACCCAATCGGGTAATGCGGGAAGTGGAAGTGGAGGCCTAGGTGCTCCTGGTGTCTTCTTTTTAACCTGTACATATAATTTCAGATCAGTTGACATCATATATACACATTAACAGTCTAAATCAATGTAAATTTATCTTACAATTTCAGTCGTGTAGACGACATCTGCTTTGGGCCACAATATCACCCCGCCTTCTGCATCAGCAAGTCTATCAATATCCGGGTGGGGATATGGCAATGTAGCTTCTCTCCAATCAGGTAACACACGTATCGGGATCACACGAACGTAGCCCTGTGGCATTGGAGTCCCGTGAAACATTGCCCCAGGAAGGGACGGGTAAGCCTGCGCCTCTGCAACAACGTAGTCTTGCATTCTTAAGCGGCATGGCTTCAATGCCTACAAATTTACGTAAAGAATATTATACATATATACATATCATCTTGAAAACATAACAACTTGAAAAGACTAACTACAATGTCATAAACAATACTTACAGCAGACGTGCTAGGCGATGGGTCTCCAGGATTACTCGCAGTCTGTGCATCAGGAGAAGAGTGGGTCGCCATAGGCGTATTGGAAGCCTGAGATGCCTGCCACCGCAGCAATTCTTCCTTGACCTTCTCAGCAACTACATCGTTGATCTTCTTAGCAACTAAATCCTCAACTCTCTTATTCTCCTATACATGGATAAAAGAAACATTAGCTTCTTATTAATGAATTTCCTTTTGCAGTAACATTCTAAAAAAAGAATAGGTTACCTCTTCTTGAGAAAGTCCCGCTCTGGGTTTGCGCTGGGATGGCCCAAAGAATGCTTTGATGCCAACACCAGCGCCGGCACCTCTAACACGTCCAGGATGCTCTGGGTTACCCAGAGCAACTGTCAATTCATCCCTTGTGCCCTGAGGGATGAACGTGCCTTGTTTCCTCTGCTCGTGCAGCTCCCGCTAATCACCATAAACAGAAATTGGTAAGTTAACACCACAAATAATCAATATTCAAACGATTTCTCTAAGAGTTGTATTTTACCATTTTTGCAGCCGCCTCAGCAGTTACAGGCTTCTTTATTTCACCCTTCTTGTTTTGCCTGCCAGCTATCCAGATATCATGGCGAGGCATGGGTGTGGCAGACTCCTGAGTAGGAGCAGACTCCTGAGTAGCCGCAGACTCCGCCTGTAGTCTTTGGCGAACGCTTGCATAGCCTTTTGGACCCATAGTGTGGTCATGCACATTCAGTGCACGCCTTGCTTTTTGTGCGTCACTGAGGGCCTAGTTAGTATGCACATTAATGATTTGGTTAGTAGCACTAAATGCTAATCTTGAATAGGTGAATACAATGTATATTAATTAAATTAGGAGTGACGCCTAATACCTTGAATTCTTCAGATTTTCTTGAAGCAACAAAATTGTCCCAATCTTCTTTGTCCAAGAAGTTCCATTGTTCAAGGGCTGACTTCTTCTTCTTATCACCCTCTTTTATGTATTCTCTGTTTAGATTTGTCCTATAATTCCTAAGCATCTTTCCAGCGCGTTGCATCACATTTTTACGATGCAACTTCTCATCCAATGCAAACAGATTCTGTAAAATAGAAATGTTATTAACTAGTATCCAAAATAGAATTGCAAATAATAGAATTTGTAATCTACAAAATAGAATTGCAAATAATAATAACTCACGCATAAATCCTTCCATATCAAGTCTTTTTTCCCTTGAGGAACTTTATTCCAATTGTCATACTTAACACCACAATGGCTCCGAGTGGTACACCCAAGATAGTTCACAAAATTATTGCGGTTCACTCCAATTGGATTTCCTCCATTATCAAACTCCACCACCAATTTAGATCCACTACCACTTAGCGCTAATAACTTCTTCAATAGAGTGATGCCCCTTTTCTTGTTAAGTGTCTGGTGTTGCGCATCAAGTTGCTCCAGTGCTTCAGTGGGTACAGGTGCATCAACCTAAAATTTGACAAAAATAAAACACACTAACTTAGCCCAATATAGAAATATAGGATATATGACATAACTAGAAGATAATGAATTTTATAGAAATACAAGATATGTTTTTAGAACTTACATTAGTATCCTCGCCATGCTCGTCATGGACAGCATGCTCATCATGGACTTCATGCTCATCATGGACATCATGCTCATCATGGTCAGCCATCTGAAAATGTCATTAAAAAGGCAAACATTTAGCATTTCTATTAACTAGAAAAAGGCAAACATTTAGCATTTGTATTAACTAGAAAAAGGCAAACATTTAGCATTTGTATTAACTAGAAAAAGGCAAACATTTAGCATTTGTATAAACATACATGTCTCTAAAATTGTGATCTTTTATCAATTAACAATCCTTCATTGTGATCTCCGCGCACATATAAGTCATCATTAGCTTCAATATTTTGTGGAGTTGGCAACCCAACTGAGAATGGACTGGAGTCATCATACTTATCATAGTACTCTTCTTCATCTATAGGATCTTCAATGAACTGTCTTTTACCATGAAGAACAACCAACCATTTCTCATTTGCAGGATCATCGATATAGAATATTTGTTTCGCCTGTGATGCCAATATGAATGGTTCACCCTTCTCGCCAATCTTTTCAAAGTTCACCAAAGTGAAACCCAATTCATCCACTATAACTCCTTTGGTGTTATCAACCCAATTACATTTAAAGAGCGGAATTTTGAAATCTATGTAGTCAAACTCCCAAATGTCCTCAATGACACCGTAATATGACATTTTAGCTTCACGTGGACTCTTATCCTTTGCACTTGCAAAGTACATAGTCGACGCTTGAAGAGTGACCCCACTATTTTGGACGACACTCTTATCATCTTGGCGCTTTGTGTAATATGTGAATCCATTAATGTCAAACCCTTCATAAGACATAACATTCGGTTTTGGTTTAAAGGCGAGGCATTTGATAGTTTCTGTAATATCATGTGGTGTTTGAGATAGTTGATGTAAGACTTTATCTTCAAACCACTTAGTAAAAGTCTTATTATGCTCTCTAGCAAGCCACATTGAACTTGCTCGAGGATGTTGTCTCTTTATGAAATTGGTATGTTCCTCGATATAAACACTCACTTCATCCATATTGTGTAAAATATACAAGTGAGCTTGTTCCAACTGCTCACGGCTGATTACTTTCACCCGTGATCCCAAAATTCCTTTGCCCTCCTCAATATTCTTGTCATTATCAGGAGTGTCATTACCACTGAGAAAGTCATTGCAAAAATCCATAACCTCTCTCGCCACATAACCTTCAATAATACTCCCTTCAGGCCGATAACGGTTTCGAACATCACCTTTAAAAACGCTCATGTATCGTTCAAAGGGATACATCCAATGCAAGAAAACTGGTCCCAACATTTTCACTTCCCTAGTCAAGTGGACAACAAGATGTACCATGATATCAAAGAACGAAGGAGGGAAATACATCTCAAGCTGACATAGGGTAACAACCACTTCTCTTTGCAAATTATCGAGAGTATCAGGGTCAATAACTTTGCTGCATAGACTGTTGAAAAAGAAACAAAGTCTGGTAATCGCAAACCTTACATGCTTCGGCAATATAGATCGAATTGCCACGGGCAATATTTGTTGCATTAGAGTGTGACAATCATGAGATTTAAGACCTATCAACTTCAGATCTTTCATTGATACCAATCTACGGATGTTGGATGAGTAACCATGTGGCACCTTAACATTTACCAAGCATTCACAAAAAGTTTTCTTCTCCTTTCTAGACAACGTGTAACAAGCGGGAGGTAAGTATGTTCTTTTATTACCCATTTCACGTAATTCTGTTAATTCTGACCTTATTCCCATTTCACGTAGGTCCAGTCTGGATTTTATCCCATCTTTAGTCTTACCTGGTATATTTAATAGAGTACCAGTGATGCTATCACAGACATTTTTCTCAACGTGCATTACATCGATACAATGCCTGACTGTCAAAGAACTCCAATAAGGAAGATCCCAAAATATTGACTTCTTCTTGAATGAAGAATTGTCACTCCGTGTGGCCATACTACATTGTGATTTCTTACCAAATTCATTGACAATGTCTTTTACTCTTTCATAAACAACATCCCCTGGTATAGGTTTAGGTGCACTTCGTTCATCATTCCATCCATTGAATGCTTTGCGCTTCCTACGATACGGATGGAATTTTGAAAGAAACCTTCGATGACCAAGATATACAGTCTTGCCGCCATGTTTTAGTCTTATTGAATCAGTGTTTTCTTCACATATAGGACACGCTTTCGATGACCAAGATATACAGTCTTATCCCATCCTTGAACACCTAATCTCACTAGTAAGTGTATAATGCGTAATTGGTTTTCAAGAAAATTTCGGCAGCATTTCCCCGCTGTTCTCTAAGTACATATGTACTTAGAGAACAAACAGGGAAATGCTACTGAAAGTTTCTCAAAAACCCAATACACATTATACACTTACATCCTAAGTGAGATTAGGTGTTCAAGAACAGTCCCAAACCGGGGACTATCCAAGATTTACTCCTAATGAGTAAATCTTGGACGGGTTTCTAGGCCAACAAATACATGTGTTGCATTCTTATATATAATAATTGTCTATAAACTACATGCAACATGGTTAATCCTAATCAACAGAGCATTATTAAATAATAAATCAAGAAATCAATAGTTTCAAACAAAAGGTCTAGGAATCTTTACTAGACATTATATGTATCCCTAATCATCATATTTAACATACTACATTATTTTGAACATCCAGATCAGATTAAGATCATACTATGTTATAACATATTATCGAAGGAAACATATTCTTCATGTAGTGTTGATTCTAGAAGTCTAAGAAGGGAATCTGAGAATTTTAGATGCTTACAGTCTCTAAGGGATAGAAGTAAGGAATAATTTATACCTTTTCTAGTTAAGGATTTTGTAGATACTTGGACTAGTCCTAAATGAAGAAAGTTGTATCTTAGATTATTTTTTATCATGTTTAGATCTCTTTCAGATAGAAGTTGTATGCATTCCTATGAAGGTGTAACTCATATAGTTTTTTCAGTATCCTTAATGTAATAATTAGATATCAAATGAAAACTACCTTTTGAGTAAATGGTGGCGTAGGAAGGTCCAGTTTTGCATTGGAATGAATGGTGACATAGTAAGGGGCAATTTACATTTGGATAATCGATAGAAGTGAGTGACTAGAGGTGAATTAGGGTTTGTAATTAAAGGGTGTATAATTTTCTTAGGATTTAAAGGAGAATATCTACATAAAATTGCAATAAAAAACAACAACATGATGAACATGATGAATATGATATCAAATGAAAACTACCTTAGTCAGAGATAAAGATGTGTCTAAGAACAGTTATCAAAATTTCTAGTATATAGTTCTTTTTTTATAATTGTCTAAGAACACTGACTCCAGAAAACCAGTTGGCGCATACCTGTTGGCGCGGGAGGCAGCGGGAGTCAGGTGGAAGCTGATGGCGTGGCGGCGAGCTCCAGGTGTCAAGCAGGCGTCGGCGGCGCCGTCGGCGGCGAGCTCCAGTCAGGCAGGCCGTGGCGGCGATCAGCTCCAGGCGTCAGGCAGGCTGAGGCGGCGAGCTCCAGGCTCGTCAGGCGTCGGCGGCGAGCTCCAGCAGCAGTGGCGGCGGAGAAGGGGGCGCCGGAGTAGCAGTGGCGGCACGACGGCGCTGTCGTGGAGAAGAAGGAGAAGAGAATCGACGGCGACAGGGTGGGAAATCGACGGAGAAGCAGAAAAAGGGCTCGCAATGAAACAGAAGAAGAGGAAGAGTCCGGCATCGCGGGTTATAAAGTCCCAAATAGCGTCTGTTTTTTACAACAACCGACGCCAAAACGTCTTTAGCGTCGGTTGTCTGAGAAAACCGACGTCCAACTGGGCGATAATTTCATGAAATTGTTTGGCGGGAACCACCTTCAGCGTCGGTTATCCTTTAATCACCGACGCTGAAGGTGACACTTTTCGCGCAAATTTTCATCAGACATAGGCGTCGGTTTCTACCTAAATAACCGACGCTGAAAAGGACACTATTTTTCGCGGGCGACTTTAAGCGTCGGTTTGTTATAAACAACCGACACTGAAGACAAAGCGGTACCCGTGTCTGGCTGGTCTTCGAATATAGACGTCGGTTTTCGTAAACAACCGACGCCTAACATAGAAGGCGTCGGTTTTTCTTAATAACCGACGCCCAGAAAAGTGTCACTGAATGCTATTTCTGTAGTAGTGTAAGCTATAGTGTTGTATGTAAATTCAGCACGATTGTTATTATGCACTATATATGTGTTAGTCTGTCATGTTGTTATATGAATCTGAAACACTTGTGCGTGTTGCACTTTATGTATTGTATATGTATCATGCTTCCCTTCATTGTGGCTTCTTTTGTTGTTTCATGGCTCTTTGAACATATGATTTTGTTGACAATGATGACAATGTGAATGAATTTTTATGAATTGTGTGTGAAAATCATCAATACATGAATGTTTCTACATGTGTCTGAATGTGAAAAGAGATAAAATGTTTGCATGTTTGTGGCCTGTTGTTGGCTGATATCAATGGATGTCATAAAACCTGCAGTTCATAACTGAACTGCAGGTTTCTCATCCTGTGACCAGCCACAGTAGGTCTGTAGACTGACAGAAAAATAAACATCGGCGGCGATTATTTGAACAAAACCGACAATATATGGTTACAATGTCAGTTTTCATACTAGTAACAGATGTCGATTTCCCTAATGAGAGGCGTCAAATATTTATATACAACCGACGACATAGGGTAACAGTGTCGGTTTCCCTACTAGTCACCGACGTCGATTTCCCTAGTGGCCAGACAACACGGCCGTGCTGGTGAGAACGGCCGTGGAAGAGGGTGATATGGCGTCGGTTATCACTAAGAAACGGACACCGATAGTGCCCCAAATGGCGCCCTTTCTGTGGCGCAAAGGTATGTGGCATCAGTTTCGATCCTAATAACCGACGTCGATACCACCTGCTGGCGCATTTTCGGTGGCGCGCGAAGGGTTTTGGCGTCGGTTCTCAAACCGACGCGTAACGGTTGGGCTTTTAGCGTTTCCCACATAGGTTTCTCTTGAGAACCGACACTAAAGGCCTTAAAAACCCGACGCTAAAGGCATGTTATGTACTAGTGGGCACACCCATTAATCCTATGGCTGTGGCTGTGCGCTTTCTTTTTATATGTGTGGTTTACATGCATCAATATTCTGTAATTGTTCTATGACAATCTGCATTTTGTTCTACAGAATATTACTCACGTTTACAACATACTCACATATCAATTCAGGGTTAATGTGGGGGATTTGGGGCGGGATATTGCACTACACGTTATTCATGTTCTTATCTATGCATAACCTTTTATATTTATTTATCCTCTCTCGGTTCAAGTTTTAGAATTCTAGGTAGTTTTAAGCTACATCTTCACTACTTCAACCACTCAAAAGTTTTGATATGTAGATTCATCAGGTTGATGAATGCATTATTACATTATTTAAAGCTTGATTAATTATGGTAATCTAATCATTATGTTTTAAAACTAATGAGAAGATTTAAACATTATTTGATTCACATAATTAGGGTTTGAGAATTGAAAATCCTAATAGACATAAATTAGGGTTTTGGTAACATATGAATACAAAATTTGATTGGTATAGTCGTGTACCAAATGATTTTCAGCATTTTATATACAACTAGGATTTAGTTGAAATTTGTACATGGTTTGGAGAAATTAGATATTAGTTGGAAGAATTTTTTGACTTGTTTGTCGTCCGATTTTACCCAAGATAAACTCAATCGGCCATGTATTCAAACTGAAATATAGCAGTCTAGTATTTGAATTTTATCTTTTTATTGGTATATCCAATTTATCTGAAATTTTAATTATGTTTTGGAAACTCCATTTTGGACGTCTTGTTAAACTTTCCTAATTTTTTAATGATGTTTGAACTCTATAGAGAGGAGTGGTGGTTGAGGTATTCCCTAGATTAACTCGATCAGCCATGTTGCATACTATATTGATTGACGATCCATGGGAAATTCTATGGATATATGACTATGCTATTTCTTGTGAATATTGCCTAAAAATCAGGTTAGTGGTCAATATGCTTGGGAATTGAAATTAACATTATAAAATCATATTTGAATTGTATTAGAATGAATTATACAAGTGTTTGTTGAGTCTTACTGAAATTGAATATGATATATACAAAAGGATCAGTGTGAGGTGGCAATATTCCCTATTTAGGGTTGTGTTGATGGATTACTGAATTATGTAATTCTTATGATGTTGAACAAAGGATGACTTCTTGAAAACCCTAGAAGTTTAGTATTAAGACGAGTATGAGTGATAAAGCTAGAACTCATATATAATGGTACAAATGTAATGAATTGTTGAAGTGTAAGTATTAATACTTGTATCAGATGGCTGATCAGGACCGTGTTGATGATCACCGTGAGGGTGAGGATGTGCTTGCACCGCCTGACAATGTAAGTTTTAAGAATATATCCCTGAGGTTTCTATCTATATGTTCATTTATAATTATATTATGTAAGTGTGTATTTTATCAAATTTTAGGTTGGTGATGTACCCCCTGAAGAAATTACAGCACTTGATGAGCAGCAAAAGAAAATTGAGAAAGTGAGGGGCATCACAATGATGAACAAGTTAATACAACAAAGGGACAACGGACCCAAATTGGCTGTGGATTTCGATCAGGCAGGAAATCCATATGGAGTGAACCGCAACTCATTTGTTTCATATCTTGGGGTTCTTACTCACAGCCATTGCAGTCTTATCCTAGAATTATGGCATAGAGTTCCTAAGGAGAAGAAAGACCACATATGGAAGGAACTATGCGTGAGTTATTATTATTTGTAATTCTATTTGTGAAGATTACTAATTTTTAGGATACTAGTTAATAGCAATTCTATTTAATTTGCAGAACATATTTGATCTGGATGAAAAGTTGCATCGTAAATGTGTGATGCAACGTTGTGGGAGGGTCCTAAGGAACTATAGGACCAATCTCACCTGAGATTACATACGCGATGCTGAAAATAGGTTCTTGATAGATTCCAATTCTAGACATTGATCAGTATTTCGCTAACTTTACACTAATAATTTTTGTTTGTATTCTCTTTAAAATATATATAGGAAGAAGAAAGCCACACAACAATGGAACTACTTGGACCCCAGAGAATGGGAGGAGTTTGTTACCCAAAGACAAACAGATGAATTCAAGGTATTAAGTGTCGCCACTCCCAATTCAATTAATATATGTTTTTATGTATTCACCTATTCAAGATTAACCTTTAGTGTTACTAACCAAATCAATGTGCTAACTAACTAGGCTAAGAGCGATGCTCAATGAGAAAGGCGTGCACTGAATGTGCACGACCACACAATGGGTCCAAGAGGATATGCAGGCGTTCGCCAAAGACTACAGGCTAAGTCTACTCAGCCTACTGCTACTCACGAGACTACAAAGTCCTCTATTGCTGCTCCCGCACCTCTGCCTCATCATGTTATGTGGATAACTGGGAGGCAAAACAAGAAGGGAGAGATACCGAAGCCCGCAACCGCTGAGGCAGATGCATAAATGGTAAAAATCAAACTCTTAGAGCAATCTATCGATATTGATTATTGTTATGTTTACTTATGAATTTTTGTTGATGGTGCTTAGCGGGAGCTACACGAGCAGAGGAAGGAAGGCAAGTTCATCCCTCAGGGCATAAGGGATGAACTGACAGTTGCTCTGGGTAACCCAGAGCATCCTGGACGTGTAAGGGGTGTTGGCGCTGGTGTGGGCATCAAAGCATTCTTTGGGCCATCCCAGTGTAAACCTGTCCTAAAAGCGGGACTTTCACAAGCTGAGGTAACTTATTCTTATTTTAGAACATTATTGTGAAAGGGAATTCAATAATCAGAAACTAGCATTTCTTTTATCCATCTATAGGTAGATTCCTTAATTGAAAAGAGACTCCAGGAAGCATTTCACAAGTGGCAGGCGTCTCAGACTGCCACTCCGACAGTACCTGTGGCGAACCTCTCTTCTCCTACTCCTCGTACTGTAAAGGTTGGGAGTAATCCTATAGACCCACCTAGCACATCCTCTGTAAGTATCTTTATGGCATATATAATAGCTAGTCCGTTCAAGATGATATGTTTGTGTATATATGCATTTAACATTCTTTACGTAAATTTGTAGGGGTTGAAGCCATGTCGACTACAAAGCGAAGGATATATCATTGCAGATACATCGACTTACCCACCCCTTAAAGGGTGCATGTTTCATGGGAGTCCAGTACCAGATGGCATGGTACGTGTGAGCCCCATACATATACTCGCTGGTTGGACGATTCTTGCACTGCCTCATGCAGACCCAGATGCTAAAACACTTGGTGAGGCAGTAGGCGGAGTGATACTGTGGCCCGAAGCGGATGTCCTCCATACTGATATTGTATGATAAATTTTCATTACTTTACTTTGTTAGTGTTTGTATATATATGAGTCAATTGATATGAAATTATATATCCAGGTCAAAAAGATTCAACCCGCTACATCTTGGCCTCCACCTCCTCGACTACCAAGTTGGCTTCCAGGGGACCTACACGCCTCGATAGGTCCTAATTGTAGGAGTGTGGCAGTATGGATCGGAGAACATAATCCAAATTGCCCTATAAATAATACTATTCTAGAGAATGTTGCAGGTAAATCATACGATAACAATTTATTTATACAAGTTTAGCATACGTATTAATGCATACATAATAGAAGTTTTGGATACGTATTAATGCAGGTCAAACATTTGGAAACAACATATTTATACAAGATATTTTGGAGTTGTTTAAGTATGAATGGTTGAACACATCTATGATAGAGTTGTGGATGGTGAGATTAATGCATACGACAATCTAGTTTATACATCCATATACCTTGTTTTATATACGGCAATCTGGTTTCTTATATATTAATGCATACGTAATACATGTTTTGCAGTCACTTATACAAGACATGTAAAGATTTTGGGTTTTCCCATGTGGGATTTTTGGTTCCATCTTTGATTAGTCTTGTAGATATAGACCCTGGTTCAGTTACTTCATACTACTGTGATGCTTTTGAATATTTTGGTAAAAATAATAAGACGATGATAATTGCTCCATTCAATGTCGAGTACGTTTACTTTGCTTGTAATTTGGACTTAAGCAAATTACATTTTTATTGCGGATATTGAGTTATTCATTTTATACTTTCTTACCTGTAGTTCTAAGCATTGGGAGTTATTAGTTATTGTCCCTAAGACATTCACTGTCTATTATCTAGATCCTGCGGGGAATGAGTTGGATGTATATGGACATGCAATTAAAAGGCCATTATTCTTGTGAGAAATATTTTATGTTTTTATATATGTTAACATCTATTACTGTATTACTATTTAATTATGCAATTTAATGTGTTACATTAACATATATAGGGCTTTACAAGAGTACAAAAAAGATGCAGGAAAGGTCCCCAGGAAAAAAAGGCTGACACTCATTTGGAAGAATGTGAAAGTAATTTCCTGACTCCAATGTATATATTATTTATGTGAAGTGTGCTTATTTGTATTTCTAAATATTTTGTATGTTTCACTTTATAGTGTGCTACACAAGACAATGGTTGGGCATGTGCCTACTATGTGATGCGATTTATGGACCTAATCATCAAACATGTTGTATTGGAAATCGATAACATACAATAGGTATTATACATAGTCTTGTTAGATAATATGAAATATATGAATCTTATTATATATTATTATAATTATGTATGTACGTCATTCTTTTTGTAGGTCTTTAAAACTGAGGACTTCAACATAGGTGCAAAGTGTTTCGATGTACATGCTCCCTATACGAGAGATGAATTACATGTTGTAAGAGAAGATTGGGCAAAAGCCCTGCAAAGAGTGGGATTTTTTCAATATGATTTTGATGACAATGATGATGATGAATAAAATAACTTTGTTCTCATAATTAATTTGGTGTGAATGTGAATGAATTTTTATGAATTGCCATATGTGTGTGAAAATCATCAATACATGAATGTTTCTACATGTGTCTGAATGTGAAAAGAGATGAAATAAATGGAACTACATGTTGCTACTGGTTTCTACATGCGTGTGATGAAAAAATAATATGAATTAAATTTTTTATGCATAAGTGTGAATCACATATATAATAATTTGTCCATCATGTTAATTTTGCAAGTTTGTGGCTTGTTGTTGACTAATATCAATGGATGTCGTAAAACCTGCAGTTCAGTTATGAACTGCAAGTTTCTCATCCTGCGACCAGCCACAGCTGGTCTGCAGACTGACAAAAAAAAATCAAATCATAGGCGTCGGTTATTTGTATAAAACCGACGACATATGGTTACAGTGTCGGTTTCCATACTAGTACCGACGTGGATTTCCCTACACCATGGTCGTGCTGGCCAGCACGGCCGTGGCAGCAGACCAGACATAAAATATGTGTCAGATATCTATATAAAACCAATGATATATGGTTACAATGTCATTTGTCATACTAGTAACCGACGTCGATTTCCCTAATGAGACCAGACGCCACGGTCGTGTTGGCCAGCACGGCCGTGTAAGTGGGTGATTAAGTGTCAGTTTCGAAGCGGATAACCGACGCCTATACCCACTGCTGGCGCATTTTCAGTGGTGCACGAAGGGTTGTGGCGTTGGTTTGAGAATCGACGCATAAAGGTTGAACCAACGCATAAAGGTTGGGCTTATAGAGGCACCCACATAGGTGTCACTTAGAAACTGACACTAAAGGCCTTAAATAACTGACACTAAAGGCTGGTTATGTACTAGTGAACCACAACCGCGGCTAGTGGAGGAGTGGTCGCTGTGTGTAGTAGGTGAGATGGGTGTGAAGGTGGTTGGTTGACGACACCGTGATCAGTGGATGGGTGTTGCGGCTGAAGAGATGTTATGGATATACCACGGGTGGAGGGAAGGGAATAGGTCACGGTCTGTGGAGAAAGAAGAGAAGAAGACCACAGGCGGAGCTGGTTTTCAAAGGAGGTCGTGGTGTTATGAACGCTTAGACCGCGGGCACGGTGATGAGGATGGAGCCCGCATTTTTGAGAGAGTGGATGGGTGTGCAGACGATGATCATAGTACTGGATGACGTGTAGAGAGAGAATATAGTTGTTAGGGTAGAAGACTCGTAGGCATTGTACCACTGAAGGTCACGATAGGGGTCGCGTGCTGGTCGTGCGGAGGAAGTGCAGGTCGCGATCCTGTTGTGGGCAATGTTGTGATGTCATGATGGAGGTCGCGGTGGTGAAGGATTATCGTAGGTGTGATTAGAGTAGCTAGGTTGATCATGGTCAGAGATGGAGGACACCGCGATCACGGTGCTAGGGTAGAGGATCGCGATGGTGGCAGAAGTTGATGGATCAGTAAAGGAAAGAAAAAGAAAAGGGGTCGCGATTGTAGAATTGGGCTGCCTTGGGCCCAAACTCGATCTTCTTGGCTTAATTAGACCTTCCAGAAGGGTGTATAATTTGGGTTAAATGAAGGATAAAATCGATAAAGACAAGTTACCTTGAATATTAGAAGATATAGCTAATAAACACGAGAATAATAAGCAAAATTGGGACCAACATGGAGACTGAACCCAGATGAATGTGCATTCATCAAAATATCCCAAACTTAAATGTTGCTCATCCTCGAGTAATAAAAAATCTGGAACAGTCGCCAAGTGAATGCTTTCAACTTGTGTGATTTCCTCATCTTCACATCATGCTTGCTTCTTTTCTGCTCGGTATGACTAAGCATCACAATATCCTGAGATCATAGAACACATCTTACCGTATCTTCAGTTTTGAGTTTGTTTTCCAACATCGCTTCCTCTCCACTTTTTCCAACTTCAAGTATGTCTAAGAGTTTTGTAAGAGTCTAGATATACCCGTAGAACAACAAGTATGCACCTGATCTGACACTGGTGTTTTTAGGAATTTGGCAAGCATAGGCGTTCATTGTGCCTTTAGGTGGAAATGGGAGTGAAGGATGGTATCAAAGTAAGAAATAAATCTCTCCTCTATTCGACTCAAGATTTTTGTTATATGGTTGCAATTTTATTGATTACATTTTTTTTGTGCGAATCTCTCCTCTATTCGACTCGAGATTGCATTTCTTTGTGTGCACATTGGCATCTTTTCTTGGTGGTACACCCCTATTTCATAGCAAGGGGTATGGAAGAAGTATAAAGAGAGAGGGTGTGTGCCACCCTGAACTTAGGGTTTGACACTATTTTGGCTATTTTTGTTTCTTTTTTATGGGCGGAGAGGTAAGAAGATGGTGAAAGAAGCATAGAAGAGAGTTCATATTAGAATGCAACTTGGTTTATAATTCAGTGCACCGAGCTGTTCTCTTTATCTTAATCTACTCAAATAATGACTTGATGAGGATCCAGTGGAAATTCCATGCTATTGTTCCACTAGTCATTTAGGAAGCACAATGTGTTTGATCCCTCTCAGTTTGACAGATACTTGCCATTTTTACTGATCATGATGTTAGGATTCATAAGCTTCACACGGTGATTTCTAATCATTGGCTAGTTTCAGAAATTGTCCTCCTTGAGGTTTTTCTTTGGATAAGGAGGGTATAATGATTCAAAACTACATGGAAAAACAAGATAGCTAGCTAGGTAATGGCTTTGATTGAAAGAAAAGAGTCAAAATTGCATCACGTTTCTATACAATTTCTTTGAAAACCTTGAAAATATTGAAAAGTTTTGAAAAAATTTGCTCAAAATTGCAACGATGAAATCTTAAGTCTGAAATAGATAGGAGAGGGTGGAAAGTAAAGTACGTACCACCCACCCTCCACCCCGAACTTAGAAATTTACTCATCCTGAGCAAACTCTAAATCTGAGATGGAAGGGAAAAATCATTCTGGTTGGTTCACCAGATGTGGTTGCATTCCTTTTGGCGACATGTCCTCCATCTAAAATCTCAAAAATGGAAACTATAAAAACTTAAGACTACATCTTGTGATGCATTTCCTACCAGGTGCAAAATTTCCTAAAAAGTAAAAACAAAATTAAGGAAAAGTTCTAATTCAAAATTTAAATTAAAAATAAAATTATTGATCGAGTTGCCTCCCGACAAGCGCCTTTGTTTTATGTCGACGGCTTGATGTGGATACTATCACCATGGTGGGGCTCTAGGTGGAACTTGAACTGGATTGACATGTTCTTTTGGTGGTTTCATTCTCAGCAATTCATTAATCTTTGATTTGATTCTGGCCTCTTGTATTCTTCCCCATAAAGTGCGAACATTGTTAGAACACAGAGGGAAACCACTTGAGTTTTGTTGCTTGATGCGAGGCAGAGAATAGTTGTAGGGAATCTAAATGGCATCATTATTAATGTAGTGTTGTTGAGGATTGGAGGAGAAGTTCATTTGTTGATGCACTATCCCTTCTTCGTAAAAATTCTGGTCACTAACGCCTATCAGATATCGATCTAGGGGATGTTCTCAGTAGAAACCACAATCCAAATCTTGAGCTGGAAAGATGAAATGAGCAATCTCGATCTGCTTGGCTGTCGATGCATTCAAGATGATAGTTGTTTCTAGATGATATGGCTCATGGAAACCCGAAGAAGGATAAGTATGTGTAACAACAGGGCCAGGAGGTGTCTCCTCCACAGTTTGTGGTGTTCCTTTTGTCTCTACATAGACTGGTTCACTTTCTATCTCGTTTTCATCATGGTCCTCTTCTAAGGGAATATCAGATTTTGAGGTAAGGAATTATTGTTGCATTTCAGTAAATTGATTAACACAATCAACAAAATAAGCCTCTTCCTCTACAGTGTGTTCCTTTGCACTTTTGGATGAATAGAAATCAAAATATTTGTTTCCCACTCTTAGGGTCAAAATTCCATCTTCAACATCAATTAGAGCTCTAGCAGTGGAGAGGAAAGGTCTTCCAAAAAGGAGGGGATAGTGTGGATTCTCCTTGATGTCCATAACTTCGAAATCACACGGGACATATAGATTCCCAAGCCTTACGGGGATGTCCTCTATGATGCCAACTAGCTTGGTCATGGAGGAGTCAGCAATCTTGATGGACATTCTAGTCGGTAAAAAGTTAGTAAGGCCCAGTCTGCTGCATAGGCTAAGAGGTATGATAGAAATGCTAGCTCCAAGATCAGCTAGACATGGACGGTTGATGGAATCACTTATCCAGTAGGAAATTCTGAAAATCCAGGATCCTTACGTTTGCGAGACATCCTATTCATAACTAAATCTGATGATGTTCTCGCCAGTTTCACTGTGTGATGTTCTTCAGTTTTGTACTTTCGATTGAGTAGGAGTTTGAAGAACATTGACCATTGGGGCATCTCAGCCATAGCATCCAAGAGTGGAATATTGACATATAACTTTCTCATGATTTCTTTGAACTTGTTGAACCTAGTATCGAGTTGGGTAAAATTGAGTCGACTTGGAAATGGTATACGAGGTTTATACACTGGAACAACTGGCTCAGGTGAGTCTTCTACATCAACAACAATAGGTTCCTTAGAACTTGCCTTGTCGGTCATATCATTCTTGCTCGCCATTTCACTATGCTCAGCACCTTGGACATTTGTCACGGTGACAGGAGTCGTGGGTTCTGGTAAGACCAAGCCTGAATGAGTTTTCACAGCTTTAAGTTGTTCCACATACTTTGGGTTGTCTTTTGGTTGCCCAGCTAAAGCTCTAGCAGGTGGCTTGAGGCTAGCTGCAAGTTGAGCTAGTTGAGATTCAATGGCCTTCTGGTGTTCTTGCTGGTTAGCTATCAATGTTTGTTGCGATTACAACATCTTCTCAATAGCTGACAATTTGTCGTCAGGAGAGATGGGACTAGCTTGTTGCCTTTGTTGTTGATTCTGGGAAGGGACTTGATTGGTGCCTTGGAACTTAGGGTTGTTCTGGTAATTGTTGTAGTTCCTATTCTAGAAGTTACCCCTAAAGTTCCCTTGATTCCCAAAATTCTGTTGTTGGTTGTTTGAACCAAATTGATGTGAGTTTACCTCTCCTGAAGGATTTCCACACTGAAAACCGGGGTGGTTCCTATTCTGATTCGGGTTATAGTATCCTTGACTAGGGATAGTGTTGACAGCATTCAGACATTCCATCTGGCCATTATCTCCTTGTCCATTGATTTTTCTTAAAACAACATCATAAAGGGCATTCCAGGATAAAGTAGAGTGGTCATTGCCTTTACAGGCTTCACAAAATAGAGAGGCAGACTTGACTTGCTCTTGTTGTTGAGGGGGTGAGCATCTTCTTTCATAAGAAGCAATAGACAATTCAAGATGATCTTGCTTAGCGACTAGAATCTTAAGAGACTCAATGATAGATTTTTACTTAGGAGTAGCTTCAGCCATAGCTACCTTCAACACTCCTTTTCCTACTGGTCTACCCTAATTAGCTTGGTTTTCAACTCCAAGGGTAACAACCTTCCATGCACTATCATAGCTTTGACGCATGAAGTTACCTCCGGATGAGGAGTCCAAAAACTTCTTGATGTCATCATCCACACTCCTATAAAAGATTTCGATGAGTTGATTCTTAGGAATGCCATGATGTGGACACTTGCGTAAGAGCCCTTTGTATCTTTCCCATGCTTCGGAAAGGTATTCTCCAGGGACTTGAGTGAACTGTGTTATTTGACCCCTAATTTCATAGGTGAGAGAAGGAGGATAGAATTTTTCTAGGAAGTCATTTTGAAGTTGTTCCCAGGTGGTGATGGGTTCACATTGCGAAGAGTCGAGCCAACTCATGGCTCTATTAGCAAGAGAGTATTTGAAAAGACAGAGTCTGATGGCATCATTTGTGACTCCATTTTGCTTTGTCATAGCACATAGATCTATAAACCTCAGAAGATGTTCTTGACTATATTCTCTTTGCTTATCGTTGAAAGGACTATTCTGAAGCCATGTAACCCAATGTGCTCTTATCTCAAAATTCAGAGTGTTAATGGGAGGGGGTTTCACTGGGTGATGAAAGTCAGTAGCTTTAGGGATCGAGAATTCTCTAAGGTCTTTCTATAACTCAGCTTGTTGAGCTACTGCTTGAGCTGCTTGGATTTCCTATTGAACTGCAGCTCTGGCTTCTTGCATAAGCCTATCTCTTTGTGCATTAAGGGCTTGAGCTACCCTTTGGGAAATTTCCTCCTCTTGAGCCATTCTTGCTTTGTTCTCTCTATTCTGACGACAAAAGGTTCTATCTATGTCACGGTCAAAGCTAGCAGAGAGTTTGGGACTGTTCAAACGGTGCATACATTAGACTTTATGGGTACCTAGGATGGAAAGATCTTGCGATAGTTAGATGGACGGAGTAGAACCGAATTCAAGTATATATGATCAATAGTATCAAAAGTAAAAGAAAATCCTAGATTAGTCTTAATAGAACTAGATTTAACTAGATGATTTTGTTGTCCCCGGCAACGGTGCCAGAATTTGACGTAGAATACTATCGCACTAACAAACTCACCCAGGGTTGAAATCCCTGAGTTTTCAACCAAAACCTTGTACAATAATACCACCTGCAAGCGGATAGGTCTTATCGCAGTATAGTTGAGGATCGAATCCCAAGGGACAACTTTTTTAAGAAACATTTACTAGTTGAATTTAGTTGAATCAAGACTAATATTTTAACAAGGGTTGGATGGTGGTTGATTAAATTATATGCGAGAAAATAAAGAGCATGATTAAAATTTGATTAAAGATTAATGATGGGAATCGCTGGGATGGTTCTGGGTTTCACCACCGCTACGCATGCAAACACATCCAATAACAAACATCCAGGAAAGATATAACTATCCAAATAGAGCTGCTGCAAAACCCCCCATATAGGCATCAGGTTCACGTAAGTATCACCTTAGGTATCAGATGTCTCATCACCATCCAGATCACATACTAATGGCTCTGAAGATACAAAAATCCAAAAGAAGTTGTGACCCTCCCTGAGGGATGTTTAGGCACACAGAAGCGTCACTGTGGGCTAGATGGCGCGTTCCCTCACGGATCATACACTTACGACCTCAAGGAATCCCATTCTATTACTAGTTTGGGAGTCAACCACGTTAATCGACATTCAAATCCAACAAATTGAAGTTCTTGCGACATAGGAAAAGAACAAGATAAATGCAAGTAGGTGATCAATCCACAAGCACGCATCGAAGATTAACAACAAAATGAAAAGTTATATACATGCCATGGAACATTTAGTAAATGAACATGTAAGCATGGGCAGCGTGGCAAGTCCCCACACCCCAGCAAAAAGGAACTATTTGCTCATGATGCGAGGAACAAAAAGAACAAGAGACAGGAAAGATTCCACCATGACCATGATGAAGAAGATGATCACAGCTCGGTGAAGAGACGGTCTTCTACACGACATTGGGGTAGATCTAGATGAGGAGCGATGACCACCACGGCAGACAGAGCATGCTTTCTCTCTCCTCCTTACTTCTTTGCATCCTCCTTGCTCACAGTAGGAGGGGCAGACAATGGAAGCATAGGTGGGTGTGGATGGTTGTCAAGTGGTCCGGATCTGGGTTTCCACCTCATATCTGGATCAGTACGGGAAGATAAATGGCAGTAGATGGCATTGGATGAGAGTGTAAGAGCTGATGGATTCTTAGTTGTGGGGTTTGTCCTCCACCAGGGGATGAGTGATCTTAAGCACAACCTGGTGGCGGCATGGATAGTAGATGATGGATGGATGACGACGTAGGGCGATGGAGCTCAGGGATCGAGATGCTATTACAGCAGCCTGGAAGCACCCTTGGCCGTCGGTCTACCTCCCTCTAGGGGTCGAGCCAAGGAGTTGGCAGCCTGGTGGTACGGGAAGCAGATGGCTTGAGCGGCAGGTGATGGGGTCTATTTATAGCAGCAGGGTGGGGTCGTTGTTGGGTGTTGTTGGGTGTTGTTGTTCGATTTGTTCTTTTCAATTGGTCGCGGTCTATTCTTTCAATTGGTCGTTGTCTATTCTTTCACCCTTGGTCGTGGTCAACTATAGGGCAGACTGCATGCAGTGCTTGAGGTGTTGCAATTGATTCCTAGGCTATGCGGCGATGTCTCTTAGATGACTGTTGGAGATCGGAGGTAGAGACAGCAGTGATGAAGGAAGGATGGGGACCGCGATCATGGCTGGTGGAGGAGTGGTCACGGTGTGTAGAAGGTGAGATGGGCGCAAAGGTGGTTGGTTGACGATGCCATGATCGATGGATGGGTGTTGCAGCTGAAGAGATGTTATGGATAGACCATGGGTAGAGGGAAGGGAATAGGTTGCGGTCTGTGGAGAAAGAAGAGAAGAAGGTCACGGGCGGAGCTGGTTGTCGAAGGAGGTCACGGTGTGATGAAGGCTTAGACTGCGGGCACAGTGATGAGGATGGAGCCAACATTGTTGAGAGAGTGGATGGGTGTGCGGACGATGATCGCAGTACTAGATGACGTGTAGAGAGAGACCTCGGTTGTTAGGGCAGAAGACCCGTAGACATTGCATAGCTGAAGGTCACGATACGGGTCGTGCGGAGAAAGTGCAGGTCACGATCCTACTGTGGGCAATGTTGTGATGTCGCGATGGAGGTCGTTGTGGTGAAGGATGACCATAGGCGTGATTAGAGTAGCTAGGTTGATCATGGTCAGAGATGGAGGACACTGTGATCGCGGTGCTAGGGTAGAGGATCACGATGGTGGGAGAAGCCAATGGATCAGTAAAAGAAAGAAAAAAAAAGGGTAGCAATTGTAGAATTGGGCTCCCTTGGGTCCAAACTCAATCTTCTTGGCTTAATTAGACCTGTAGAAGGGTGTCTAATTGGGTTAAATCAAGGATAAAATTGATAAAGCCAAGTAACCTTGAATATTAGAAGATATAGCAAATAAATGTGAGAATAATAATCAAAATCGGGCCCAACATGGCGACCGAACCCAGATGAATATGCAATCATCAGTTCCGTCCTTATGACGTTTTCCGCAATCGGTTTTAATTAACCTGTGTTTTTGGTAATATGTGGTTTATGGTGGTTCCGTGCATTTTCGTGTGGCATTTCATTGTCTATGTGATGGTGGGATGTCACAAGTAAGTTTGGTATCAGAGATCTAGGTTTGCTGAGTCTATAGGGATCTAGAACTAGGATGTGTGTTTGTTCATGTGATTTTTCCAGATTTTCTTATAATGACTTCTGCCCCCAACAGAAGATAAAGCTAAAAGATGTCTAGAAATCATGAAGAACATGCTACCGAGAGAAGTGTTGTTGCATCTGTTGATGGAGCTAGTGTGCAAGAACATGAAGATCGGGTGCCTGAGGTCCTCCAGTTTGACCCAACCATTCTTGAGAACCCTACCTATAAACACCTCATGGGACAGTTAATGGCTGTGATGAATCACATGGTGGAAAGATTACATATGCCTCCGCCGAGAGCACTGGTTCCCCGTGGTAAATCTTCGGGCATTGGGAAGACCTTCGAGCGGCTTCATCGAGTGGGAGCTTCAGATTATGCCGGAATGGCTGATCCAACAGATGCAGATCTGTGGCTGACAGGTCTTGAGAAGGCCTTCTGGATCCTCAACATCCCCGAAGCAGACAAAGTCAAGCACGTTGTCTACCATCTAAAAGGTAGTGTTGGCCACTGGTGGGCCATCGAGGAGGAGAAGTGACCTGGTGAGGAGATCGGTTGGGGAATTTTTCAGTAGGAGTTTGTTAATAGATACATCCCAAAGACGTATCTGGACGAGAAGATCAACTAGTTCACGCGTTTGCGCCAAGAATCTCCGAGCATCACCGAGTATGAATCCAAGTTTATGGAGTTGTTGAGGTTCTATCCTCGCATGGTAGTGACAAATGATGAGAGGATCAGACAGTTTGAGAAAGGTTTGAGTGTCGAGCTATCGACACCTGCTACTGCTTTAGAAAACCGGGAGCGGTTTGCCACATTTATAGAGTCTGTCTGAAGGATAGAGTGGTCAATCAAGGAGAAGAGAGAGGCTTTGACCAAGAAAAGGTCTGCTCAGTTTCAGAGACAGAGGTTTGAAGGTCCCAAAAAACCAAGGTTTTCTACACCTTCCATGATGTAAAGTTCTGGTGCACCGTCATAGTGGTCATCGATTAAAGGAAGGGGGCATGGTTTTTCACCATCTAGAGCCTATAGTACAGCTTCAGTAGCAGTGACAGGGCCATCTAGGCCGCATTTTGGGAACTTGTCGTGCTTTCTCTATGGGTAGACAGGGCATCTGAAGACAAATTGCCCAAGTAGAGATGTTGAAGTGACACAACAGCCGAGATAGATTCAGCAAGGACCAGATAGACAACAGTCTAATGGTGCCAAAGGGCGAGGATGTGGCCAAGCGTCGCAAGCAGGATCGTCTGCTCAAGGAAGCAGAGGACATGGACAGCAAGCAATGACTCGATTCTATGTTATGAGTCAGCCAGAGGCGATAGGAAGCCCACGAGTGGTGGCAGGTCAGATGGAGTTGTTTCATTTTTATTTGTCTTCTTCTTACTTTATATCTATTCTGGTTGACCTGGGTGCTACGCACTCTTTTATCACACATAGTATGCTGGATAGCTATCTTTTACTTGTTAGTCATAAGAAAGACAGCTTGTTGTTAGAAACACCTCTTATTCATCCTGTGTTGCTTCAAGAAGTGTGTCCATCTTGTGTTCTATCTTTTTTGGGACACAACATACAAGTGGATCTGATACCACTTGATATGCATGTATTCGACATAATCCTTGGGATGGATACCTTAGAAAGATATAAGGTTGTGTTGGACTATGGTTCCAAGTAGGCGGTGTTTGCTGACGACACTGAGAAGTGGATCTTCCAAGGAGATAGGAAGATTCTTTCGATGTGTTTGGTGTCAGCAATGGTGGTGGAGAAGTTTTTGTGAAAAGGTTGTTGAGCATTCTTTGCTCATGTTGTGGATACCAAGGCGAAGGGTCCTAGCCTTCAAAATGTGCATGTCATCAGAGAGTTCACAGATGTGTTTCCTGATGAGTTTCATAGTGTTCCTCCACCTCGAGAGATTGATTTTGAGATCAATCTGGTACCAGGGACAGAGCTTGTTGCTCAAACCCCATACATGATGGTTGCAACAAAGATGGCAGAGTTGAAGAAATAGTTGCAAGAGCTGTTTGATAAAGGTTTCATCAGATTGAGCAGATCATCGTGGGGTACTCCAGTTCTCTTCGTAAAGAAGAAGGATGAATCTATGTGTTTGTGCATAGATTACCAAGAGTTGAACAAGGTTATGATCAAGAAAAAGTATCCTTTGCTGAGGATAGATGATCTATTTGACCAGTTACATGGTGCTATGATGTTCTCGAAGATTGATCTGTGGTCTGGATATCATCAGCTCATAATCAAGGAGGATGACATACCAAAGTCAGCTTTCAGAATAAGGTATCCACATTATGAGTTTGTGGTTATGCCGTTTGGGCTAACCAATGCACCAGCAGCATTCATGGATCTGATGAATAGAGTGTTTCATCTGTTCTTAGATCAGTTCATTGTTGTCTTCATATATGATATTTTGATCTATAGTATAGATATCCAACAACACGAATAACATATTTGACAAGCGTTGACTCTTCTTCGACAGCATCAGTTGTATGCCAAGTTCAGTAAGTGTGAGTTCTGGCTGAAGGAAGTGACTTTCTTGGGTCAAGTGATTTCTGCGGAAGGAATCAGGGTGGATCCTAAGGTGGAGTCAGTAGCAGAGTGGGAGTAACTGAAGACACCAACTAAAGTCCATAGTTTTTTGGGCTTAGCAGGATACTACCGGAGGTTTATAAGAAACTTCAGTGTGATCGCATTGCCTTTAATAATGTTGACCAGGAAGGATGTACCTTTTATCTGGGATGATCAGTGTCAGCAAGCTTTTCAAAGTCTAAAGGAGAAGCTGAAAAGTGCTCCAGTGTTAGTGTTTCCAGAATAGGGAAAAGGTTATATTGTTTTTTGTGATGCTTTCAAGAAGGGCTTAGGCTATGTGCTGATGCAGGAAGATCATGTGGTTTCTTTTTCTTCTCGACAACTTAAGAAACAAGAGGAAAGCTATCTGACACATGATTTGGATTTGGAAATGGTGGTTTGTGCGTTGAAGATTTGGAGACACTATCTTTATGGGGAAGTGTGTCAGATCTTTACGGATCACAAGAACCTAAAGTACATATTCTCGCAGAATGAGTTGAACATGCGTCAGTGGCACTAGATGGACTTGATCACTGATTATGATTGCACCATTGAGTACCACCCAGGTAAGGTGAATGTAGTAGTGGATGCGCTTAGCAGGAAGTCTTCTTATATCCCTACGAAGAACGCACAGTTGAGTTCATTGATATGCCATAGGTAGGATATGTTCGTCTCTTTGCAGTAGATGAACGTACAGTTAGAAGTAATTTTGTTGGCAGGACTGTTGGCATAGATGCAGGTGAAGCCTACATTGAGACAAAAGATCAAAGAAGCACAACAAGTAGATGCTACAGTTCATTTGATCATATCAGAGTTCGGAAGTGAGAAACGTGATGGTTTCCATGAGTCCAAGGATGGACTATTCTGTTATCATAATAGGATGATAGTTCTCGATGCTGATAATCTAAGAAAGTTAGTGCTCAAGGTAGCACACATGTCTATGTATGTTATGCATAGAGGTGTCACCAAGATATATCACAATTTGAAGGATCTATATTGGTGGCCCAAATTAAAGAAAGATGTAGTCGAGTTTGTGGTAAGGTGTGCAGTATGTCAGCAAGTTAAGGTAGAACATCAGAAGCCAGCAAGAACGTTGCAACCCATGTCGATACCGCAGTGGAAGTGGGATCATGTAACCATGGCTTTCATAGTTGGCCTTCTGAGGATAGCTAAGAATCATGATTCCATCTGGTTGATAGTGGACAGATTGACAAAGTCTGCTCATTTCATTCCGGTGAAGACAACCTACATAGCAGAGAAGCTTGCACAAGTTTATGTTGATGAGATAGTATGTTTTCACGGTGTTCCAACAATGATAGTCTCTGGCAGAGGTCCTCAGTTCACTAGTCATTTTTTGGAACAGTTGCACAGAGCGTTGGAAACACAGTTGAGGTTCAGTATCGCTTTCCACCCACAAACATATGGACAGTCTGAAAGGACTATTCAGAAATTGGAAGATCTTCTAAGATCTTGTGTCTTGAAGTTCCTAGGGAGTTGGGATGTACATCTCAGTCTGATAGAGTTTTCCTACAACAATAGTTACCAGTGGAGTATTGAAACGACACCTTATGAAGCATTTTACGGTAGAAAGTGCGGATCTCCTTTATGTTGGTATGAGTCTGGAGAATATCAGCTTTTGGGTCCTGAGTTAGTGTAGCAGACAACAGAGAAGATCAAGGTGATACAACAATAGTTGAAAGTGGCACAAGACTGATAAAAGTCTTATGCAGATAATCGTCGTCAACCTCTAGAGTTCCAGGTGGGAGATAAGGTGTATCTCAAGGTCTCTCCATGGAAAGGTGTGATATGGTTTGGAAGGAAAGGCAAGTTGGCTCCCAGGTATATGGGGCCATATCCGATGATATCACGTGTTGGAAAAGTGGCTTACAAGTTAGAGCTATCGCCAGAGTTACACAGGTTACATCCAATGTTCCATGTCAATATGCTGGGAAAAAAAATCATCCAGGCACAGAGACAATGATACAGCCGGTTGAGGTTGAGCTTGATGAAGATGCTACCTATGAGGAAGGTCCAGTGTTGATCCTTGTCAGAAGAGTGAAGAAGTTGAAGAGGAAGGACTAGGTTCTTGTGAAGGTTCTTTGGCATCATAGTGGCATTGAGGAAGCCATGTGGGAGCTTGAGGAAGAGATGCGGAGGAAGTATCCCTCACTTTTCTCTTCGGATTTTAGGGATGAAATCCTTTTGTAGGGGTTTATGGCTTGTAAGGACCATGACCTACAATTTGGACTTACCCTGATTGCTTTGCCTAAACCTTGTGTTTTTCCTAATCACATGAGGTGTGATTAGTGTTTATTGTGTTTTGTTGTGGGGTTGAGGTGCAACTTGCAATTGACACAGGTTCTAGGGTTTCTGTGCAAGCTTGCCACCTTGAGAGGCCTCCTTGTCTCTTTGCATCCTCTAGGGTTGGGAGGACGGGTTGGGTTCCTTTCTTGATTTGTTTTGGGCCTCATTGAGCTTGTTTAAGCTTTGGCTTGTTGTTGGGCTTGAAGCCCTTCCTCCTTGCTTGAGTGTGTCGGGCAAGGGTGAGCTTGATGCCTTGTGTCGTCCAGGAGGTGTATCGGCCAGGAGGTGTATCATCCAGGGGGGGGGTGGTGGGTGTGATGTGTTGCCATGTTGGGTGACACACACCCCTACACCTAGCATCGTTTGTATCACCCTCTCTTGGACACATGGAGCTTGTTTCTAGCAAGTGGTGAGACCTTGGTATGTGGGGTGTTAGCATGTGGCATGGCCCTAGGACAAGTGTACCTAGGTCGGGCACCACCTTACTTTGCTCTCCCCTTTACCCTCTTCTATATATGTCTCTCTTTTCTCTTGCTTGGGATCTCTTTTCCCCTTAGCCGTTTTCTCTCCCTTGGTGGCTGAGAAGAAGGAAGGAAAGGAGGTGGCTGATATAGCTGTAGTTGTGGCTACTTTCTTCTTCCTTGGTGGTGGCTGATACATCTTGATGTTTCTCTTCTTGAGGTGGTGCCTTGGAGCTTAGAGCTTGGAGTTGTGCTTAAGGTGGGTTACATAACCCCTAACCCTAACTATACTATCTCCCTTACATGTTCCTTTGTTGTCTTAATCGGCCTTACACATCTTTTTAGTAATGCTTCCTGCTTTAGTTGGTTAAGTTGTTGCCCTATATGTGCCCTAGACCATGTTGGCCAATATGTGGTGGGTTGGTTCCCCTTTGTGTCGGCCTACCCTTTGGAATAGGGAATCTTGAGAAAAACCCCTCTCTCACTTTAGTTGAGAGGTGAGCTTCGGGTTCCTTAGTTCTAAGGTGTGTGTAGTGTGCCCGTTAGGCAATACCCCTCTCTCTCCTTCGACTTGAGAGGTGATCCTATGGTGTTGGGTGACACAGTGGTTGGCTTGGTCGATAGAGGGATGTCCTACCCTAGTTGCATGGTATACCTTTAGGGTTTTACCTTTACTAAGTGCCTTGGGTGATAGGGGGTGGCCATGCCTTTTTTGGTGTGTTCTTGGGAAAGACCCCTCTCTCTCCTTGGACTTGATAGGTGAGCTTAGGCAAGACCCCTCTCTCCTTCGTTTTGATAGGTGAAACTGTGGCCCAGATGGTCGGGCGAAATGTTGAGTTGGATGGCTGATAGGGTGTTGTTCAACCGTTGTTGCCCGATATGCTTGAGGTTGTGCACAACTCCTCTCACTTGGTTGATGAGATGTGAGCTAACACTCTTGGTATCCTTGGGCGATATGGTGTGGATGGTTGTGGTGAGGTTGAGACCTTCTAACCCTAGTAACCTGATATGGTTTGTAAATGTGGTGATTGATATCCCTTTCCTACCCTAGGGTTAGGGTTTGAACGACATGGTTGGTTGACACCTAGTTGGTCTCTTAGCCTAGACATGTGTTCTAGAGGAGTTGAGCTCTTGGGCGATATCTCCCTTTTGTGTGGACCTCTTGGGCATCATGGATTTTCCTTGCACGATACCCATGATAGGTAGAGTTTCCTGATATCTCTCTCTTTCCCTTGGGCTAGGGTTGGGCGATACAGTAGGTTGTTGTTGTGTTGGACGATATGGGTGTTGCCTACTGTGATGTGTTGCTATGAGGCGTTTCCCGTCATGTGGTATTGCACACTGCCCGGTATGGCGTCGCTCGACATAGCATTGCACGATAGGTTCTTGCCCAATATGGTGGTGTTGCTTGGGCGTTATAGGTTGGTTCTTAGAGTGCTACTCGATATCAGCTTGCTCATAGCTTGCTGCTTCCTTGTTTCTTGGGCTGATATGATTATGACGGGCTTCCCTTGTGACGGGCGATATTTATGGTGCTGCCCGATAGTCTGTTGCAAGACGTTGCCCATTATGGAGCATTGTATGCTTGGGCATCACAGGTTGGGTGCTGCCTGATATCAGTTTGTTGGATGATGGCCGGTATGGGTGTTGGACGATACAGCTTGATGAGGTTAGATTCCTTTTAGCCAATACCTTAAGGTTGGGGTGTAGTTTGTTGTTTTGGTGAAGGTTCGTCCTTAACCAGTTACCTTTGGTGAGGGCCGCTGCACCTTTGGTGAGGGTTGTGGTGTCTTTTGGTGAGGGTTGTTCCCTACATGATATGCTTTTATGAAGCTTATATTCTATGTTTGCTTGAAACCCTAATATTGTTTGGAATGTTTTATGTGGAATTCATGGTTATCTAATGTTGCACAAATATACCTCGATGATGAAGTAATTATCTACTCTTGAGCATACTAACCATGTAGGTTCCTCGGAAGAGATGTGTACTCCGGTATGAGCAATAATGATGTCCTTGGTGACATTCTGTTGATATTGAGATAATGAGGAACATTATGTGTTATGTGAACTATGACATATGATGAGTGTTGCCTATGTGTTGGCAATATGTGCTTAATGGTGGGATGGAATCCCTATGTTGTTGGATCCTTGTGATGGATCATGATGATTGGTAAGAGGCCAAGTGGAAACATGTGATGTTGGATCCTTGAGGTGGATCATGATGATGATGATGGCATTGGGAGTATCAGTAACAATGTGACACATAATTATGGGATCTATATTGTTTACCCTTGTTTATGGTTTGTCTAATATAACTTGGTTGATCCCAACAATCCACTTAAAATATACTAATTGATTACATACGAACTTTTCATATAGTTTGCCTGGTCCATAGATCCATCATCATAAGTAGTTGTTGATGGTGAAACAGGTTCTCCTACGGGTTAACTTGGAGCGCATATTGTTGAGTATGTGGGGTTTCTCCTAGCCACAAATAGGAGGATTAGAGTACAACTGCAGTTGTAGACTCAAGATGTATATAAGAGCATGGTCAACATGCCCATGGCTCAGTGTGATAGAGCATGGTGAATAGGCCCATGGCTTAGTGTGATGGAACATGAATGTGTTCATGGCTCGGAGAACATGGTGAATAGGCTTGTGGCTCAAGATATACTAGTGTCGTAACTTGTACCAAGGTGGGCTAGAGAAAAGGGTAGCCTGCGGAGCTGACCCTGTGACTAAGGTCACTTAAGCAAGAGATTGTGGTCCTACTTTGGTTCTCATGCACTGACCATGAGGGTAGAGGTCGTGGATTCTGACACTTCCATTGACCTTGTATGGCACCAGTTGGGTTTTGCAACCAAAGGTTGGATTTGAGCGGTACAGCTCACTTCCTCAGGGCATAATAAATGGTAACCTAGCCGTATAGTATATCTTCTTAGGGCAAACATGAAACACTGGTTGAGGCCTTGTATAATGAATGTTGTGTCTTACATATATGTGCCCTAAGTATATCTTGCAAATTGCTATATGTTTCTGAGGTATCATGGTAAGTTGTCACGCTTGTATAATCATGTTCTTCATATTTCATACATGATCTCGTTACATCTGCTACATGTTTTATCTGCTCTAGTTTTCTGAGGTTTTATAGTTCGGCAGGGAGTTATGTTTCTCACTAGGACTGTGTGTCGTGAGGATCGAGCTAGACGTGGTGGTGGGCGTGAGGTTGGAGCTGAGCAGTAAAAAGATCAATAGAAAGCTTGAGGTTGGATATGTTGTTGTGGTTGTTTTGTAGTAGAGTCCTAGAGTCATCCCTGTACTCTTGACGTGGGTTATTATCACACTAATAAATTCAGTCAGAGATGAAATCCATGAGCTTTTTCCAAAACCTTGTGCAATAATACCACCCGCAAGCGGACGGGTCTTATCGTAGTAAAGTTAAGGATCGAATCCCAAGGGACAACATTTTTAAGAATCGTTGCTAGTCGAATCTAGCTCAAGTAAGACTAGTATTTAGAATGATTGGTTGATTTGAGGTTAATTAAACTAAGTGTGAGAAAGTAAAGAGTAGAATTTAAGTGGAATCTAGATTAATGATATGGGATCACTGTGGTGGTCTCAGGTTTCACCACCACTACACATGCAAATAAATCCAAACATCAAACATCCAAGAAAAATATAACCATCCAAATGGAGATGTTGCAAAACCCCCCATACGGGCATCAGGCTTGCGTAAGCATCACCTTAGGTATCAGATGTCTCACCACCATCTGGATCACTCACTTGTGGCTCCGAAGATACAGAAATCCAACTGAAGTTGTAGCCCCCCTATATAGGTGTTAGGCACACATGAGAGTCACAGTGGGCTAGATGGGTTGTCCCCTCACGGATCATGCACTTACGACCTCAAGGAATCCCATTCTATTTCTAGTTTGGGAGTCAACCTCGCTAATCGTCAACGAACCAGGTGATTAATCTACAAGCAAACATCGACGATTAACAACGAAGATACAAATATCCAACTGAAGATGTGGCCCTTCCTGAGGGATGTTTAGGCCACAGAAGCATCATTGCAGGCTAGATGGCTCATCACCTCATGGATCATTCACTTACGACCTCAAGGAATCCCATTATATTTCTAGTTTGGGAGTCAACCTCATTAATCGACATTCTACCCTACATATAGAAGTTCTCACAACATAGGGCAGAACAAGATGAAATCAAGCAGGTAATCAATCTACAAACATTAATGATTAACAATGAAATGAAATGTTATATACATTGCCATGGAATGTTTAACAAGTGAACATGCTTGCATGGGCAGCGGGGCTAGTCCCCACACCCCAGTGAAAAGGAACTACTCACTCATGATGCGAGAAATAGGAAGAACAAGAGAGAGGGAAGATTCTACCATGAGCATGATGCAGAAGGTAGTCACGGCTCAGTGAAGATTATGCGGTCTTCTACGTCACGTCGGGGTAGATTTACACAAGAAGGAAGAACCACCAAGGTAGATCGGGCAGCCCTTCTTCTCCACCTTTTTTCTCTTCTTGACCTTCTTGCTCACAGCAAGTGGTGCAGTAGATGCAGTGACAATGGCGTGGACGAGCGTGGATGGATCTGGATCAAATCTTACATTTGGGCAGCCTGGTAGTGTCCCGGATCCAATGGCCCAAATGAGGACCCTACTGGTCCTATTTATAGGCACTGGTTGGGGTCTTCACGATCTGGACCCCGTTGCAATTTTCACAGTTGTGCTCCAATAGTTTTGGAGACCGTGCAGTCTTCTAACGGTCTGGAGTTGATATGTCCAAATGGTCTTGAGGTTTTGCCTCCAAACTGTTTCTATTCCAACAGTCTTGATCTTCAGAAAATGGTCTCGGTGAACCTATTGGACTAACGGTCTGCTATGCAACCGATCTTCCTCTCATGGTTTGCGTGCCAACCGGTCTCCATCTAAACGTTCTTCCAAATGGTCTCTACGATCTATCAGTTTACTAGGTCGCATCCAAACAATCTGCAACCAACCAGTGTTCACGATATGTGGTGTGAGTCCTTCATGGTTTGGGATCGTGATGATCCTCACGGTTTTCCGTTCTGTGTCCAACCGGTCTTGGGAAAGTGAATGTTGGCCTCCATTCGGTCTTATCAAAAATTGATCAGGTAGCCTAGCAGTTTCGCTTCTCAGTCATCGTCTCCTTGTGGTCTATGCTTCCAATCGATCCCTAGCCTAGCGGGGGTGCTGCTAAAGTTGGCAGAGGCTCGATGGTATTGCAGGTGTAGGGCGATGGAGAGGAAGACGAGAGGTCGATGTTTCCAGTGCGAGGATAATAGTGCCATCAAGGTTGTTGTACATGGTGATGCAGGTGCCAGAGGAGTTAGGGTTACAGATCGGGCGGAAGGAAGAAGACAGAGGACGGGGGCCTCCGTACGGTCTCGAGTAGGCGGTAGGGCGACATTGTTCTTCATGGTCCATGGATCACATATTCCTAGCGGTCTTGGATAGATGGATGTCCATATAGTCTTGAGACTGTATGGAAGGGCAAGACTGTATGCTGGTAAACTGCAAAGGGGGTGGGTCGTTGGATCAAGATCGAGCGGTGAATCCATTAAGGCAGACCGTTTAGGTGAAACTGATGAGGCAATAGATGGAGGTGATGATGATGGTTGAGCATGGAGAAGGGGGAGAATGATATTTGTGAAGATAGAGGTGGTGAGGGTTAAATGGAGGTGGTACTGATGGTGAAGTTGATGAAGATAAAGGTGTAATAAGCTTGCAGTTTTGAGACCGATTTATCAAGACTGGTTGAGTAGCCCAAATGGGAAAACTGTTTGGTCAATACCTATTGATCAAACCATTTAGCCAAGAGGATCTTGAGTAAAGGTGGATTAGGGTTAAATGAAGGTGGGTGCCAACTGATGGTTCAACCTCATCATGACCTGCATAAAATCAATATAAACTCAGTTAATAATCTTGATAATTGAACCAGTTAAGCAATTTTACATATTGTGATATATAGTAGATGAAATCGGATGTATTGTGTCGAATTGAGCCCAAGATAATGATTGAATTTAATGATAATATGCATTCATCAAAACACCCCGAACTTAAACGTTCCTCATCCTCGAGTAACACAAAATCTGAAATAGTCGCCAAATGAATACTTTCAACTCGTGTGGTTGCCTCATCTTCACATCATAGTTTTTTCCTATCTGCTTGGTATGACTAAGCATCTCAACTTCCTGAGATCATTGAACTCATCTTACCATATCTTTGTTCCTGAGTTTATTTTCCAACATCACTTCCTCCTCACTTTTTCCTACAACAAGCATGTCAAGGAGTTTTGTAAGAGTCCAGAGATACCCGCAGAACAACAAGTGTGTACCTAATGGTGAAATATCTCTTCAAGAATTGACCATTAGCTACAAATTCACCTGACTTTTCACTCCATCAAGAGAAAGCACCATGTGGGGAGATTCTCTTGACAATGTAAGGTCCAGACCAGTGAGAACGTAGTTTTCCTGGGAATAACTTCAGTCTTGAGTTGAACAATAGAACTTGGTCTCCTACTTGTATGTCCTTTCTTTTCACATGACCATTGTGCCAAAGTTTCGTGTGTTCTTTATAGATTTGTGCATTCTCATAAGCTGTCATCGAAAGTTCTTCCAACTCCTGAAGTTGCAGAATCCTAGCTTGGCCTACTTTCTTCATATCAAAATTTAGTTATTTTATTACCGACCATGCTTTGTTTTCAAGTTCTATAGGAAGGTGGAATGACTTCCCATTGATTAACCGAAATGGTGTGGTACCAAGGGGAGTCTTAAAGGCGGTACGGTAGGCCCACAATGCGTCATTGATTTTCACTGACCAATCTTTTCGATTGCCGACTACTATCTTTTCCAAAATAGCCTTGAGTTGATGGTTAGAAACCTCTACATGTCCACTTCTTTGTGGATGGTAGGGTGAGGCTATTTTGTGTGTTACACCATATTTTCTCAGCAATGCTTCAAAGATTCTTTCCAGGAAATGAGATCCTCCATCGGATATCACGATGCGTGGGATTCTGAAATGGGGGAAATAATATCTTTGAACATTTTGATGATGGGTTTGGAATCTCTAGTGAAGTTTGGTATGGCTTCTACCCATTTTGAGACATAATCTACCGCCACTAGGATGTAGGAAAATCCATGAGAAGATGGGAATGGACCCATGTAGTCCACACCCCAAACATCAAAAATCTTGATTTCTTGCCACACCTTGAGTGGCATCTCATCTCTTTTTTATGTTACCCGTTCTCTAACATTTTTCACAAGATAAGACAATGTTGTAGGAATCTTTGGACATGGTTGGCCAAGAAAAACCACATTGCAAAATTTTTATAGAAGTTTTCCTAGAACTCATATGGCGTCCAACTAGGCCTGAGTGACATTGCTCTAAAATGAGTTGGGCTTCTTCCTCAGTGATACAACGTCTGTAAAGACCATCAAGACAGAGCTTGAAGAGGTATGGGTCATCCCACTGATACTTCTTCACATCATGCATGAATTTCTTCAGTGCATTTTTGGTGCATTCAGGGTGGATGACACCAGCGGCGAGGTAGTTCACATAGTCTGAGTACCAAGGGGTAGCTTCTAAAACTTTCATTAGTTGGTCATCCGGAAGAGAATCATTAATTGGGATCTTCTCAGTTTCTATAGTGTGGATGCGACTGAGGTGATCTGCCACAACATTCTTTGTACCCTTTTATCTCTTACCTCTACATCAAATTCTTGCAAGAGGAGGATCCATCTTATCAACCTGGGTTTTGCATCTTTCTTCGCTAGGAGGTAACAGATAGACGCATGATCTGTGTAGACAATGACTTTTGAACCTATGAGGTAGGATCTAAACTTGTCAAAGGCATACACGGCTGCAAGAAGTTCTTTCTCGGTAGTTGCATAATTCCTATGAGCTTCATCAAGGGTCTTAGATGTATAGTAGATTACATAATGTTTCTTCTCTATATATTGGCCTAAAACAACACCCACAGCATAATCACTGGCATCACACATAATTTCAAATGGGTGGTCCCAATCTGGAGCTCAAATGATGGGCGTTGTCGTAAGAGCATGCTTCAGATTGTTGAAACTTTTGATGCATTCTTCATCAAAATGGAAATCAGCATCCTTTAGTAACAAGTTGGTCATAGGCTTGGTTATCTTGGAGAAATCTTTGATGAACCTTCTGTAAAAACATGCATGACCAAGGAACACACAAACCTCTCTTACATTGGTTGGGATAGAGAGTTTGGAGATCACTTCGATCTTGGCCTTGTCCACTTCAATTCCTCAGTTGCTGACCCTATGGCCAAGGACAATGCCTTCTTTTACCATAAAGTGACATTTCTCCCAATTTAGCACAAGATGTGCTTCTTCACATCGTTTGAGGACTAGGGAGAGGTGCTTCAGGCATGATTCATACGAATCCCCATATACAGAGAAATCGTCCATGAAAATTTCCATAATGGTTTCAATGAGTCCAGCAAATATGGCTGTCATACATCGTTGGAAAGTGGCAGGAGCATTACAAAGTCCAAATGGCATCCTTCTGAACGCATATGTTCCAAATGGGCAAGTAAAGGATTTTTTCTCTTGGTCATCTAGATGTATAGGTATTTGATAGAATCTAGAGTAATCATCGAGATAACAAAAATACTCTCGGTGAACCAACGTTTCTAGGACTTGGTCAAGAAAAGGTATTGGGAAATGATCCTTCCGAGTCGCCTTATTCAACTTCCTATAATCAATACACATCCTCCACCCTATGATTGTTCAAGTGGGGATGAGTTTGTTGTCTTCATTCCATATCACTGTATTCCCACCATTGTTTGAAACAATGTGCATAGGACTTACCCATGGTGAATTAGAGACCGGACAGATAATTCATGTCTTGAGCAACTTTATAACTTCAAGGCAGACAACTTCTTTCATATTCAGATTAAGGTTCCTTTGGTGTTCAATAGTTGGCTAGTGATTTTCAATCATGGGGATTTTGTGCATGTACAATGCTTGACTGACCCCGGTGAGATCATTCATCTTGTAGCCTATGACTTTTCTTCTTTGTTTTAATTCCGTCAAGAGTTTATCTTCTTGTTCTGTCATTAGATCAGAATTTATGATGACTGGACAGACTTTGAGGTCATCTAGAAACACATATTTCAATCCCTCGGGTAGGAGTTTCATTTTAGGAGCTTGTGGTTTTTCACATGGTTCTTTAGTGACATCCATAGCTTTGAGTTCCTCAATCCTGGCTTCAGGATCTTCTTCATTGTTCATTAATGGAGTTACCAGCGGATGGGTTTCTTAGAGCCACTTCTAATGGATCATTTTGTTCATAATCCTCTTGCATAAGTAGTGTCATCTGATCTATGCACTCAATCAAGTAGACTTCTTCATGCATACTCGGTCTTCTCATACTTTCAAAAACTTTAAACTCGAGGGTTTCTTTTCCTAATCTGAGCAACAAGGTTCCTGCTTCAACATCAATTAGTGCTCTTGTAGTAGCGAGGAACGGACGTCCAAAGATATGAGGGTATCTAGTGTCTTCCTTTATATCCATGATGACAAAGTCACAAGGGACATAAGAATCTTTTCCAACCTTGACAGGGACATCTTCAATGATTCCTAAGGGTAGAGTGACAGTGTTATCTGCAAGTTGTATTGTCATACCATTCTGGAGTAGTTTAGCAAACCCTAGCCTTTTGTAAAGGCTAAGTGGCATGATGGAGATACTGGCACCAAGATCGGCCAATCCTTTCTTACACGATGAATCACTGATATTGCAGGAGATCCCTAAAGATCCTGGATCTTTCTGCTTCTTGGGCATCTTACTCTGGATGATGTCTGAAGTAGTTGTTGCTAACTTGACTGTCAAATATTCTTTAGTTATGTATTTCCTGGTGAGAAGTGACTTCAAGTACTTTGTCCAGGCTGGTATCTCAGCCAGCACATCTAGAAAAGGTATATCAACATGAAACTTTTTCATGGCTTCCTTGAGCTTATTGAAATGAGTATCAAGCTTGGTTTGCCTTAAACGAGTAGGGAAAGGTGGATGAGGTTTGTACATTGGCACATTTGGCTCTGGCATTCTTGGTTCTGCATTAGTTGGTTTCTTAAAACCTTGCTTGTTTGTCTTATCAGCAGTTGTAGTTTCTTTTGGTTGAGACTCAAGCGTGGTAGAGTCTTGTACAATCATTGAATCATCCTCGTCTATAATAAGCACAGGTGTCTTGATAGGAGGATCATAATAATATTTTCCAGACCTGGTTGTGATAGCTTTCAGTTGCTCAGGGTGCTTAGGACTGTTTTCAGGTTGGCCAGCAAAGGCTCCAGCAGGTGGTTTCATACTAGCTACAAGTTGAGCTAGTTGTGATTCAATAGCCTTCTGATGAGCTTGTTAGTCAGCTATCATAGTCTTCTGTGACTGCAACATCTTCTCAATGGCAGTTAGTTTGTCATCCGGAGAGATAGGATTGGCTTGTTGTCCTTGTGGTTGATAGGGGACCTGTTTGGGATTCTGAAATTGAGAATTATTCTGATATTGGTTGTAGTTCATGTTCTGAAGGTTACCCCTAAAGTTTCCTTGATTCCCCAAATTTTGTTTTTGGTTATACTGTAATCCTGGTGGACCACTTTGTTGATTGTTTGAACCAAGTTGTCGTGAGTTTTCCGCTCCTGAAGGATTTCCATATTGAAAACCAGGATAGTTCCTATTCTGATTCGGATTGTAATATCCTTGACTAGGGATGGTGTTGACATCATTAAGATTTTCCATTTGACTATTATCTCCTTGACCATAAGAGTTTCTTAGAACAACATCGTAGAGAACATTGCATGCTAATGTGGAATGATCAGTTCCTTTACATGCTTCACAGAATTGTGAAGCCGACTTGATCTGCTCTTGTTGTTGTGGGACAAAATTCTTATAAGAGGGGAAGGATGTTACAATCCCAATTTTGGGTTCATTTGCTGAGAAATGTAATTTCTCCTATTAAAGAAAAATGAACAAATAATGATATCTTTTGATTGAATGCATGAATTTCATTTTAAATAGCCTTGTTGTTTTATTTGTGGGCCTTATTGGCTATTGGGCCCAATAACAAGGAAATTCAATTAGTAAATAAAGAATTAAGTTTTTGAGAAAAGAAAATTGTGGAAACCTCTAGAAGGCAAATCCAAAGAGGGATTTCGTGCCTCTTGGGTTCCTTGGGTATCAAGGAGTCCAAAGTTGTATAAAGAGAGCAATAAGAAAAGAAGAGATCAATTAAGTATTTCTTTATTAAGAAAGAAATTGAAAATATTGATGAAATGTGGAAAATAAGTAAAAAGAGGTACAATTAAGTTATCCTTGATGGATTTTCGTATCCAAAGGATTTCTAATGTTAAAAGGAACTCCCATAAGGAAAATAGAAGATAAATAAAGAGAGATTCTCAAAAGAGATATTTTAATAAGAAAATTAAGAAAAAGGATGAAAGATAAGAAAAGAGGCTAAAGAAGTATTCCCAAGAGGGGATTTTGATCCATTAAGGTTCCTTGAGGTTCAAGGAACTCAAAATAAAATTTTAATAGCAAAGCAAAGAGAAAATAGGTGAAAAATATATATATATATTTAAGAGATATCATGCACTTAGATAAAAGGAACGTTTCTATTGAGATAATGAGCCCAATTTCGGTATATAGGTATATTAATTCATTGAGGAATTTCCCTCCAAATGTGGGATTAATTGGGCATGTGGTTTGGGAGATATGATTTTTTTAATAATTTCTAAGGTAAATGGATAATCCTTAAATCGTAATGAATGTCACAATACATCCTGGATATTTTGTTCAATGCGGATAAGTAGGACCGTTGATTAGAAGATCGATGGGGGACAGGTCATCCCCTAGCTTTCACGGAAATAGGAAACGCAACTATGGAGAGTAAGTTTCCCCACCAATTTCCTTGTAAACCAAGACATATCAGAGTTCGAAAACATTCCCATTAGATTCGAGGGATCAATCCGAGTTGATCTACCCCTGGTTGCTCATAGTTTGCTCATATCTAGGACTTTTGCCCAATCTCAAACTCCATAGTTCACGACATCCTGTTGGAGGCCTATATATATATATGGGGCCTTAGACCCCCAGCGGAGTGGAGAATACGTCCCTTAGTTTCGGCCAAGAATTGCGAGTAAGATGGTACTATCAATTTTAGATCGGGCCATGGCTAGTGCTCCTGACGACGCAGGAACCTCGCCGGAGGGCCGGAAGTTAGTTCTTCATCCATGTCTTCGATCGATGCAAATTGGGACCATGGATGAGTTCGTAGGAGCATGGCGGAGGATATCCTACTTTCACTTGGTGAGAAGGAGGAAAGAACGGCGGAGTCAACTGAAGAGTTGACCGCCTGTAAAACTACTCTGTGCGCAAGGACCTGCGTGAGGTAGAAGAAGAGGAAGGAGAAAATACATCCTTGCCCCCGCACCCCTGCTAATAGGAAATGTCCTCTAAGGTAAAATCACACTCTCTCCCTGTTAGCAAACGCATTGCCGCCAGTTTGTTTTTAATCCACTAAATCCATGTGGCAGTTTCCGATTGGTAGAAAAAGAGCTATCTTGTAAAATATGTATCTAATTAGGGAAATATCGGATGGAGGTAATCTATGCATGAAAGCTGATCAGAAAAACGTGAAGAATCCAATAAAAATATAATTGGAATCTGATGTTGCCTACAATTTTAAAAAGTACACCAAGTTATCACCTTTGATGTAGTAAATTATGATAAAACCCTAATTTGATATGGAACTAGTTTTTAATTACTCTTTTAGGATAATTTGGTTTAGAACCCTAATTTTGAGGAATACTAACCTATTCAAAATAAAAGGGAGAGTTAATTAAAAGAGGTAGTTTCATGCTTGTTTTAGGGTTTATGCACATAAATATGTTTAGAAACCCTAATTTGAGAAAATATGGGTTTTAATGGGTTAAATCCAAAAAGATAATTATAGAACTGAGTTTTCATAATATAATACCCTCAAGTTGATGATTAGGGTTTTCTAATGGATAAATTAGGAATTAATAGTAAATGGAATACGATTATGAATTAAATCATGATGAAGTATGAATTATCAATTCGAAGGAAACTAAAGGTGGTAATTGAGTCTAATGATCTTGAAGTAACTTAAAAGAGATAAAGATGGTAGTTTTAGTATAAAAGAGAAATAATGGACTTTAACTGTGCCTATGATGTTGAAATTAGGGTTTGTGAAATAAGAGGGCATTAAATGTGATAAAAGTATTATGGAGGCTAAAACCCTAATAAAACCCTAATATGGTCTAGAAAGTCTAAGGTGGAATCCAAGTCTAGCTTTAGAATGTTCTGGATGAACTATAACACTTGGATTGTATGCATTAATTTTAGGATATTGTTGATTGCTTGTTGATTGATTCTTTATTCTTATTGCTTGGACAATCAAGTTGCTCTGGATCAGGTATGTGGTTACGCTTATGACTACCCGAATTAGTTTTCTGGGATTTTATCGATGTTTCCATCGTGGCTTGAATTAAACTGTTGGATGTATTTAATTCATGCAAAGTATAATGTGAATATGACTATCACATAAGAGATATGCCTACTAGCTCAGATCCTAGTCCCCTCTGTAGCTTAATGAGTTGACCTAGTAAAAGGCTACCAATGGGGTAGGCCCATCAGGTCATTGAATGACTTAGTAAATGGCTACCAATGGGGTAGGTCCATCAAGTCACATTGAGTTAGAGATTGGACTACCTACGGGTGGTGCCATGCGACTCAACCCTAGATATTGATCTATCTGTTAGGTAGGATCATGCAGGGTTTAATAAGGATCTACCTAGAGAGAGGTGGGATCTCAGTCCACTGCAGGGACAACACAGAGATAGGGGATAGGAAAGGATTGAGTAGTATGGTTTAAATCATAATCTTGGCTGTTAAATAATAATTGGTTGATTACTTTGTTATTGTAGTTGCATGATTATTGTTTCCCCCACATACCAGCTTCTCGCTGATCGACGTTTTGTTTGTCGGCGTTTTAGGTACAATGAAAAGAACAAACAGTAAAGTGGCAGATGTGGAATTAAATGAGAAGTAACATGCACAGGAGGATTAGTTAGATTAGTATCTTCATGGATAGGAGATTAGAAACCCCAGATTTTTTTTAAAAGGTAAACAAAGTTTTATTTTATACCAGTTTTTAGTTTAGTTGGTAAAGTTTATTAATTGTTATTGATTATTTGTCGAACCTTTGATCATGTTAATTGAATAACGGCTCTATCCTTCAGGTCTCCCTTAATTGGGGTTTATCGGGATGCGGGGTCGTTATAATTGGTATCAGAGCATAGGTTCCTCAATTAATATTTAATAATTATTAAATTTTACAAATTCTATAGAAACCAAGGGAGTTATTAGAGGATTGACCGAAAGACTGAGGTGTCTAGAAAAGGATCACCTCTGGGGGCTGGCAATATTTTCCTCCGCACCGCTAGTCAGAATACGAGGACTCCCGGATTGTGTGACTGCCTGGCCGATGTCTTAGGGTATGACTCGAAATAAGATACCTTTAGGACTCTCTCATCTTGTTCATCCCTTCTCAACTCAAATTCGATTAAGGACCTTAAGGATTAGGGTTTTCTCTCTTCTCCTCACCTTCTTGAGGTATGGGTAAAGTTAATAAGGTCTAAGTAATCCTCCACCAAATTAATGAAAAGCATGTAAATAAGATGTCATGGACATAAGCTTAATAGATTAAGCGCAAACTAAAGAATAGATACATGCTTAGGTCATATGATACAAGTTGTAATCGCCCTCAGGAGAGGCCTGAGGATAGATCTCTTGTTAGGAGGATGAGTAGAGAAGATTAGTCTGGGAGGTAGAGACATCCATTAAAGGTAGAGACCTAGCACATCCTCTGAGGATGATGTTAACCCTAACCCTAAGTGAAGGTTAGAGAAAGGGATGACATGATGAGTTAGAGGTCATGATTGATCGAGTGTTTGGTTGGTCATGCCTTTGGGATGTCATAAGAGGATAGATGACCTAGTACTTATGGAAACCCAACCCTAGAGAGGGTCATGCATGTTAGAGTGAAGGATAGCTCCTTCATCGATGAGGTTAGAGAAGAACCTATAGTTACCCTAAGGGCTTAGGCAAGTAGGGTATAGCTTGATGAAACCCTGGTTAAGAGATCATGATGGATGTATTATGACATAAGCATAAAGGACTATGAATGATCTTGAGCAAACGTAAGTTCAAGCAAAGGCTTCACCCATGTGGAGGTAGGCTATTAAGATTGATTCATCATGGAGAAAGGACCCCGGGTAGTAAGAGAGAGAAAGCATGACTCAAGCAAGGGGGTTGGAAGCTTAGACTCTGAGACATAAGAAACAGTGAGTAGTTGAGGATGATGTGACCTAAGTGGACGATAGTGGTTGCCTTATGTTCGATTCCTGAAGGCTGATGGTATTTTGGTTGCCTTTAGAGGAACCAAACCCTAAAGAGAGGATGATGCTTCTAGTACCCATGTGTCTATGGTATAGGAGTTTACCTTATGAGATAGGAAGAAGAGTCCCTTAGACCCGAAGAGGTTTGGTGGTAGGTTGTAAGGCCTCGTACCTAGTTGGTTGTCCTTGAGATGTTACTCATATAAAAGGATCGTGGGAGTACATGGCATACCTTGGATATGCTTGATTCGTGGTTAAAAGATTGAGCATGCATTTGGACAACCCAAAGGTGAACCTAGGGTTCCTAGACCTACGAAGGGAAGTAGTGTACCTAGTGCTCATGATGAGATTTGGGAATCGAACATGGAACCCTTCATGTGTAGAGATAAAGGAAACCCCTTAAGGTAAGGGTATGTTTGACGAACCCCTCACAACTAAGTTGGTCTGATGTTGAGGATGAGAACAAATGTAACCTAGAAAGGTTTGGTAAGTGTTTTCCTATGTCCTAGTAGCTTGCTAGGGATAAGCATGTTCAGGTGGATGCAAACCCTAAACATAAGGATGTTTGTGACCTTGTTGTCATGAGTTGTAACTCCTCCCATCCTGGAGAGGGACCCCTTTGGTAGGGTGTATACCAGTTCTGTTGGTTTTAAGGTGACCTAAAGATGTTTCATAGGATCTTGAGAAGCTAAGTGAATAGTACATGGCATGAGAATGAACCTATAGACCCATAGATAACCATCTCTATGTGCATGTGGACGTGTTACCATGGAGGTAACCGGTATGGGGCCTGACCAAGGTAGGCAGGTTTCCATGACCCCTATGAAGGGATGGAAGTCAGTCATGAATGAAGAGAGAGATGATGAAGGATTGGGTAAGGTTCTAAGTTGAACATGTACTATGTTAGAATCCTAAGTCTATCCAAGGGTCAGGTAGGGATAAGACCGATGGAAGAAGGAGTTGCCTATTTTCCTAGTTGCACATGACCATAGGGTCGGGAGGTAACAACTATCATTGTCTGAGGGCCATGGGTTAGGAGATTGATCACCTTCATGAACTCATGGGACCCAAAGGGAAGATGAGTAGGGCACTCTCTGATGCATAGGGGAAAAGGGATGACCCCAAAAGTGCCGGCTCCCTATAGACCTAGAGGAGATGACCCAGGATGGTGCTCAGACCAAGTAAGTTCGAGAACAGTTTTCTATGGAAGTAATATGGATATCATGATGTTTGTGATGTAGAGACATAAGCTGCACATTTCAACTTGGATTTGAAAGTGTACGGGCAAGGTGGGTTGTACCATCTCTACTCTTGGAATAGGAAGAACTCTGTATTTGGACTGCAGCCAAATGCTTATTTCTTCTTGTTATAGGAGTGAGAGATAGGACAGTACGCATGCCTTACACTAAGGATAAAGATGATGTAAGTTGGAACGTTGCTACAAGGTATGAGGATAGAGATGATAACATACCTTTGTGGAGAGAATAATACATGGATGGTTTACAAACACTAAGAGTATTAAGGAGATCATCTGGTGAGGATGTTTTATCTTGAACTAAGTGGATTTTTGCAAGTGTTACAAGGAATCACAAGGTTGAGTTTGATCACCATGAGGATGAGCTCAGAGTTCCTTGATGAAGACAACCTTAGAGTTTGAGATGAGATGATAAGTATAATGCATGGAGGAGTATGTCTTTGACATTAACTAACACCTAAGGAGAAGGAGTGGTAATGAATGCTCTGGTTGAGATATAGCTACCTAGTTTAGCCGGAAGCTAGAAGAAGTTGAGGTTGTTCGACTAACCCTATGTTTGCAAAGAAGATGTGTTTTGGCTAACACTCGGATGTTTGAAGATATGTTGAACAAGTTAATGGTTGTTTGGTTAGCCAGTTTAGTCCTTGATGTAGTGAAAGGATGGTGATAGAAACTCAGATACACTTCTTTGGATAGGAAGGTAATAAAACCCTTTTGAGAGTGGTTTAGGGTTTCTGAGGTATCAAGTTTGAGGAATCATAACAATACAGGAGGTCATGATATACCTTGGTACTATAAAGATAGTAAGTGATGGTAGCATTCTGGATGCTTAAAACAAAGTTGCATGTAGCATGTGGTCATGCAAGCCAGGAGGTGAAGGACAAACTCCATTAACCCAGTGCATGGTTATGAAGTATAAAGAGTTCCCGAGAGGGAATGGGAGTTCATCATTATGGAGATTGTGAGTTTCTCCTAGACCAAGAAGGTCAAGATACAATATGGGTTGTGGTAGATCGCCTTACCTAGATGACATGAGAAAGGAAGAGTTCTGTCAAGGGACAGATCGGGTTGAACTACATATGAAAAGAGATGGTTCAACTACACCATGATGTGAATTCCAAGGTTCTTGATGTGACCTAAAGGTTCACTTCCATGAGGTGGAAGTAGATACATGAAGAGCTCAGTGTTTGTACAGTTTATCACCCATACTAATGGAGAGTATGATCCAGACTAGAGGGTCTGATGAGAGCATGTGTGCTCATTTAGGGTGATACATAGAGACAATTCTTAAGATGTGATGTTAACCACCATAGCCTTGATCAGGATGCAAGAAGTTCTATAAGGAGGTTGTGTCGGTCACCACTTCATTATGATGATGTTGGTGAAGGATGCCTCACGAAGATCAGAAAAGAACCACAATGTGTGCAGACGAAGTTGCTTGATTGTGCAATGGCTGAGAGAGAGCCTAAGGGTGACATGAGTCACGAGCTGATGCAAAGCAGACTGACATGCAGTTCACTGTGGAGAATGTAATGTGAAAACCCGACCCCTCTAATCTATAGATGTGAAAGCTGAGTCCCCGATGTATGGGTCCATTTGAGATGGATTTGTGGAAATGGTTGTGTTTGGCCTTGACTCTCAGGATAACATGATGTGTTGCATGAGTCCAATCTAGAGCGCTATGTGAGGTACCCAAGTCATGTGATGCGCCCTGAACCTATTCAGTTTTTAGAGGCTGAAACATCCTGAGTCACCTATGAGGGTATGTTATACCAAGGTAAGAAAGAACTCAGATGGAAGAATATGAGATGATGAAGGTTCTTGGGAAGCACCATGGAAAGGGTGAAGCCACATGGGAGCGCTGATGGACATGGAAAAGTCTTATCCTAAATTGTTTGTTGGCTTGGTTGAATTTTGAGGACAAAATTCTTATAAGAGGGGAAGGATGTTACAATCCCAATTTTGGGTTCATTTGCTGAGAAATGTAATTTCTCCTATTAAAGAAAAATGAACAAATAATGATATCTTTTGATTGAATGCATGAATTTCTTTTAAATAGCCTTGTTGTTTTATTTGTGGGCCTTATTGGCTATTGGGCCCAATAATAAGGAAATTCAATTAGTAAATAAAGAATTAAGTTTTTGAGAAACGAAAAATTGTGGAAACCTCTAGAAGGCAAATCCAAAGAGGGATTTCGTGCCTCTTGGGTACCAAGGAGTCCAAAGTTGCATAAAGAGAGCAATAAGAAAAGAAGAGATCAATTAAGTATTTCTTTATTAAGAAAGAAATTGAAAATATTGATGAAATGTGGAAAATAAGTAAAAAGAGGTACAATTAAGTTATCCTTGATGGATTTTCGTATCCAAAGGATTTCTAATGTTAAAAGGAACTCCCATAAGGAAAATAGAAGAGAAATAAAGAGAGATTCTCAAAAGAGATATTTTAATAAGAAAAGTAAGAAAAAGGATGAAAGATAAAAAAGAGGCTAAAGAAATATTCCCAAGAGGGGATTTCGATCCATTAAGGTTCCTTGAGGTTCAAGGATACTCAAAATAAAATTTTAATAGCAAAGGAAAGAGAAAATAGGTGAAAAATATATATATTTAAGAGATATCATGCACTTAGATAAAAGGAACGTTTCCTTTGAGATAATGAGCCCAATTTTGGTATATAGGTATATTAATTCATTATGGAATTTCCCTCCAAATTTGGGATTAATTGGGCATTTGGTTTGGTAGATATGATTTTTGTAATAATTCCTAAGGTAAATGGATAATCCTTAAATCGTAATGAATGTCACTATACATCTTGGATATTTTGTTCAACGTGGATAAGTAGGACCGTTGATTAGAAGATAAATGGGGGACATGTCATCCCCTAGCTTTCACGGAAATAGGAAATGCAACTATGGAGAGTAAGTTTCTCCACCAATTTCCTTGTAAACTAGGACATATCAGAGTTCGAAAACATTCCCATTAGATTCGGGGGATCAATCCGAGTTGATCTACCCCTGGTTGCTCATAGTTTCCTGGTATCTAGGACTTTTTCCCAATCTCAAACTCCATAGTTCACGACAGCCTGTTGGAGGCCTATATATATATGGGGCCTTAGACCCCCAGCGGAGTGGAGAATACGTCCCTTAGTTTCGGCCAAGAATTGCGAGTAAGATGGCACTATCAATTTTAGATCGGGCCATGGCTACTGCTCCTGACGACGCAGGAACCTCGCCGGAGGGCCGGAAGTCAGTTCTTCGTCCATGTCTTCGATCGATGCAAATTGGGACCATGGATGAGTTCGGAGGAGCATGGCGGAGGATATCCTTCTTTCACTTGGTGAGAAGGAGGAAAGAACGGCGGAGTCAACTGAAGAGTTGACCGCCCGCAAAACTGCTCTGCGCGCAAGGACCTGCGCGAGGTAGAAGAAGAGGAAGGAGAAAAGACATCCTTGCCTTTGCACCCCTACTAATAGGAAATGTCCTCTAAGGTAAAATCACACTCTCTCTCTCTGTTAGCAAACGCATTGCCGCCAGTTTGTTTTTAATCCACTAAATCCATGTGGCAGTTTCTGATTGGTAGAAAAAGAGCTATCTTGTAAAATACGTATCTAATTAGGGAAATATCAGATGGAGGTAATCTATGCATGAAAGTTGATCAGAAAAACGTGAAGAATCCAATAAAAATATAATTGGAATCTGATGTTGCCTACAATTTTAAATAGTACACCAAGTTATCACCTTTGATGTAGTAAATTATGATAAAACCCTAATTTGATATGGAACTAGTTTTTAATGACTCTTTTAGGATAATTTGGTTTAGAACCTTAATTCTGAGGAATACTAACCTATTCAGAATAAAAGGGAGATTTAATTAAAAGAGGTAGTTTCATGCTTGTTTTAGGGTTTATGCACATAAATATGTTTAGAAACCCTAATTTGAGAAAAATATGGGTTTTAATGGGTTAAATCCAAAAAGATAATTATAGAACTGAGTTTTCATAATATAATACCCTCAAGTTGATGATTAGGGTTTTCTAATGGATAAATGAGGAATTAATAGTAAATGGAATACGATTATGAATTAAATCATGATGAAGTATGAATTATCAATTCGAAGGAAACTAAAGGTGGTAATTGAGTCTAATGATCTTGAAGTAACTTAAAAGAGATAAAGATGGTAGTTTTAGTATAAAAGAGAAATAATGGACTTTAACTGTGCCTATGATGTTGAAATTAGGGTTTGTGAAATAAGAGGGCATTAAATGTGATAAAAGTATTATGGAGGCTAAAACCCTAATAAAACCCTAATATGGTCTAGAAAGCCTAAGGTGGAATCCAAGTCTAGCTTTAGAATGTTCTGGATGAACTATAACACTTGGATTGTATGCATTAATTTCAGGATATTGTTGATTTCTTGTTGATTGATTCTTTATTCTTATTGCTTGGACAATCAAGTTGCTCTGGATCAGGTATGTGGTTACGCTTATGACTACCCAAATTAGTTTTCCGGGATTTTATCAATTTTTCCATCGTGGCTTGAATTAAACTGTTGGATGTATTTAATTCATGCAAAGTATAATGTGAATATGACTATCACATAACAGATATGCCTACTAGCTCAGATCCTAGTCCCCTCTGTAGCTTAATGAGTTGACCTAGTAAAAGGCTACCAATGGGGTAGGCCCATCAGGTCATTGAATGACTTAGTAAATGGCTACCAATGGGGTAGGTCCATCAAGTCACATTGAGTTAGAGATTGGACTACCTACGGGTGGTGCCATGCGACTCAACCCTAGATATTGATCTATCTGTTAGGTAGGATCATGTGGGGTTTAATAAGGATCTACCTAGAGAGAGGTGGGATCTCAGTCCACTGCAGGGACAACACAGAGATAGGGGATAGGAAAGGATTGAGTAGTATGGTTTAAATCATAATCTTGGCTGTTAAATGATAATTGGTTGATTACTTTGTTATTATAGTTGCATTATTATTGTTTCCCCCACATACCAGCTTCTCGCTGACCGACGTTTTGTTTGTCGGCGTTTTAGGTACAATGAAAAGAACAAACAGTAAAGTGGCAGATGTGAAATTAAATGAGAAGTAATGTGCACAGGAGGATTAGTTAGATTAGTATATTCATGGATAGGAGATTAGAAACCCGAGATTTTTTTTAAAAGGTAAACAAAGTTTTATTTTATACCGGTTTTCAGTTTAGTTGGTAAAGTTTATTAATTGTTATTGATTATTTGTCCAACCTTTGATCCTGTTAATTGAATAACGGCTCTATCCTTCGGGTCTCCCTTAATTGGGGGTTACCGGGAGGCGGGGTCATTACAATTGGTATCAGAGCATAGGTTCCTCAATTAATCTTTAATAATTATTAAATTTTACAAATTCTATAGAAACCAAGGGAGTTATTAGAGGATTGTCCGAAAGACTGAGGTGTCTAGAAAAGGATCACATCCGGGGGCTGGCAATATTTTCCTCCGCACTGCTAGTCGGAATACGAGGACTCCCGGATTTTGTGACTGTCTGGCCGATGTCTTAGGGTATGACTCGAAATAAGATACCTTTAGGACTCTCTCATCTTGTTCATCCCTTCTCAACTCAAATTCGATTAAGGACCTTAAGGATTAGGGTTTTCTCTCTTCTCCTAACCTTCTTGAGGTATGGGTAAAGTTAATAAGGTCTAAGTAATCCTCCACCAAATTAATGAAAAGCATGTAAATAAGATGCCATGGACATAAGCTTAATAGATTAAGCGCAAACTAAAGAATAGATACATGCTTAGGTCTTATGATACAAGTTGTAATCGCCCTCAGGAGAGGCATGAGGATAGATCTCTTGTTAGGAGGATGAGTAGAGAAGATTAGTCTGGGAGGTAGAGACCTCCATTAAAGGTAGAGACCTAGCACATCCTCTGAGGATGATGTTAACCCTAACCCTAAGTGAAGGTTAGAGAAAGGGATGACATGATGAGTTAGAGGTCATGATTGATCGAGTGTTTGGTTGGTCATGCCTTTGGGATGCCATAAGAGGATAGATGACCTAGTACTTATGGAAACCCAACCCTAGAAAGGGTCATGCATGTTAGAGTGAAGGATAGCTCCTTCATCGATGAGGTTAGAGAAGAACCTATAGTTACCCTAAGGGCTTAGGCAAGTAGGGTATAGCTTGATGAAACCCTGGTTAAGAGATCATGATGGATGTATTATGACATAAGCATAAAGGGCTATGAATGATCTTGAGCAAACGTAAGTTCAAGCAAAGGCTTCACCCATGTGGAGGTAGGCTATTGAGCTTGATTCATCATGGAGAAAGGACCCTGGGTAGTAAGAGAGAGAAAGTATGACTCAAGCAAGGGGGTTGGAAGCTTAGACTCTGAGACATAAGAAACAGTGAGTAGTTGAGGATGATGTGACCTAAGTGGACGATAGTGGTTGCCTTATGTTTGATTCCTGAAGGCTGATGGTATCTTGGTTGCCTTTAGAGGAACCAAACCCTAAAGAGAGGATGATGCTTCTAGTACCCATGTGTCTGTGGTATAGGAGTTTACCTTATGAGATAGGAAGAAGAGTCCCTTAGACCCGAAGAGGTTTGGTGGTAGGTTGTCCTCGTACCTAGTTGGTTGTCCTTGAGATGTTACTCATATAAAAGGATCGTGGGAGTACATGGCATACCTTGGGCATGCTTGATTTGTGGTTAAAAGATTGAGCATGCAGTTGGACACCCCAAAGGTGAACCTAGGGTTCCTAGACCTAAGAAGGGAAGTAGTGTACCTAGTGCACATGATGAGATTTGGGAATCGAACATGGAACCCTTCATGTGTTGAGATAAAGGAAACCCCTTAAGGTAAGGGTATGTTTGACGAACCCCTCACAACTAAGTTGGTCTGATGTTGAGGATGAGAACAAATGTAACCTAGAAAGGTTTGGTAAGTGTTTTCCTATGTCCTAGTAGCTTGCTAGGGATAAGTATGTTCAGGTGGATGCAAACCCTAAACATAAGGATGTTTGTGACCTTGTTGTCACAAGTTGTAACTCCTCCCATCCTGGAGAGGGACCCCTTTGGTAGGGTGTATACTAGTTCTGTTGGTTTTAAGGTGACCTAAAGATGTTTCATAGGATCTTGAGAAGCTAAGTGAATAGTACATGGCATGAGAATGAACCTATAGACCCATATATAACCATCTCTATGTGCATGTGGACGTGTTACCATGGAGGTAACCAGTATGGGGCCTGACCAAGGTAGGCAGGTTTCCATGACCCCTATGAAGGGATGGAAGTCAGTCAGGAATGCAGAGAGAGATGATAAAGGATTGGGTAAGGTTCTAAGTTGAACATGTACTATGTTAGAATCCTAAGTCTATCCAAGGGTCAGGTAGGGATAAGACCGATGGAAGAAGGAGTTGCCTATTTCCCTAGTTGCACATGACCATAGGGTCGGGAGTTAACAACTATCATTGTCTGAGGGCCATGGGTTAGGAGGTTGATCACCTTCATGATCTCATGGGACCAAAAGGGAAGATGAGTAGGGCACTCTCTGATGCATAGGGGAAAAGGGATGACCCCAAAAGTGTCGGCTCCTTATAGACCTAGAGGAGATGACCCAGGATGGTTCTCAGACCAAGTAAGTTCGAGAACAGTTTTCTATGGAAGTAATATGGAAATCATGATGTTTGTGATGTAGAGACATAAGCTGCACATTTCAACTTGGATTTGAAAGTGTACGGGCAAGGTGGGTTGTACCATCTCTACTCTTGGAACAGGAAGAAATCTGTATTTGGACTGCAGCCAAATGCTTATTTCTTCTTGTTATAGGAGTGAGAGATAGGACAGTACGCATGCCTTACACCAAGGATAAAGATGATGTAAGTTGGAACGTTGCTACAAGGTATGAGGATAGAGATGATAACATACCTTTGTGGAGAGAATAATACATGGATGGTTTACAAACGCTAAGAGTATTAAGGAGATCATCTTGTGAGGATGTTTTATCTTGAACTAAGTGGATTTTTGCAAGTGTTACAAGGAATCACAAGGTTGAGTTTGATCACCATGAGGATGAGCTCAGAGTTCCTTGATGAAGACAACCTTAGAGTTTGAGATGAGATGATAAGTATAATGCATGGAGGAGTATGTCTTCGACATTAACTAACACCTAAGGAGAAGGAGTGGTAATGAATGCTCTGGTTGAGATATAGCTACCTAGTTTATCCGGAAGCTAGAAGAAGTTGAGGTTGTTCAACTAACCCTATGTTTGGAAAGAAGATGTGTTTTGGCTAACACTCGGATGTAATAAGATATGTTGAACAAGTTAATGGTTGTTTGGTTAGCCAGTTTAGTCCTTGATGTAGTGAAAGGATGGTGATAGAAACTCAGATACACTTCTTTGGATAGGAAGGTAATAAAACCCTTTTGAGAGTGGTTTAGGGTTTCCGAGGTATCAAGTTTGAGGAATCATAACAATACAGGAGGTCATGATATACCTTGGTACTATAAAGATAGTAAGTGATGGTAGCATTCTGGATGCTTAAAACAAAGTTGCATGTAGCATGTGGCCATGCAAGCCAGGAGGTGAAGGACAAACACCATTAACCCAGTGCATGGTTATGAAGTATAAAGAGTTCCCGAGAGGGAATGCGAGTTCATCATTATGGAGGTTGTGAGTTTCTCCTAGACCAAGAAGGTCAAGATACAATATGGGTTATGGTAGATCGCCTTACCTAGATGACATGAGAAAGGAAGAGTTTTGTCAAGGGATAGATCGGGTTGAACTACATATGAAAAGAGATGGTTCAACTACACCATGATGTGAATTCCAAGGTTCTTGATGTGACCTAAAGGTTCACTTCCATGAGGTGGAAGTAGATACATGAAGAGCTCAGTGTTTGTACAGTTTATCACCCATACTAATGGACAGTATGATCCAGACTAGAGGGTCTGATGAGAGCATGTGTTCTCATTTAGGGTGATACATAGAGACAGTTCTTAAGATGTGATGTTAACCACCATAGCCTTGATCGGGATGCAAGAAGTTCTATAAGGAGGTTGTGTCGGTCACCACTTCATTATGATGATGTTGGTGAAGGATGCCTCACAAAGATCAGAAAAGAACCACAGTGTGTGCAGATGAAGTCGCTTGATTGTGCAATGGTTGAGAGAGAGCCTAAGGGTGACATGAGTCACGAGCTGATGCAAAGCAGACTGACATGCAGTTCACTATGTTTGAGTCAACCGCGCTAATCATCAAGCAAGTAGGAGATAAATCTACAAGCAAACATCGATGATTAACAACAAAGATACATATATCCAACTAAAGTTGTGGCCCTCCCTGAGGGATGTTTAGGCCATAGAAGAATCACCGTAGGCTATATGGCTCATCCCCTCATGGATCATACACTTATGACCTCAAGGAATCCCATTCTATTTCTAGTTTGGGAGTCAACCTTGTTAATCAACATTCTACCCTTCATATAGAAGTTCTCACAACATAGGGAAGAACAAGATGAAATCAAGAAGGTAATCAATCTACAAACATTAACGATTAACAACGAAATGCAAAAGTTATATACATTTCCATGGAATGTTTAACAAGAGAACATGCTTGCAGGGGCAGCAGGGCTAGTCCCCGCACCCCAACGAAAAGGAACTACTTGCTCATGATGCGAGAAATTGGAAGAATAAGAGAGAGGAAAGATTCCTCCATGAGAATGATGCAGAAGGTAGTCACAACTTGGTGAAGGTTATATGGTCTTCTACGTCGCATCCGGGCAGATTTGGACGAGAAGGAAGAAAAACCAAAGTAGACCCGGCAGCCCTTCTTCTCCACCTTCTTTCTCTTCTTGACCTCCTTGCTCGCAGCAAGAGGTGCAGTAGACGAAGTGACAATGGCGTGGATGAGCGTGGATGGATCTGGATCGAATCTTGTATTTGGGCAGCCTGGCGGCATCCCAGATCTAATGGTCCAAATGAGGACCCTACTGGTCCTATTTATAGGCACTGGTTGGGGCCTTCATGGTCTTGACCCCGTTGCAATTTTCACAGTTGTGCTCTAATGGTTTTGGAGATCATTCAGTCTTCTAATGGTCTGGAGTTGATATGTCCAAACGATCTTGAGTTTTTGCCTCCAAATGGTTTCTATTCCAACGGTCTTGATCTTCAGCAAATGGTCTCAGCGTCCATGTTGGCCTAACGGTATGTTGTGCAACCGGTCTTCGTCTCATGGTTTGCGCACCAACTGGTCTCCATGCAAGCATTCTTCCAAATGGTCTATGTGTTCTATCGGTTTTCTAGGTCACATCCAAATGGTCTGCAACCAACCGGTCTTCATGATTTGTGGTGTGAGTCCTTCATGGTTTGGGATCGTGATGATCCTCACGATTTGCCATTCAGTGTCCAATCGGTGTTGGGACAACGAATGCTAGTCTCCATTCGGTCTTATCAAAACCGATCAGGTAACCTAGCGGTTTTGCTTCTCGGTTGTCGTCGCCTTGTGGTTTGCTCTTCCAATCGATCCCTGGCCTAGCGGGGGTGATGCTGAAGTCGGAGAAGGCTCGATGGTATTGCAGGTGTAGGGTAATGGAGAGGAAGAGGAGAGGCCGATGCTACTGGTGTGAGGATAGCAGTACCATCAGGGTTGTTACAGATGGTGATGCAGGTGTCGAAGGAGTTAGGGTTACATATCAGGCGGAAGGAAGAAGACGAAGGATAAGGGCCTACGTATGATTTCGAGTAGGTAGTTGGGCGATGTTGTTCTTCATGGTCCAGGGATCGCAGATTCCTAGTGGTCTTTGATAGATGGGTGTCCATACGGTCTGGAGACCGTATGGAAGGGCAAGACCGTATGCTGGCAAACTGCAAAGGAGGTGGGTCGTTGGATCAAGATCGAATACTGAAACTATTAAGGTAGACCATTTAGGTGAAACCGTTAAGGAAATACACATAGGTGATGATGATGGTTGAGCATGGAGAAGTTGGAAGGATGATGTTGGTGAATATGGAGGTGGTGTGGGTTAAATGGAGGTGGTACTGATGGTGAAGTTGATGAAGATAAAGGTGTAATAGGCTCGTGGTTTCTAGACTGATTTATCAAGACTGGTTGAGCAGACCGAATGGGCAAACCATTTGGTCAAGACCGATTGATCAAACTGTTTAGCCAAGAGGATCTTGAGTGAAGGTGGATTAGGGTTAAATGGAGGTGGGTGCCAACTGATGTTTCAACCTCATCATGACCTACATAAAATCAATATAAACTCAGTTAATAATCTTGACAATTGAACCAGTTAAGCAATTTTGCATATTGTGATATTTAGTAGATGAAATTGGATGTATTGAGTCGAATTGAGCCCAAGATGGCGATTGAATTTCATGATGAATATGCATTCATCAACTCTCAGGTCCTTGGAGATGTTTTGATAAAGTTTCACGATGTATGATCCTAGTATGGCTTTTTGTAACATGTTGTTGGCCTGGCTTGGTCTGATATGAATATAAACAGGTGATGAATCCTTGATAGATATGGAACAAGTTGATCCAATGTGTTGATGGAAAAATATCATGCTTATGTATATATAACATGTTTCCTTGCAGGATGTGGATCTGGTTGTAATAGTTTTATCCTTATGACGTTTTCCGCAATCGGTTTTAATTAACCCGTGTTTTTGGTAATATGTGGCTTATGGTGGTTCCGCACATTTTCACGTGGCATTTTGTTGTCTATGTGATGGCGGGATGTCACACTTACTAAGTTGTATGAAAGTGATCAGTGTATTCAAACATTGTTTAGAGTGGACAACCATGTTTTTAACCTTTTGGTTTCTTATGGTCACAATGACGATAGGGAAAGATGTACTCTCTGGGATTGCATTGAGCTCCTTAATTCTTTTGTTAGTCTACCATGGCTTATGATGGGTGAATTTAATGCTGTCAGATTGGAAAGTGAAAAAATTGTTCGTGATCCACCCACTAAGAAGTCAATGGATGATTTTAACAACTATCTCCTCAACTGTGGTCTTTTCGAATTGAATCTAAATGGTCTTGGATTTTCATGTGATAACCACCAGAGAGGTGATAGATTTTCTACTTCTCGTATTGATAGGATTCTTTACAATAGTCTGTTCATGGGGAAATTCTCTAATGTAACTGGTTTCCTTATCACAAATACTATCAGTGATCACAAAGTCTTGAAACTTAGCATTGGAAAAAGAAGGAAGAGTTTCTCTCCCTTTAGATTTATTAACACTTGGACAAAGAAATATGATTTTCTTGAAATAGTCAAAGAAGGTTGGACTACTAAGAAACAAGGATTTCCTTTGTTTAAAGTATATTCCAAAATGAGAAACTTGAGAGTCAGTTTGATTCAATAGAATAAGAAGAAGGTGGGAAATTTCTTTGACATTGATAGATCTACTGAAAGTGATCTTCTCTTCCGCAATCAACCTCAAGTTCCTTGGTACCAACTGCTTTGGGGGAGCTTCCACTGCCCCAAATGGAGTTTATGCACTTACAGGGTGATTTTGGGGAGGCTTCCCACCAGCGACAGAACCAGCAGGTGGTTCAATGGCAGTGTGAGTTCTTGTCCATTTTGCCATCAGGTCGACGAAACGCAGGAGCACCTCTTTTTTGAGTGTGACTTCACCAAGTATCTTTGGACTCGGTCCTCTCTCAAGCTCATGTGGGGTGGCAACCCCCCCACGGGCATCAATAACAGCTTGACATGGATGCTTAGTAGGTCCAGAGGGGACAAAAATCACAGGAGGTTTTTCGGCTTGGTGTGGACCAGCCTTATGTTCCATATATGGCATGAGAGGAACATTAGAACTCATGGTAAGAGTGGGAGTGATAAGTACCATGTTTTTTATGCTTTTGTAAATAGGCTAGATTGGCATTGTAAAGTGAACCCGGGTTTCCTGTTGAAGGTAAATTCTGAGGTCATTTTGAGGTGGGGTCTTAAGTGGCCATGTATAGTATATGGGGTGGTTTACCCCTATACGCTTTTTTGATGATCTAGTAATATTTTACCTTATCCAAAAAAAATAAAGTGATCTTCTCAAAGCCCAGTTGTAGATGGATTGTAATCCCATGAATTCAGACCTAAGAGGCAAGGTAGTTCTCCTTAGAAAGAAAGCCGAAGTTGCTCTAAAGGATGAAGAATCCCTTCTGAGCCAAAAGTCCAGAATTCAATGGCTGAAGGAGGGGGATTTGGACATGAAATTTTTTTATTCTTCTCTCAAAGTCAGGAGACATGTCAACCATATTAAATTCTTGGAGATTGATGGTAATTTGATAACGGATACTGAAGCTATCAAAAGTCACATTCAGGCCTTCTATTCTAGTCTTTTCAACAATGGTCATATTTATAATATCGATTTTCTTTAAAGGTTCACTTTCACCAAATTGGATGATATTCATAGACTCCATCTAGATAGGCATATCTCCTCTACTGAAATAGAAGATATTGTCAAATCCTTGAATGTTGACAAATGTCTAGGTCCAGACGATTTTAATGGAATGTTCTTTAGAAATTGCTGGGACATTATTGGTTCAGATGTTATTGAAGGTATCCTCCATTTCTTCAGGACAGGAAGACTTCTCAGAGAGACTAACAATACATTTATCTCCTTAATTCCAAAATCCAAGGACTCTCTTAGTCTAAAGAACTAGAGCTCAATCGCTCTTTGCAACATCATTTTCAAAATCATCATGAAAGTTCTTAGTAACCGACTTCAAGGGGTTATTTATTCCATTACCAGTCCAAGTCAGTGCGCTTTCATCAAAGGACAAAGTACATGTGATTTTTTGCTTCTTAGCAATGAAATTATCCATGATTTCAACAAAAAAGGGGGAAAGAACAAAATTTATCTCAAATTAGATATCTCCAAGGCTTATTACTCTATCTCCTAGGAGACTTTGTTTTGCATTCTTAATCTCATGAGCTTTCCACACTGTTGGGTTATTTGGAGTAAAGAAATTTTTGACACTATCTCGTATGATATTTTGGTTAACGGAGAACCTTCAAGATCTTTCAAGCCTAGTAATGGTATTAGGCAAGGAGATCCACTCGATCCTCAACTCTTTGTTTTGGTGATGTAGGTTTTCTCTATTTTAATAGATAAAACTGTTAAGAATGGGGATCTCAAGCCTCTTTGTGCTTCTAACAATTTAGAGGTCTCCCACCTTATTTTTGTTGATAATCTCATGGTCTTCATGGAGGCTGACGAAGGCAGCGCTAATGCTCTTAAAAGAATTTTAGATGACTTCTATTCCATTAGTGGTTTAATATGTAATATGGAGAAAAGTTCTATTATTTTCAGTATTGGAGTTCATAAAGATAAGTTCATCAATATTCTGGGTATCAATGAAGGTGGTCTCGGTCAGAATTATCTTGGTATCCCTCTTTTCATTGGAAAATTGACAAGGAAACTTTGTGGTCCCTTGGTTGACAAAGTTAAAATAAGACTAGATGGCTGGAGAAGCATCTCACGATGGCTGATAGAATTGAGCTCTCTCAGTCTACTCTGGCCTCCATTAGTCTATACTAGTCCAGCTTCTTTCCTCTTCCTTGCTCGGTTATTGATGAGATAGAGAAGCTCATCAGAGACTTTATATGGGGCTCATCTGAAACTCATTCAAATGTTCACTTGATCAAATGGTCTTCTATTACAAAGCCTAAGGTAGAAGGTGTCTTAAGTATTCATTCATTCAGAGACATTAACTATTCATCTATTATTCATCTATTATTCATCTATTATTCATCTTGCTTAGAACTTAGAGACATTAACTATTCATCTAGACATTCAGAGACATTAACTATTCAATAAAATTTCCTTCTTTTCAATTAATGATAATGGCAATTTTTCTCTCATCAGCAGTACTATTAAAGAAAGAGACTCTTTGAAATCACATCTAACTTTCAAAATAGGTGATGGCAAGGATACTCTTTTCTGGGGAGACCCCTAGATTCCAAGAGGTCATTTTTTGATGGATGTCCTCGGTAGGCAGAGTATTATCAAGCTTGGTCTTGATCCCCTTTGAAAGGTTTCCAAGATAATTTCTGATGAAGCTTGGATCGAAGATAACTCCAGACTTCACAAAGACCTGGATGATCTTTTGAAGTCTCCTGATAAACCCTATCTTGGTCTGGATGTTATTCTCTTTGATGGTCAGAGTTCAATCAAGCTGAGAGATGTGTGGGAAGCCATCCGCCTTAAATTTGATCCCATTCCTATTTTCAAATGGCTTTGGAGATTTAAAGCTCCTAGCAGGTATTCGAATCATGCCAAGAAGGTGGGACATGGGAAACTGCTTACAACCAATTATATAAGGAGAATGGGGATCACCACTTCTTCTTATTATTTTCTTTGTAAGATGAATGAGAAAGATATAAATCATTATATGTTCAAATGTATCTACTCAGACCTGATCTAGGAGAAAGCTCTCAATATTGAGGAATTTCCTGTTAAACCTACTAAATGTTCTAATTTGAATATCTACATGGACAAGAAAAATCATCTTCTAGCTCTAAGTATTATGTACTGTCTTTGGGATGAAAGTAATCATAGAGTTCATTGGAACAAAAAAAGAGACTGCCTTACCATCTGGGAGCTCATTATGAAGGAGTTTCAAGCCCTCAAAGGTTGTTAAGTTCCAACCTTACCTGGATGCTTTGCTGGTTCTGGGATACCTCATTTCATGTTCTTCCTTTAACCTTTGCTCCTCGTTCCTCTTTTAGAAATGTGTATAGTTAGTTTTTTTTCTCCTTTGTGGGTTGATGCCCTTGTAAATAGCTTTCCTTCTTTATGATCAACTATACATGTATGTAACACAAAAATTTACAAAAAAATCAATACAAGAGCTCGGTTCACCAAAAACAAAATCAAAGACATTCATTTTATGGTGTTTGTGGAATACTAGTGTTCTTGGAGCACCATTTTTGTTAGAACACAACATCTCATATACACCCCTTTTGACGTGCAAAAGGAAAATTTACTCAAACATTTTTTGAAAATATATGTAATCTGCTTTTTCAATACAAGAAGCTTGAATCATACAACAACTAAAGGTTCTTCTGTTAGTTCTTATTGAGCTTCATATTGTTGTTGGCTTTTTATCCTATAAAACAAGCATAATGGTGTCTTCAACACTGGCTTATTTAAAATAAGTATTTACTACAAATAAGCATTTACGAGGTATGCATGTTGATTTTTAATCTTGAATTCAATGAAGGATTATCTTCCCTCCCTCATGTTATTCTGACATGAACTATGAAATTCAAACATAAGTCCAAAAAAGTTGGGATTATAGTATATACTATTGTTGTTAATCCATTATGGTTGAGAATAGTTTAGGAGAATTTCTTTGAACCAAGGATATCCAGGCTTATGCATCAGACCTCTATATTCAAAGTTCTTTAAAATCTTTAAGTTTATGAATAGGAATTAACATTATGAGTATCATGATTCACAAAGATTCATATATATAGCATTATCTCAAGGTATGATATACTGAAGACACATCATAACATAAACTAAGATAATGCTAATGGGCTTGATGAAAGTATGTCTAATTAGCTAATGCAAAGGAAAATAAATAATAGAAATTTCCACCAACATTCCCCCTCAAGATGGAAAATACACATCATGTATTCCCATCTTGGTACACATATAGGAAAAGGATAAAGGTGGAAGAGACTTGTTGAAAATATCAATAGTCTATTCTAGTCTTTACATATAGTGTAATGATCTTCTTGTCATGAATCAGGTCTCCCATGAAGTGATATTAAACCTCAATGTGCTTAGTACTTTCATGAAGAACTGGATCATTAGATATATGAATAGATGATTGATTATCACACTTGAGTTTTTGGAGAAGAGAGAGGAAAACCTAATTCTTAAAAAATAGACATCACCCATAGAATTTCACAACAGGTGTGTGCCATGGTGCAATATTCTGCCTCAATACTAGAATGAGACACAACAAACTTCTTCCTACTCCTCTAGATGATGGGATGACCACCCAATAGATTGTAAAATTCAGAAACAGATCTTCTAGCATTCACATCACTGACCCAATCAAAACATGCATAGAAGTTCAAAGAGATATTTAGAGATTGTACCTTCTTATAAAGGATACCTCTACTAGGTGCACTTTTTAGATAGCATAGGATGTGTTCTACTTGACTCGAAACACTAACATCAAACATAATACCTAGTCTGATAATTTTAAGATAAATGAGTTTTTCGAACATGCATTGATATTTTTTAGGATCATAAGGGAATCACTATCTTATAGGACTTTTTTGTGATAGTCCATGGTTGAAGAAACATTCTTAGAATGTAGAACTCTAGAGTCTTCAAGAGTACTATGATGAACTTCCACTACAATAAAAAGGTGCCCTAATGATAACATAGGACGTCTATGCCCAATTAGTTGTGAAGTTGTCCTAGATCCTTGGTATGAAAATGTTTTTAGAGTGTTTATTTCAGTGTTGAAATGCCATGAGTATCACTACCAGTGACAGTAATATCATCAACATTGAAAATGAGAGTGATGGTTCCAATTTGAGAAGAATTAATGAATATACCATAATCACTAGATGATCTCGGAAAACCTAGGCTAGCAAGAACACAGCTAATTTTTCTATTCCAGGCCTGTGATGATTATTGAATACCATACCAACAGAGTTTGAGATGACAAACTTTTTGGAAAGACTCCCCTTGATTAGAAAAACCGGAGGGTTGTTACATATACACTTCATTCTCAAAATAACCATGAAGGAAGGCATTTTAATTTCAAGTTGAAATAGAGGCCAGTCCATATGAGTGGTAAGGGAAATTACAATACTAATAGAAGCAGTGCGGATGAATGGTGAGAATGTCTCAAAGAAATCCACGCCATATACTTATGTGAGTCCTTTGGCAACAAGTCGAGCTTTAATATGTTCCACCATTCTATTTGATTTAAATATGATAGAAAATACCCATCGAGAATCAATAATATTTTTGTCTAGAGGAGAATGGACAAGATTCTAGGTCCCATTCTCATGCAATGTTGTCATTTCCTTGAGCATTGTAACTTTCCAACCAGGGTTTTGCAGGGCCTCATGATACTTTTTGGTAATCTATATAGAATCGAGCTATTGGGAAATCGATTTAGTCGTGTGGAAAAAATTAAATACACAACATGTATGAGATCTAAGATGACTAATAGTGCAAGAGTAGATACCTTTTTGGAGAGCCACAGGGCATGCTAGATCCTCAGACATGAACATTGATATCTTGTCATGTGCCAAAGGAGGAGGAATAACAAGAGGGTGTGGGATGGGTTCATAATCCACTGGGTCAGAAAGATCAAGCGCAACAAACTCAATTATAGGTTGAGATTGAGGTGAGACATACATATCGAAGAGGATGTCAAAGAAAAATCAAAGAACATCTCAGATTAATGAAAATAACATCCACCGAGATGTACATAAGATGATTTCTTGGACTATAGAAATGATAACCTTTTTGAAAGTTAGAAAATCTAAGGAAAGTTATCTTGAAAGAGTGTAGATCAAGTTTATCTACATTTGGATCAAAGTTATGCACGAAAATAGTACACCCAAAAACACACAAAGAAAGATGGTAAGCCGTTTGCACAGGAAAAACAATTGAATAAAAAGGGGTCTTTTTCCAAAGAATAGAAGATGGTTGTCAATTGATAAGGTAACAAGTTGTGAGAATAGTTTTAGACCAATATAATATAAGAGCATAACAGATATCAAGTAAATGACAATTTTTATGTTCTATCACCCCATTTTGTTGTGTAGTGTGAGCGCAAGAACATTGATGGAAAGTTCTAGTTCTAGAGCAAAATGAAGATACATGAGCCAAAACATATTCCAAAGAATTTTTAGTCTGAAACATTTAAATATATTTATTAAATTGTGTTAAAATCATTTTAAAGAAATTCTAAAAAATACCAATAATTTCATCATGGGATTTCAACAATTATAAGATTGCCATACAAGAGAAATCATCCAAAAGGTAATGAAATAAAAGAATCCATTAAAATTGGTGGTGCAGTAGGGACCATAGATGTCACTATGAATAACATCAAAGGTAGATTTTAGAACAAATACTAGTTTTTCTAGAGAAACAACTCCTATGATGCTTTTGAAACTCATGCAAGTCACATATGAGACTTTTTAAGCTATATAATGGGGGATCTAGGTGCTTAGCTTCTCAAGAGAGGGATGAATGTAACATTGGTGAAGCAGAATAGGCCCGCTCTTTGGTTTGATCCTCATAAGAGATGGGCTGGAAATAGTCAAGCTTCTAAGACAAGCTAATAATAGAATTAAAATGTTCATCAAGGGTCTTCTCACCCAAATTTTCACCAAATTATTTATCCCATATTTTATAAAGTGTCAAAGTATTCTTTTGCTACATGTAGCATCGACGAATAGCATCCCTAACTTCCTTCACTATTTTGTAAAACATATACTTGGAGGCAATTGAATGTTCCATGTTGTTCTATAGCTAATTTTTAACTTAGTTATTGCCCCCATTTCCATTCTAAGGTTCCAACAGTAGGTTTTTCAATACATTTTTGCCTTGTCTCTGGACTTCAGAATTGGTTGAATGAAATTCATCAAGATCAGCTAATTATCGCCATTCAAATTGACTATTAAGAGAGGAGCACTGTCATTATAGACAATGATTTGAGGTGAATCTTCTCCATCAACCATGCCTTCAGATAGGATGAAAACATCACACTGGTAGGAAATCAGTGGAGGAAGATATCAAAGTAGTCACACTGATAGAACAATTATGGAGAAAGATATCACAATATCATATTGGCATGACAACATTGATATGAGCAATCACTAGTAAGATGCACAGTGAGATATAAGAAGGTTGGAAAGAAGCACAACTTAGCTGGAGAGAAGAATGATTGTAAGTACAGTTGTATTTTTTACATGTACAATTTATGTGTGTCAAGTGTTTGGCACTACTACCAAAGAGCAGGTGATGTCAATACTGCATAAATTAGGACCGACCACTCTAGGCTACAAATTTATTTTTCTAATAAATGTTAAATTAGTGTTAACATTTTTTTCAATTTCCTTTAATACTTCACAATGCACACTTCATTGTTGTATGAAGGTACTAGCTTATGATGCATACCCTCTCTAAATGGTGATTAAGGGATTTTGAAGCATCTCTGTCACTCATCCAAATTCTACCATATGTAGATAAAGAAAAAATGATGGAGGATAAAGAAGAACTGCGGATAGCACAAGAAGAACCAGAAATGATTGGTGGCGAGGATGATTATGTATACCATGCTTGGGTTCATATCATAAGAAGAACATTTGGGAAAGGATCAAGGTGTCTTTTTCCATTGCATAGTTATGTCCAATCAAAAATAGAAAATGGACACGGGTAGTTATAGATTTGATCCTAGTCAGGCGACTCTGATCAAATCATAGGCTTTTCATGGTCATACACCTGAGGGTCCAGTGCAACACATTAACAACTTCATGAAGAGATGTGACACACTCATGACCTTAATATACTTGAAGTTTTTTCCTTTCACTTTGATGTACAAGTAAAATATATGGTTCTAAAGGATGGACCTAGAGTCTACTTAGACATGTGATGAGATGATAAACACATTTTTTTATAGGTATTGTTCCCACAGAAGACCACCGAGTTGGTAGGGAAGATTCATAATTTCAAGCAGCACTCGATGAATCTTACTCAAAGGCATGTGAATTCTGCCAGGACATACTCACATAGGCCCCTCTCCATGGCATAGACCTAATTGATCAAAAAAGATATTCTACTATGGTTTTTATAAGGGGGAGTGGACAACAATTGACCCTATAGGTGTCAAATTTTTTCTTGAACAATAGAACCTATAAATGCTAGGAGATCTTAAAGAACATGGCCAAGAATCAATTATGAGGAAAAGAGCATGCGCTCATGGGGTAGAAAAGAGTGTGATGAAGGCACGTGAACTAAAGGAGTTGAAGTCACAGGTAGCACACTCACATAGTAGTTGGTGACCTTTAACTCTAAAACATATCAAGAGGATGGGTAAAAGTATTTGGTATAGCCCAACAACATACACAATGATCAATACTCTTGGTTCAATGATCCCAAGTTTTGTTTGAGGGATCCCAACATTTTTCAGCAAGATCTATCTCAAAAACAACTCATACAACATCAAGATAGTGGATTGAGCAGATTGTATGGTTAGAGGGTCTTATGGGAAAGTTCATGTAGAAGCGATATAATATGGGTGACATATTAATAGAGTACTGATCGTACATTGGATACAAGAGAATCCCTCTCCTTTTTATACAAGAGGTGGACATGACACTAGAGACTTCTAGACCTAACTATACTCTATATGGGATTACATACTCCAACCCATATATGATATGATGTGATCATATGATATGACTTCTAATTTTAATGCATCCTCTACAAGATGGATTATAGCATAATCACATAGAAACAAGACAAAGAAGAACTTATGACTAGAACATGATACCCCATGTCTTAGCACAACATGTGCTCTGCCTTGAACTCGGGCATCTTTGACTTTGAAGATTACCCTGAGATTGATAAACACTAGATCATTGAGCGAGATTTAGAAGCATTAAATCTTTGAGATGTCTTGAGATTTAACTAGGTTGGAGCTTGTATCATGGAGAGTGTTGAATGACTAGCAAAGATCATGAGTCACCAAATCATTTGCTATTGTCATTAAAGAAGTTCCCATAATAGCATCACCATGGGGTAGCCTTCACAAGATGTCTTCACAGGAAGACTAGGTTGTAACAGACAATCAACATGTTCATAGGGCACTGATAGACAAGGACGAAACATTGTTGAAATAGCTGACTAAATGATCTTCTGCAAAACACAAGTGTGCTAGACTATCACACAAGCAAATGTGTAAACAATTTCAGATACTCCAATGCTGGAAAATAGAATTGTTGCTAGAGTAGAATGATAAGACATGGATGATGAAGAAACATATTTTCTTGAGTCGATGACATCTGATTAATTTGAGGATTCATTTTATTCAACTGATGACAATGCGAGAAGATGAATTCTTAATGGCATATAAGTTTTTGGTGACTTGAAATCTAAATGCTAAGGATGGACATTGTCCTTGAAATGGACAGTGATATGTAGACAACATGTTATGTACACAAAATTCCAATTGTAGACAATTCTCTTCTTCATCTTTCATCTTCTGAGCTCCAAACTCTACACCTCATCTCTTCTCCTCATCTCCTCTATTCTCCCTCGTATACCAATGAAGAAGAGACCACAAAGGTGGTTGGGTTGGACAAGTACAAAGGGAAACTCACCTTTGATAAGACTTCAAAAGAAGTAGGGGACATGGGGTGGAGAGCGAAGAAAAGACCAAATAAATATTTTCTTGATATGGTAGGGGAATTTGTGTTTTGGAATGCTCAATGGGCTTGAGAGTACTACACCTCACACTTAAGAAAGCTTGCCTTTGTGCTTGACAGGGAGGAATCCTAACACATGAGGGAGATTTTTCTTGTTCCTGAGATCAAAGAGTGTCACACATGTGAGTATAGGACTTCATTTTGGTGCTTTGGAGAGGTTGAATTGGTGAGGAAGTTATAGTGGAAGCACCAATAACTAGATTCAATGTAGTATGTAATCTGACTACAAGATCTAAAGAAAAAAATAAACAAGCCTTTGTTCGGTTAGATAAGAAGATTTTTCTGACCTTAGGACCCTATAGCATGGACTAGCTCAAAAAACAAATCCAATATAAGATCTGACAAAGATTTGTCCTTATTGGACTGGACAAGGCAAATGTGATGGATGACATTGTATGTTAACACTTGGTGTAGAGCTTCTGACCTTTGACATGTCGTATGACTGATACATATGATGTCTGTAAAGATGCCCAGAGAAGACATGACATGATTGATATATGCAATGTAGTGTCAACTATCATTGTAAAACACTAAACCCTAGTGTACACACACCACTTTGACTAGATGACACATTGTGTAACGGTCATCAATGACTAACTTGAAACCCTAATGGGGACACACAATGTTGGAAACTAACACAGCATGTTGACTGGAGAAAATTTATGGTGACACGTCATGTTCAAAACAAGTATAACTTGTTGGCCAAAGCAAATTGTTGATGAGATGCCATGTTGGAAGCTAACATGACATGTTGACTAGAGCAGACTTTATAACTTGTCGTGTTGGATGATACACACCATATTAATGTAAAACTATGTTGTGAGATTTTGCCACCCTGTAGGTGACTTACATGTTGTGTAACCTCCTGACATGGCATTTTTGACTCATAGATTAAACCAAGACCAATGTTAAAATACCAGGGTACTTCTGCCCTATCTTTATGGACATTTTGGAGGTAGAGGTAGGCCTTGGATATGAAATATTGAATGATATTTTAAATTTATCCTTGATGGAGTAGAGTCAGATATCCTATGATAGAGATGCCTTCCACCATGGAAAAAATTACCATGGCTTTGATAATGTTGGAGAGAGCTTCCACTTGTCTGTGTGGTTGGACCTTGATAGGTGCAACTCGACTTTTTGTCACATAATTAGATGATGGATGCATTTGGACTTCATGTTTGGAGGAGAGTATCTCAGGGAATATGGAAAGACATATAAATTGGACGATGATGAAGATGATGAATATGATCTGGAGTTGGAAATGGAGATGATGATGGCCCTTTAGAAAAAGAAGGCAATGGAGATGGTGATGGCCCTTCATTGAGAAGGCAATAGAGATGGTGACAACCCTTTGAAGATAAAGGATGATGGAGATGGATATATAGAGAGGGAGATGGAGATGGCCCTACAGAGAGGGTTATGGAGATGTCTATGGGAGCATCCATCCTAGATCGGGAAACCACCTATGGGTGGAAGATGTTGGTCACTTTCTCTTTACAGTTCGGATCAATATTTCTGATATCGTGTAGGAGAAAAAGTATATAGATGATATAATAATAATGTATTGACAATATAATGGGTACAAGAGAACCCCTCTTTGTGTAGGATAAGGTGAACATGACTCTAGAAACTTCCATACCTGACTAGACTCACCTATAGACTTTGCCCATCTATGATATGATATGACATGATATGATATAACATGACATGACATGACATGATATGATATGATATGATATGATATGATATGATATGATATGATATGATATGATATGATATGATATGATATGATATGATATGATATGATATGATATGATATGATATGATATGATATGATATGATATGATATTACTTATACTTCTACTTTCATTGAAGAGGGAAACCAATTTTGACCTATCAAGAATGGAGACAGAATAAGGGTCACATATCAGGATCTTGAAGACTCAAATTTCACAGCTAGACACAAGCATTGCTGATGATAAGAAGCCAGCTTAGCATGATTTTCTTGGAAACATAGAGACAACCCATACTCATCAATAAGCTAACTATATTTCAATCAATATCGGGAAAGCTTATGTAACAAGACATTTCCTTGAGGATCCATATGTACATCATCCCATGTGGGTGTGTTCATAGTTGATGTCCTACCCTAATAGCTTGAGGATAAGAGGACAAAGACACATAGGTGATAACACCCATTTTATGGCTGCTAGAACCTATATTTTATTTTCAAAATAGCTTACAAACTTAACTTCCTCCTCATTTTATTCTATTTATTTGAAGAATCATGCCCACTATGCCCCTGACAATATTTCTCATCTTTTTGCAGGGCTATTCCTATTTTTCCATAAGAAAAGAAGCACCAATGTGCCCATCAGGCCCATCAGCAACAAAGTCCATGTTCCAACCTAGTAGCTCACTGGCATCTGAGGCCGACACGCCCTCTTACCTATCATGGTTGCTACCCACTATGATAGCAAACTGACATGGGCGTGTCATGTAGGAGTCCATGCCCGCTACAGCCCTCTACCTGATATGGTGCCTAACTCGTCATGGTTCACAAACTGATGAGGTCATTACTCGACATGACCACCCCTCGGCACTGCAGCCCGACAAGGCTCCAACCCGCCATAGTTGTACATGATATGTTGTTGTCCAACACTCTCCTAGCTCGACACGCATGATGGGCAACATTTGGATCAGCCCTCTTGAAGCTCTGAGAATGGAGCCAAAGATGAAAGATGTGTGGGCCAATAAAAGCTACAACTCCCATAAGATCGCTGCCTATAAATAGTAGCTACAAGCCTATGATGGGATAGGATGGACCCTACAAGAGCTATTCCCTAGAGTAAAGGAGCTAGTGCATCGAGTCCCAAGGAGCCTACTGGGCAATAACTAGGTGAGCACACCCCCATCTCGAGAGGGGTGGGAGGAGTTCACTTAGAGACCATTCTGGTAGCAGCAAGTAGCACAATATGATCCTCAAGGACACTTCAAGCATGTCAGGTTCCTATCTGGGCTTCAACCTAAAATGGCCCACCCACCTATACCTGACACGGAGAACTTGAGATCCATAAGATAATGTTAACCCGATATGTATCCTAGCCTGACATGGTACCCAACTTGATACAGTCTATACCCATCATGGCTGCAGCTCGACACAGCTAGCAACCCGACATTGACTGTATCAAGCGGAGGTCCTATCTCGATACGGCCCTTACCCGTCACGGTTCATGGCCCGACACAGCCAATGACCTAACATGGTCATATCCCGATATGGCCTCTACCTGGTATCGGGTTAGCATTATAATAGGTGTCAGTTGTTGTGTACTTCGATCTCCTAAATCAAGGAGACAGATACTTATCTTCCCTTTACAGCATTTACTTTCATTTAATTACAACGTTGTAATTAAACCGTTGTGCTTCTTTATAATTATTGAAATCTATGGATTTTATCTCATATCATTCTATGCATGTCTTTATTTTGTTGGATGATTTCTGTCTGGCATCTGAGTTCTAGTTTCCTCTTTCTGAATCACGCTTTTGAATAGATATCGAATCGTGTTTCTTTTTTTGACTCCTTCGAGAGAAGGATGTCGTAAACTTCTAGAGCTTGGTCTGATTCAGGTGTACGAGAGTACCTGGAACCAGAGCTATACCTAGATTATCTTTTTGCATGAGTGCATGCCCAATACCTTTGAGAGAAGGACTCAATGTATGGCTCACTGGCATTTTCCTTGAGAGAAGAAGGCACTGGATGTAGGCCGTTGTTGCTTGTTACGATTAAATTTTCTTTCTTCGTGCTATGCTCTGATGATATTTTTATCTCCTTGGTTTTCTATATGCAAAAACTACCATAAAAATTGCTAAACCCCAAATACCCAAATCTTTGATCTTTTTGGTTAGCCTCCTTGGAGATAGGTTTTAGTTTAATTCTTTATGATTCTTTTGCTACAACAAACCCTTATCCTTTGACTCCTCAACGTGCTCAGACAAGTAAAACTTGGGTTCCAATGTACTATTCTCCTAGTCCCTGTGTTCGACCCCGAACTACTCTGACCCTATGCTAGTTGCAGGAGTCTTAAACATCCAGGTATTATAAATTATTAAAGTCTGATGACATAGACATGTCTCCATTTTTGGACGCACATTAAAGGCTTGTTAATAGGTGAGGTTGTCATGCACATATAAATGAACACTACATCATAAGAAGAGAAGCATGCTCATTTTACTTTGTGGAGCAGAAAGAAAATTCCAACCACACTTGTTTCTCAAGGGGGTGCTCCCAAAGATTCCACCAAAAACATGTCTACTTGAGTAGTTCTCGAGCAGATCCACCTCCAAAATGATACAATCGAAGAAAATCTTCATGGTGAAGGATAACTCTACATCGAGTTGAGGAGGGAACCCTTTGGTTTATATATTCACCTACATCAACCAGCATATGTATGATCACTTCCCTACCTCAAAAGTCTAAAGTCAAGAAGAAGGAGAAACAATTTCATAAGCTCATAGATGTCCTCAAAAAATTGCACATATATATCCTTTTCTTGGTGGAGATAGAGTGCATACTAACTTATGGTAAGTTCTTAAAAGAGATCATCACTAATAAGTGCAATAACAAATATTGTAACATTTTAGGATTCAATGAGGTTGTGGGTGCAATGATTCAAGGAAGATCGTCATTAAAAAGGAAAGATTTGGGATGTTTCAGTATTCCATCTTATATTGGAATCAATACATTCGAAATTTCTTTTTGTGATTTAGGAACGAGAACAAATCTCATGACTCCCACCACTTTTTGAACCATGGGGCAAAAGGAGCTATAAAAGACCAACATGACCTTCAAATTGGATGACAAGTTTACTAAATTATTCAGGATATGTGAAGATGTACTTGTGAAAGTTTACAAGCTCATATATCTATCCAATTTTATGGTGATGGGAATCATGGGAAAAAACTATTTACGGTGAGGCCTTTCTAAGCTACATAATACATCATCATTATAATGGGAAGAGGATACCTCAATTTGGCATTGGTAATAATAGGGTCAAGATTATATTGCCAAACAAATCTTCATTATCATTGCAAGATAATCTAGACTAGAGGTAAGCATAGTTGATATTGGGACATAAAATAAAAGTTCTTGTGGGAGGAAGCCCACCAATTAGAATAATCAAATTAAGTTTCATTTTTCTAAAGTATTATTCAGCAATTAGATGATCATGTTTGGATTAGTTGATTTTATTTCATTGTTATAAGATATGATGGTTTTTATGTGAGTAAATAAGGTGCATCAAAAATGGGTAAGTATGTAAAAAATATAAAGAGTCCAAACTTGTGGCACTAAATTAGCCTTTGATTTGTTACAAGGAATAAAATTCACAAACTCAAGACCATCAACATCATAGTCAATGGCACAAAATTCATCTAGGAAAGTTATCGATGTCTTCATCACCTAAAGTGTTACTACAAGTTAATATCGATGGATCCAACTTCCATCATTAGTGATATTGGAAATCCATAGTGTTATCTCAATGGAATTGGCTACAACGAATGTAGGAGTAATACATATGTCAATTTTTAGGAGGAAGTGCCAATTTTAGCTCACCAACGTTGACTTTCTAGTTGATATCACTAACACAAGTGTACACAAACTGGTATCAATAGTAGTAGCTATTGATTGAATCTATCAAGACCCAAGTTGATACCACGGACTTCATTTCCATGGCACCGACACAGACTAATTGATCAATTACACATATTAAAGATGGGAGAGTTTGAGGAGGTGCTCATTCATCTATCACCTACACTCCTTAAATTGAAGCTTGTAGACAACATCAACACTTCATTGGAGATTTTCCACTAAGCTTGAACACTCATTGAATCCCATTCGTCTATCCATGACCCCAGTCTTGCATGACATATAGATACATCTATTCCATTTTTCTTCCTTTTCTTTTGACATTGGGGACAATGTCAAACTTAAGCTTGGGGATAGGAATGGGATGTAATTCTTCACTTTATCTCTACATCATTATCATTCTATATTCATTTATGCATTATTTTTTCCAAGGTTTTTTAGGGTTAACATCTACCCATTGCAATCATGGTCATCACTATTTAGGATAGTTGTTCATGTGAATGGTACTCTGTACACATATTTTCATGCATATTCTTTCATTCATATCCCTTAATTTGCATTTGTTTTGTTCTTTGAGCACAACAAGTTTTAGAACTAACTTGGACCAATCAGCTTGAAGACATATTTGATTAGTGATACATCTAATTCATTCATATTGTGTGGTAGTATGATGATGAAATTTGAGTCCAAACTAACCAAGAAGTAGTGTGAACTATCATGCAAATCTTTAAAATAGACTCTGAGTTCAACCTAATTCATAACTCTACTGGACAGCAAGATATCATGGTTGGAGGGATGAAGTCTCTTAATCATATGATTTCATATACCCTCATCACACTCACCACCACCATAGGAAGAACATGATGATCCAAGTTATGTTCTTTTGATAGCATGGTATGTAATAGTAGGTTTCATACATGTTATTTTTTATTAGCATTAGAGAAGGAGTAATTTAATGTTTTGTTAACTTTTTGTGTAATAGTTTGCATTAAAAAAATCTTTTAGTATTACATGTATTTGTCTTGTAGATTGTGTGTGAATTAAATCATTCATAATTTGTTTTCATAACCATCATCTGTGCTCAAATTAATGGAGAGAAAAGAACATCCTTATTCCACCTCCCAAATTGTGTGAAGGCATGTAGCACTATCACTTTTTTCCTAAAAGAAGGTACTTGTAAAAAAAATAAAAAATGAGGAAAGGATGAAAAGAAGGAAAAAGGAGAAAGAAGATTACTTCAACTTCAAAATATCTTTATGAATCAATCAGTAAAAGATTGTGAAATTCGGATATGACAAACATGCCTTCCACTTCAAATATATTTTTTAAGAAGTGACAGTTGTGCATGCTGATTTAAGTCATTAGGAGACATTTCCATAACATCTATTTATAGGTTCATCATTTTACTTCGAATTGCATAATGACTTTGTAGGGTACCACCATGATTATTCCCCTCATTTGTTTATACTCAAGGACTGAATCAATTTTATATTGATTATTTATAAGAGCAAAGTAGATAGGGACATCAAATGGTAAACCAAGTGTGTGCCCTACTAATCATGATGTTATTCCTTTCTAAACAATTTGTGTATCTTATTGTCATCATTTCCCTTGATCCCTAATGAGCATTATTGATTGCTTTAGTGTTGCTACATGCTTTTTGGTTGGCCAAAACCAACTTTGGAATGATTAGCAAATGGTGTTTTAAAGAGTTTGAGTTAATTTGATTTGTCTTCATGATGACTCTTTCAAAAAAATATAAGAAATATTTTTCTTAAGAAATAGTAACATTCAAGAGTAAGGGGTTTTGATTCACACATAATTATTGTTATTTTCTTATCATAATTTGGGTATTTTTCTTATCAATTTGATCTCATTTGCATGTATTTTCATTCATTTACACCAAATGAGGATATAGATTATGCGTGCATCGATTATTATATTTTTCATTTTTTGCATATATTTTACATTATTTTATCATAATATTTTTTGATCGAATTCATTGTATATAAACATTGCAGGACCTGGAGTAAAAGTTGATACCACTAACATTATCTTAAGTGGTATTGACATGATACTGAAGTTAAATTTTCCAATATTGTTTCCAAAAAAACAAGGAAATTAAAAGCATGTCCAAAATCTACTAAAAGTTGATGGTACTGACTTCAAAAGTTGGCTTCCACAGTAAAAAGTTATGAAATCAATGGATGGTGTTATAAGTTGAATATTTTAGTTATTATGAAGCCTAAAGCATCCCAGGAGCCAACTTACTCTTGATATCACAATTTTTTGGACCTTTGACAACCTAGAAGAGAATTAGAGTAGATAGAAAAATTTGTTACATTTGGAGACTTTGAGCTATGATTCGCATTAGAAACAAAGGTGGATTACACCAATCTTCTTTTCTTATAGATTCATAATTGTCTTCTCTAAGGATACTATTTTTCCCATTGTTCCTATGTTTCCTATTAACTATGATTGCATGTGAAATATGTTTGGATAATTTTCTATCTTTAGGACCTTATACTAGTCTAGTATGATGTTGTAGTTGACAATATAATTTTATTAGTACAATTTTTGTTGTGTGGTCTTCATGAAACTTGACCCAAATTCTATTGTTTAACTTTTATTACATTGAACACTAATTTCAGACATGAATTTCTTAGAAAAAGGGATTTTTTGTTAGGGTATTCTCAAGTACTCAATTAATAATGTGCTACAAAAGTTGGCTAATCATTGGGAAGGAATAACGAAGAGAACATTCTTATTATTAATTTTAGAAATAGCAAATCTTGTGTATGTTTTAGCCTAACTGGACATGGTATTGTGCCTCAAAATTGGGCAATGCTAATTTTAAATCCTTGATCATATAGCACTAATTATTTGTTAGTAACTGAATAAAAATCAAATAGAGATAGCACTATGGTGAGATTGACGAACCTAGAGATTTATCATCATCTTCATTTCACTAAACCAATCTAATTATTTTCTTTAGATTTTAATCATTATTTTAAAAATCAACCCAATCCAAAATCCTTCCTAGTTCATTACTTTTAATTAGTAGTAGGCTCTACCTGCATAGAAATCAGAGTTCAAAAACTCAAGACCAGTTTGGTTCTATATTACAACAAAAATACACTTACATTTTTGCACACATGATTTATGAATGTCATCATCCCCACATGATTACATCCTAATTTGTTTACATAACATTATCCCATCCAATTAATTAAGTACACAAATAAGACTAGCATGTGAGTGAGGGTTAATTTAAAGGAATTGTGTTTGTTGATTAAAAAGATTTCTAGTTATTCCATGTGTTTAGATTTTGAATTAATATATCACTTATGGGTTATTGAGAAGTGAATACATGTAAATTGAATAAATTGGGTACCCATATTATATGTTATGCCTATGGAATATTCTCCTAAATGTTTTGTCTTATGATGGGCTTCTAGTATGGACTGCTTATTTGCAACTCTTATATAAACTTATTAGAATGATTCTAATTTGAGATATATGAATATTATTTATTGAACCAATAGTAATATAATGTGATGACCTTATGAACCTTTATCTTCTTATGTTGTATATGTATACAACTACTTGAAATTTAACTTGTATTGTGTCCACATATACAACTTTGTAACTTGCAATAATATTTGTTCATGATAAAACAAATGAACGTTATGTGAAATCCTAAGGATACATGTAATGTTGTGGAAATATTTCCAAATAAGAGTTGTGTCATAATCTATAGAGTCTTGGCTTGATTTTAAATATTTCATGGTCATGTTTTATTTTACAATGAATGTTATAGGTACTACATAAGAGCAAGAATTACCAAGATAATCTTTCAATGAACTGAAATACTTAAAATCGTCACAGATTTTATTCTTTATCAATAATCATTAGATATACTAAAAAGAGTTGTTTTACTTCCTTTTAGTGTATATATACCACAAAAGATAATCTATCATATCAAAGTAACTAAAACTTATCCTTTTGTTTGAGCAATTGACCTTAAGAATGTATTTGGTTAAGGAGATAAGATGTAACCGGGTAGACTCCACGTGAACTCCATATTTTAAAAATATATTGATCATTTTTACAAACATAAATATAAGAATTTACAAAATATGGAAAAAAAATCATAAGAACTCAATATATATAAAGATTTGTTCAATGAGTTTTCAATTGATTACACAATTTGAAAAGATAATGAAATATTTTGTGTTTAAATTATGTTTATGAATTTTTTTACATATAAATTTGGTTCATAGTGTGAACTAAATGTAATTTTCTATAAGGAAATTCATTTTTCTACACTAAGAGAGTATTTTTACAATAAGAAAATAACAAAAAGTGATATATGTATTGTATATTATGGATGCTCAATCTACTCAGGTCAAATCAATTTCGATATAGCTAGTATGAAATTATATTATTCATAAATGTTCGTATTAAATCAAGTGTTGTATATGAACTTTTATGGTTGATGTTGGATTTTGGGAAGGGGTCGCAGTGAAATAACACAAATTCTTCCCTTTCTACCCTAGCCATTAGATCCTTCATAGCTTTAAAACGTCAATGAATAAAAGACATAAGAGGGGATAAAAGTGATCCCTTTGTGAACACGAATTGTCCAACAAGTAGATGTGTCTTATGTCAGTGAAGAACTTAGTCTTCGATCTATATCCACAACAACTATTAAGAAATATAGAAACATCACATGTAGATCTTTATGTTCACCAAGTAGCAATTTATTTTTGCCTTTAGAATGTGTTCTTCTAGCCTCTGTGCATATTCCTTGACCTCTACTTCATCCATGTGGAAGAGGGAGAATGTGGTGTACCACCTTGGTTGCCAATTCGAAGAGGAACAAGAGTTTTCGATATGCTAGGCATCCCAAAACTCCCTTTCTTATCCTGTTTTGAGCAACATTCCTTAGGCTAATTTCCTTTCCAAGAGAGTGAAGTTTGATGACAACTTGTCTCACAAGCTATCTCAAGAGTTGTGCCAAACCCTTTAGGACGTTCCCCTTCATATAAAAGATCCATGGGCTTGCAAAATATAATTTCATTCCCTTTCTTGATCGCTCAATTTGCAAGCTCAGACAAGATTTATGATCTCTCAATCATGATTTGTGATCTTGCAATTTGAGTTATTGATTGCCCAATCTCAGAAGCTGACCGACCAATCACAACGGTTCAAATCTATATCTAAAATATGAAAATTTCCCAGTGAAAATTGTGATCGCCCGATCACAGAAGCTAATTGCACAATCATGAAATTCCAATAGAAAACTCAATCAATCAATTGATCTATTGACACAATCATATGATTGACCTATCAGACGTTCTAGTCATCTAATCGGAGGGCTAATCATCCTATATATGATATAGAACCATCCTATCATATGTTTGAATGTGAACTTCAATTTCCTTATACATCCTTAAGTGTGCGACCCAATAGGTTCATAGTTACATTGGTAGTGATGTTCAAAATAACACAAGCAAAGATTAGTGTCAAGATGCACATTATTGCCACACGAGTAACAGGAATAAGTTGGATAGCAACTACAATATGTGAAATTATCAATGTTGGCATGAACTATAATCTCTTTATCCTAGATATATAGATTGAATCGAGGTATGAGATACCATCCTCTTAACATTTAATCTATTTTCCTTGAACTAGAGAAGACAATTTGAGATAGTGTGAGCTCAATATCATATATTGACTCAAATAAGCATGGCCATGAAATTAATAGTATCACTTATCAAGTGTTTGGGGATATCGCTCTAAAGAAGGGAAAAGTTACATCAACATCACTCACAATATGCCCCATGTGTCACATTGCACCCAATCACCACCTTTTTGGAAACTTGTATTTTAGAGCATGTTGGGATAATGTCATATTACACATAAGAACATGTGTTACTACTGTGACTTCAAGTCTAAAGATCACAGTCACCATTGTCACATTGAGATTTGACTCTGACATGTATTATATGACTTCTGTGTGTGAATGTCAAGGTGAGTCTATCCAATACAACTTGTTATATAACAAATATATATGCATCTGAGTTGATATCTAATATCACACTAGTACAGAAATGACATATAATGTCACTTTTAATGGCGTCAGTTATCCAAAAAACACAGACATCAAAGCACAACAAGGTCAGTTAATTAATCCAACCATCACCATATGTGAAGTCCTGCCGATTTATAAAAGACACGGGTACTGCTTTTACTTTAACATCAATTTTTTAACATAGAAACTGACATCTAAAATTACCCATAAAATACAACTTTTAGGGGGAAAATTTGCCTCCAAAATTTTTAGTCTGGCGTCGGTTTTAGTTATAACTGATGACACACATTTTGCACCATATCCCTATAGAAAAATTTATCCTCTCATTAGTGGTCAGCTCTAAAAACTAACTGACAACTAATCCACCTTGGTAAGACAAAATTTTTTTTGAGGGGATGGGTCTATAGTGCCACTTTTGTAGAAGAAACTGATGACTAGGTGTTTACGTGCCTTGTCCCTATGAAAATACCCCCCAATTTGCTCTGTTGTCGTCGATTTTATTAGATAATCAACGACTATAGTCCTAACACTAGATGAAAATTTTTTGTTTGTATATGTGTATAGACATAGGTTTTTCCAGTGCTAAACGACGACAATCTCAAAACTATATCGTCTGTGTCATTTTAAACCAATGATTATGGCCTTAAATAGGGGACTATTTTTTTTTGGTTTAGGATTTCGTAGTCAGTTCACCACAAATAACGAATGACTATAACCTTAACCCGAGAACAATTTTTTTATTTGGATTTGTACCTATTCGTCACTTTTGCAGAAGTAATCAACAACTATTTCCCTTCGTCAGTGTCTATTTTTTTGGTTTAAGAGTTAGTTGTCAATTTTTTATAGCAACTGACAACTAAAATCCTAACCCGAGGGTACATTTTTTTATTTATATTTTTACTTAGTTGTTGGTTTTTACAAAACGTAACTGACAACCATTGCCCTTCGCCAGTGTCTATTTTTTTTATTTAGGAGTTATTTGTCGATTTTGTCTCTAGCAACCAACGAATAAATCCTTAGTTGTCGATTTTTGTATAATCGGCGACAATGTCGTACTTAACACCCCTGAAATTTCTTCCCCTTCATACATTCTCTATTTCATTCTTCCACCCGACCTATCTCTCTGGCGATTCCAGTTTCACCGTTGCCGCCGTTGTTGTTCCGTCGATGTTCAGTCACCACCGCCACCACAGCTGGAGCTTGCCACCACCGCCGGTGCTGGAACCATCACCTCTACTAGAGCTCGCCATAGCCATGGGTGCCGCTACTGGAGCTTGTCATTGCCGCCACCGCTGGTGGAGCTAGCCACCATCGTCATTGCCTCTTTGGTGTCTTCTAAGAAACTAAGTGCCCTGCATTAACTTCTTTGATTTATATGACATCAAAATGTATAAATATGACTTGTTTTGGATTGTAAATGAAAAAAGTTTCTCTATTATGCTATCTTTTATTCTTCATATTGCATCCATTTCTATATTTTTCTTCTTAAAGAAATTTTTATTATCCATATTAACCACAAACCTAGATGCATAGGTATAGATATAAGCCATGGGGTAGAAGAATTGATGAAATACCCTATTATAGTCCATGTAAATCTTACTTGTGTTTGGAAACATAATCAAGAATGAGTTGAATTAAATGATGTTCCATAAAATCTAGGATATGAATGATGAAATTATGATCAGGTATTGGAATGAAAACATATTTATATTTCTGACATTGGCCTAGAAACCCATTTGAAATTTACTCATTAGGAGTAAATCTTGGATAGTCCCTGGTTCGGGACTGTTCTTGAATACTTATCCTCACTTAGGATGTAAGTATATAATGTATATTCAGTTTTAAAGATGTTTCATCAGCACTTCCCTATTTGTTCTTTAATTACATATGGTTGTACTTGGTGAACTGTGGGGAAATGCTGCTAAAATTTTCTTGAAATCTGAATACATACATTATACACTTACTAGTGAATTACGTGTTCAAGAATGGGATATATGGTACACACTTTCATTATTGAACCCTAAACCCTAATATTTTAACCCTAAATCCTAATCTTTAAACCCTTATCCCTAAATCTAAAACAATAAACCCTAATCTATATGTAGATCCTTAACTTAATCTGTAAACCTGAAACCCTAATACTTGTTTTCTCCTTGATCATAGAATGGATAGATCATGGATGTCCATTCCAAATTGTTGCACCCAGAGTTTATTTCTGGTCTTAATCAGTTTATGAGATTTACAAAGGAACATAGGAAACAACCCAGAGATAGGTTATATTATCCATGAAGGCATTGAGGTAACAACTTGAAAGCCAGCATTGGTGACAAAATCAAAAGTCATGTCATGTGCAATGGGATTGTACAAGGCTATACATAATGGTACTGGCATAGAGAGATTTCAAACCTGAGAATAAATTTATCGACGATGATGTAATTTCAAGGCTATACATAATGGTACTTGTGTTGAAGAAGAAATTGAAGGCGATGACGTAGATGTGAACGAACCGATTCTAATAGACATTGTTGATGTGATGTTGGATATTGTGGGGTAAAGCACACTGATCCACCTTCCTTGTTTAGGAACATTGTGCATTATGCTGAGAGACCGTTATACACAGGTTGTATTAAGTTTAAGAAGTCGAGCGTTGTGTTGAGATTGTATAATATGAAGGCTAAAAATAGATGGAGAGACAAAAGCTTCATGTCATTGTTGTCTTTGTTGAAAGAAATTCTTCTTGAAGGAAACAAGCTTCCAATCTCAACATACAAGTTAAAAAAAACATTATGCCCAATGGGAATGAAGGCTAAGAAGATACATGCATGCCCAAATGATTGTGTATTATTTCAAAAGGACTATGTTGATTGGAAAGATTGTCCAAAATGTGGGCTTCAAGGTATAAAATGACGACTTTGGGGAAGTCCAAAAATGGCTCTCCTGCCAAGGTGATGTGGCATCTACCTATAATACCAAAGTTTCAATGCTTTCTTATACGGAGAATTTAAGGTGGCATGAAGAGGTTAAGAAAAATAATGATGGGATCCTACGATATGCATCTGATTCCCCACAGTGGAAGAAGATTAATTTATTGTACCCTAAATTCGGTGAAGTCAGGAATCTAAGACTCGAGATTCATATCGATGGGATGAATCCATACGACACATTGAGAAACCAACATAGCACTTGGCCTCCTATGCTTGTTATATACAATCTTCCTCCCTGGTTGTGTATAAAAATAATTACTTTCTGTTTTCATTGTTGATAACAGGCCCTAAACAACCTAGAAATGATATCGACATTTATCTTGAACCTCTGGGTGATGACTTTAAAAACTCTGGGGTGAATGTGTGATGACCTATGATGCTTTGTGTAGAGAGACATTATGTATGCATGCTATATTGTTTTGCACTATTAATGACTTTCCAACATATGGGAATTTGTTTGGATATAGTGTAAAAGGATCCAAAGCATGCCCTATATGTGAAGAGAACACTTATTCAATGGGACTAAAACATGGTGGCAAGACTGTATATCTTGGTCATCAAAGGTTTCTTCTAAAATTTCATCCTTATCAAAGGTTGTGCAAAGTGTCCAATGGATCAAATGAGGAATGGAGTGCCCCTAAACCTATACCAAGGGAGGTTATTTATAAAAGAATAAAAGACTTTATAAATGAATTTGGTAAGAGATCACAATGTAACATTCCCACACACAGTGAAAAAACTTTATTAAAAAAGAAGTCAATGTTGTAGGATCTCTCTTATTGGAGTTCTTTGGCAGTTAGGCATTGTATCGATGTCATGCATGTTGAGAAAAATATTTGTGATAGCATCATTGGTTCTTTGTTGAATATACCAGGTAAGACTAAAGATTACATCAAATCCAGAATGGACCTGCATGAATTGGGAATAAGGAAAGAATTAATAGAAGTAGTTAGTAGTGATCGTAGAACATAGTTGCATCTTGCTTGTTACATGTTGTCTCGAAAGGACAAGAAAAATTTTTGTGAGTGCTTGCTTAATGTTAATGTACCATAGGGTTACTCTTCCAATATTTGTAGATTGGTATCAATGAAAGATTTGAAGTTGATCGGTCTTAAATCTCATGATTATCACACTCTAATATAATAAATATTGCCCCTGGAAATTTAATCTATACAACTGAAGCAAGTAAGGTTTGCAATCATTTCTTCTTCAACAATCTATGCAGAAAAGTTATAGATCCTGAGAATCTTGATAAGTTGCAAAGAGAAGTGGTTTTTACCATATGTCATCTTGAGATGTATTTTCTTCCTTCATTATTTGATATCATGGTACATCTTGTTTTCCATTTGACTAGGGAAGTGAAAATGTTGGGACCAATTTTCTTGCATTGAATGTATCCTTTTGAACGATACATGAGCATTTTTGAAGGTGATGTTTAAAATCGTTATCATCCTGAAGGGAGTATTATTGAGGGTTATGTGGCAAGGGAGGTTATAGATTTTTTCAATGACTTTTTGTGTGGTAATGAAGCTCATGTAAATGACAGACTATTCTGGAAAAGGGACTTTAGGAGCACAAATGAAAGTAACCAGTCGTGACATGTGGGAACAAGCTCACTTGTATATTTTACACAACATCGACAAAGTGAGTATTTATATCACGGAACATACCAATTTCTTCAAGAAACTATATCTTGAGCCAATTCAATATGGCTTGTTAGAGAGTATAACAAGACATTTATTAAGTGGTTTGAAGATAAAGTCTTACATCAACTATCTCAAACATCAAATAATGTTTCTAAAAATATCAAATGCCTTGCCTTTAAACCCAAAATGAATGGTATGTCTTATGAAGAGTTTGACATAAATGGGTTCTCATATTACACAAAATGTCAAGACAATAAGAGCGTCATCCAAAATAGTGGGGTCACCCTTCAAGCATCTTCATTATTTTTTTCTAGTACGAAGGATAAGAGTCCATGTGAATCTAAAATGTCATATTATAGTGTCATTGAAGACATATGAGAGTTCAACTACGTAGATTTCATAATTCCACTATTTAAGTGTAATTGGGTTGATAACACCAAAGTAGTTATAGTGGATAAATGAGATTTCACATTAATGAATTTTGAAAAGATTTGTGAGAAGGGTGAACCATTCATATTAGCATCACAGGAAAAGCAAGTATTTTATATCTATGATCATGTAAATGAAAAATGGTCGGTTGTTCTTCATGGTAAAAGACTTTTCATTGAATATCCTATAGATGAAGAAGAGTACTATGATAAGTATGATGACTCCAGTCCATTCACAGTTGGCTTTCCAATACCAAATATTGAAGCTAACATTGACTTATATGTGCATGGAGATCACACCGAAGGAATGTTAATTGATAAAAGATCTCAATATTAGAGGCATAATTTTAATTTTTTAAATTTTTAGTTTTTTTAATGTTAGATTAATGTGAATTTTACAATGGTATATTAATTTCATTGAATGTTAAATGTTTGATTGTTTTTTACATGACACTTTTTTAGATGGTTGACCATGAGTATGATGATCATGATGATGATCACCATAAGGGTGGGGCGTCGTTTCACAATGTAAGTTTTACAATATATCTAGCTATATGTCCATTTATAAGTTATATCCTATATGTGTTGTTTTGTTAATTTTTAGGTTGAGGATGTACCCCCTGAAGACCTTATGCCACTTGATGAGAAGCATAATAAACTAAAAAAATCAGGGGCATCACTATGATGAACAAGTTACTACAACAAAGGGGCAATGGACCAAAATTGGTTGTGGATTTTGATCATGCTAGAAATCCAATTGGAAAGAACTACATCTCATTTGTTTTGTGTCTTGGGGTTCTTACTCATGGTCATTGTAGTGTAAATGCAGAATCTTGGCATACAATTGCTAAAAGCATGAAAGACTTCATATGAAAAGAACTATGTGTGAGATATTATCATTAGCAATTATATTTTTAAAGCTATTTACAATTCTTTTTTTAGAATACTCATAAATATATAAAATTTTGCAGAGTATATTTGAACTAGATGAAAGCCTACATCGTAAAAAGGTGATGTAAATGTCATGGGAGGGTCATAAGGAACTATAGGAAAACTCTCAAATGGCAATATATACGAGAGGCTGATAAGAGGAAGAAGTCATCCACTGAGCAAAGGAACTACCTGGACCCAACTGAGTGGGAGGTGTTTGTTGCCAAGAGAAATACTAATGAATTCAAGGTATTAAGCATCACTCCCAATTTAATTAGTATGCTTTCTTATGAATTGATTATTTTACAGTTGACCTTGATTGTTACTAACCAATTCAATGTGCTTACTAACAAGGCTATCAGCAATGCTCAAAGAGCAAGGCATGCACTAAATGTGACACAGGATGGTACAGGTGTCTATGCAGCCCTTCACCAAAAACTACATGTGTCTTCCATTCAGTAGTCTATTACTCCTACTATTGAGATTGTTGAGTCCTCTACTACTCTCGCACCTATGCATCACCATGATGTATGGATAGCTGGGAGGCAAAACAAAAATAGAGATATAACTAACCCCGCAACTACTGAGCAGCAACAAAAATGGTAAAATTCAACTCTCAAAGCAATTAGTATTGAAATTTATTATGTTTAATTACTAATTTCTATTGATGATGATTAGCGGGAGCTTCACGAGCAGAGGAAGCAAGGCTCGTTCATCCCTCAGGGCACAAGGGATGAATTGATAATTACTCTTGGTAACCCAGAGTATCCTGGATGTGTTAGGGCTGCAAGGTGCTAGTGTGGGCCTAAGAACGTTCTTTAGTCCATCACAGCGTAAACATGTCCAAAAAGAGGGATTTTCAAAAGCTAAGGTAACCCATTCTTATTTTAGAATGTTATTGCAGAGAAAATTTAAGAATCAAAGAGTTATTCTTTTGGCCATGTATAGGTAGATGAGTTAATTGATAAGAGAGTCCAGGAAGCAATGAGAAAATGACAGGTGTCTCAGGCTACCACTCCGACAGTGACTATGTCGTGCAGCTCAACCATTACGGTACAGGTGGTTGGGTATAATCATGTAGACCCACCAGTGAGCATGTCCGTTGCAAGTATTTTTATGACATAGTAGCTAGTCTTTCAAGATGATATGTTTTAGGTATATATATAACATACTCTATGTAAATTTGTAGAGGTTGAGGCCATGTCATCCAAAATTACAAGAATACATCATTGCAGAGGGCAAGGCTTACCCACGCCTTCCAAGGAACATGATTTGTGGCACTCAAATACCCAGTGGTGTTATTTGTGTGAGCCCGAGGCTTGTCTTCCCCACTTAGAGGCAGCATTAATTGCCATATGCCCACCCAGATGCTGACATGCTTGGTGAAGCAGAAGGTGGAGTGGCCTTGTGTCCCGAAGCGGGAGTCATCTATACTAATCATGTATGGTAAATTTACATTACGTTAATTTATATATATATATATATATATATATATATATATATATATATATATATACAAGACAATTAATATGAACTATATATGTAGGACAAAGAGAAGAAACATGCTACAACTTGTCCTCCTCCATCTCCACCTCTTCTTGAAGTACCTAGTTGGCTTGAAAAGTACCTATTTGAATAGATAGATCCTCCAATGTAGGGGTATGGCAATATGGATAGGCGAACCATCTGAAAAATCACCTATTATTGTTTCTATAGTGGAAGATGATATAGACCAATCATATAATAATAATATATTTCTACAAGATATATCTTTAAGTTGTTTCATTATGCTTGTCTGAAATCATCTATGATAGAACTATGGATATGGTGAGATCTTATTTATATATCTATATACCTCATTTTATATATTGTGATTTGTTTTCTTATATATTAGTGCATGCATAATATATGTTATGCATCCACTTACATAGGGTCTGTAATGATTTTTCAATGACCCATGTGGAATTTCTAGTTTCGTCCTTGATCAGTCTTGTAAATGAAGACCCTAGATTGGTTACCTTATACTGCTCTATCACTTTAAAATATATTGATGAAGCGAACAAGAGCGTGATAATAGCTCTATATAATTTTGGGTAAGTTTACTATGCTTATAATTTTGACTTAAGAAAATTACATTTCACTATGGATTTTGAGTTATATATTTTTTACTTTCTTATCACTGAAGGTAAGCATGGGAGCTACTGGTTGTTTCCCCCGAGATGTTGATTGTTTATTATTTAGATCCTAAGGGGGACAAATTAGACTATTCAAGACATGATTTGAAAAGGCCATTGTACACGTGAGAAAAATTTTATATTTATATTCGTTAACATCTATTATTACATGACTATTTACTAATACAATTTAATGTTTTACATTAACGTATAGGGCTTTAAAAGATTTCAAAAAAGCTGGAGAAAATGTGGACAAGAAAAAGAAAACGATAGTTTAGAAGAATATGGATGTAGTTTCTTGACTCCAACGCATATTTTATTTATGTGAACTATGCTTATTTGTATATATTAAAATTTTGTATGTTAAAATTTAAGTATGTTGTACAAGACAATGACTGGACATGTGGATACTGTGTGATGCGGTATATGGACATAATTGTCAGATATGTTGCACGCGACATCAAAAATGCACAATAGGTAATATATAGTCTTGATCATCATAAGTATATAGCTAGTCTAATTAGATAATATGAAAATATCAAACTTATTAGTTATATATACATCATTCTCTTTATAGGTATTTAAAACCAATGACTTCAATACAGTGGAAAAGCTATCAGATGTACATATGCCCTATACGATAGAACAATTAGATGACATAAGACAACAATGGGCAAAAGCCTTTGAAAGGGAGGCAATTTTTTATTATGATTGAGTATTGATGATTAAAGAATAACAATTCTAAACTTTGATGTCATTATTTATGTATATATGTGGTTCTTATATATACATGTGTGAATGACTTTTTTTTAATTATCTTATTGAAAGTTGATCTATATACATGTGTGTGAATGTGAAGATGAATGAATGAATTGTGTTTCTACATGTGTGTGAATGTGAAAATGGATGAATGAATGGAACTATTGGTTTCTACATGTGTGTGAATGTGAAATGGATGAATGAATGGAATTGCAGGTTTCTACATGTGTGTGAATCATGTGAATGAATGAGTTGTGTTTCTACATGCGTGTGAATGTGAAAATAGATGAATGAATGGAACTGTAGGTTTCTACATGTGTGTGAATCATATGAATGATAAGTTGTGTTTCTACATGTGTGTGAATCACAAGATGTATATATATATATATATATATATATAGTCTTGATCATCTTGTTATTGCAGGTTTGTGGCATGTTGTTAGGTTGAAATCACAAGATGTTGTAAACCTACAGTTCTGAACTAAACTGCTGGTTCTGCATCCTACTGACTAGTTGGACAGCAGGCATGCAAGCTGATATTTAAAAAAACGACACTTAGTCATCGGTTATTTAAAACAATAGTCATTATAGGTCTATGTCGTCGGTTATTTATATAAATCTGACGACTATGTCCTAACTTGGGCAAATTTTTTTTTGTCCAGTTATGGCAATAGGCGTCGGTTTTTGAAATCTTAACCGAGGACAATTTATAGCTTTATTGTCAGTTTTACTTTGAACTGACGACTATGAACCAAACATGAGATCACTTTTTGGTTTAGAAATGGAGTTAGTCATTGATTTTTACTGAAATAACTGACAAATATGGTCGTAACCTGGGCCAACTTTTAGTTAGGTTATGAATATAGTCGTCAGTTTTCTATACATAACCGACGATTATGACTTCTACTGATGTCAGTTCTTTTTTAATTATAATCGGGACCGGCTCTGTTTCGTTGGTTTTGGAACCAACGTCGTAGGCCTCTACCTTTAGTGTCATCCACTTGGGTGTCACTTGGAAACTGAAATAAAAGGTCCATTTTAACCTACGTCAAAGGTAGTATCTATACTAGTGTCATGAATAAAGAAATATAGTCATTGCTCACCATACATGATATTCTTGTGTATTATTGTTGTCTTATACTGTCTATATTAATAATCGATTAGAGACATAACAAGAATGAATACTCACATTATGCATATGATCTCAAGTTTAGTCCCTTAACCTAAACCATATGCCATCAAGTAAAAATAGTCTATAAACTAAGAAGCCTAAGTAACATACTAATCAAGAGAGATAGTGTATATCAAGACCCAGATCCTAAAAGGAACTTGACATGAAATAACATATGTGTAAGTTTTTATCCTAGTAGAGATCAACTCATAATTACCCCACTTGTGCATAGGGTACATAACAGTGTGAGTGGAATACTTTCCCACCCTCTGAAACACACCTGGAAATGCAATTAGCTTGAAGATCCAAGGTGGAGAGAAACAGACATTAAAACAAACTTATTCATCACAAGAAGAATATATGGTGACATATAGTCCTCTTTCATTTTGTTTTCCCTTAAGATGAATTGTGTCATATAAACCATATACTAAATCATTACTTTTTTACCGCAAGTTAGTTGTCTTCTTATCTAAGCGCTAAGGTAGTCTGTTGCATACATTATGATGATACTATATCTCTCCATTTCAGTAAGAATTTTCATAGTTTTGAATTGGTGTACATAAAAATGGTTCTTGGATAAAATTCATGGTGTTGGAGTTAATTATAGATGTCTAGAATAAACTCATTTACTCATCAGACTATGGTAGTCAAGAGAGGCTTGTGGATTCAATACTTATCAATGATTTTTGGACAAATATCTACTTGTTACCCTCTTAGAGATTCGCTCAATTGATATGATGCTATATGTTTGGGATAATGCATTATTTAGCTAAGAATTTTTTACATTTGTGTGTGTGTTGGGGGAGGGGTATTTTTTGATTCAAATGAGAGGGAGAGGATATGTTGGTGTTTTGATCTAGTGAACCTATTGTACAAAAGTTTCCATGCAATGAAAACATCAAAGTCATTGAGTTTCTTAAGATCATTTAATATTTGTTCATTTCAAATCCTTTTTTGTTGTGAGATTTTGTTTGCCTTCCTCTTTAAGAATACATGAGACCAACAACTAATCAGGATCCTTCTAAGAATGACCATGGTATGCATGTGGCACTTGTGTTTGAGGTGGTATCTATCAACCAATCACTTGGCAGATGAGAGGTTAGACAAAGAATTGGAAATATTTTAGGTATATTCAAGAAGCCCTAAATCGATGTTGACGCCTTAAATCATTTTTTCCATTGTCCATGGAAAAGGAACATGCCGAAGAGAAGAAGAAAAAATCCCATACCTCTTCCATGGCCCAAATTTGGCAGAACAAGATGGCACGTCCGATCAAATTACGGTATCATTTTGGTACAAATCATATGAACCATGCAATCTTGGATAGCCAACTCGTGCAACATGTGACAAGACTTACAGATATCACATATCAAAATGGATAAATTACCGACCACCATCTATATGCGCCACTTGTATCGAAGTTTTTATAATATGTTCAATCTTAATAGAAATTGAACGGTCATATTTGGACCTCTTCTGTCAACTTCAAGGTTCGTGTCAAGCAAAGCTGCACTATGACATGACACTAAAGAAACTCAACAACAACGTCAAGTTTAGTCAAATAATCGTTTACTTTTTTCCAAACAACGGGTCTTGTTTTATCCATTCTAGTTCGTGCCAACCTCGTAGGTTCTGTATGGATACTTTATAAACAGAATAACTTAGGTAATGATTGAGTGGTGTGTTTTGGCTGGTGGGGTAGTTGTTGGGTAAGTTCAATGGAAGGCAGTTTATGAACCAGGTCCAATACAATGAACAGTATCGTAGACAAGGTTCCAAGAATGTCTTTTTGATTCTAGATATGGAAACAAACCGGTGAAACATACAGTTCGGCGTTCTCGGCGCAGTTGCCGGAGGTTTTTAGGTGAAGCACATTTTGACGTTTAGGTCTCATCGAAGACAAATGCGAAAGAGACTGGTAAATGAAAAGGTATGATCGGAGTCCTGTAGGCCATTGCATGCTACAGGTGGGGGTTGTGGGAACCATGGAAGGACCAATAATGCTGCACTGCCGATGTCGTAGGCACTTTTGCATTTGTCCTAGTCGACGCCCATATCGGCGGCATTTACAAAAGAGGCACGTGCGCTAGAACGTAGGCAGACAGTTGTTTGATGAAATAGCTCACTGTCGTCGTTGTGGTCCTGTTTTGAGGAAGGGAGCGTGGTGGCCGGTGGCCCGGTGGGAATGGTCATCCTACGCCGTAGTACGATGCGTTGGATGAAGACTACCAGCGTACTTAGGTTTTCCATTTCCCGTTCACTTTGACCGGCTAGCTACTTGTTCCGGCTGCTAGCAAGTTGTTGGAGGAGACCTGCGAGGCTATCTATTCGTCACCGCAGTGGTCCAGTACTGGCAACGGGCCCTTGTAACGGGAGGGACAGAACAGGAAAATTCCACGTTTCCTTCTTTGAGCCTGGGATATAATACATACGTGTGTGTTTCGTGACAACTAACTATCTACCGATCAGCACTGTTGCAGCCTCGAATCTCTTTTGAAGTCTCATATCATATGGAATAGTTTGAAGCCCTACGTTCTAGGCCCATGTTTGGTTGGATTCTGTAGTCTGGATTGGGTTAGTCGCGGTTAGTCAGTAGATCTGGATTTGGGTAGTCTGGATCCAGTCTAATTTTGTCTGGCAACACAATCTAATTTTAGTCAGCTAGTCAGGGTTGAGTCAGGATTCAGTCTAATTATGTTTGGCTACCAGTCAGGATTCAGTCTGATTCTGTTTGGCAACTTAGTCAGGATCTGGTTATCCTGTCATGTTCTTACATAACAGTTTTAAAAATAATGACCACATAATTGTGCTGACAGTGCAATACATGATTAATATTTACAATACATATATAATTTTATACATGTTGATTCTGTTTGTAGTTTTTCTATTATGAATATGAATCGAGTATGATTACTTTTATAGGTATATTTAAAATAAATATTACTTTAACCAGTACTATGTAAATGCATGGAATATGTCTTGTTGTATGTATGTATACTTATATATTTTTATATAAATCGGTAAATAACAAAACAATTGACAACGGACAACTTAAATTTTTCATAATACACAATATTTTGGTATACAATACAATATAAATTGCGCACAAGTACCATCACAATTTGAAATATAAAAGGGCATATGACGTTAGATACTATGTCTGTTACACAATATTCAAGCACTCACAGATAATTTAAATTTGACGACTACAAAATGAAAGCTTCAGTACAAAAGTTTAAAAAAAGACACTAATATGCATTCCCTACACTCATTGTCTACATCATTATTGGCTCCAACAATATTATTATGTTTGTCTGTCTCTCTAATTATCAGTTGTTGCACATGGTTGAGAGCTTCCCACTAGATCAAGTTGTTGTTGTATTGTCGGTGGGTAAGTACAGGGACTTATCCAGAATGTGTGTGGAACTGCATCTACAATTTTTAGCACTCACTACCTTACCTGAAAGACAATCATGTTTATGTCAGTCCTTCCAGTTAATGTATGGAATTTTATAAGGGCATCACGCCAACCTTGACGTACATGAGGACGACGCAAGCGACGCAAGTAGTATTGATGACCCAACACTATGTCGGGTGTGGCATCCGACTCGTCATCCCATTGAATATGATTCATTGTGTGTGAGAGTGTATGTAGCATAGATTAATAACTATCAAACCAAAGTATTCGATGACAAAATAGGTGACAGAAATATATCCAATGTATTTGATAACAAAAAAGTAGGTGATAGAAATGATCTTAAAATAATATAGATGCTTAATACATACGCAACAAAGGATACAATAAAATGTAATTAGATGTAAGGTACAAGAAACTTTGCTCAACCAACAGACTAAAATAAACCAAACATTATCAGATTCATACTTTAATTCAAATATGTATAAAAGTAATTGTTCGACACAAACAGAGATGACATAGCTTACATCACAACTTAAACTGTGAAAAAAAAAATATCATGTCTAGATATTGGGCAAGTGCAACATGGTCCAAGGGAGAGTAGACAAAAAAAGAGCGGTGTGTCCTGGCTAACAGGTCATGGTGGTTGCCTAGATCTAGAAACCTACAAATAGTCTAAGATGGTGACCAGCCACTATGTTGTCCATTCTTCAGTGCAGAGGTAAGTTTTTGTTGATCCTAGGTAGGACCGTCCCAGTTGGCCTAGTTTAAAGCCTCATCGTACTCGTCCCATGATAGGGGACACTCTTCCTACAATGATACCGTGTCTTATTGTTTGACGTCATCTTTCAGCCAATCAAACAACCACGGCAGATGGCGAATAGGGTGAGTGACACCGTCGTTGCTTTGTTCTGAGCTTGCTTATGTGGCATCCTCGTGTGAATTTGGAGAATGAGACTAAGAAGGATCACAACACTTGTGCTTGCATACAAGTTTTTCGTTTACATATTTCTCAATCTTTGCACGCGACATCAACATCTTCTCAAACTTTAAACATGACTTTAAAAATGACTTCAACATCTAAACATAATAAATAAGTAGAAGTTTGAGAAAATGATGGTAACAACAAAGTACTGATGACAATAAGTTACACAAACTAGGAAAATAGTTAAGAGAAATTGAATTAAATAGTTAGTGTATTTGGCATAAACTTCAACATGTACTAGTTCATAATCATTACAAAAATAAAAGTTGGTGAACAAACATAAATAAGTACTCGTTTGATCAAATATTGATAGTAACGATTGACGATCACAATAATTTATAATTAGTATTCATAATCATTGGATCAAGTATGCTTTTAAATGCATACAAAACTAAACAAAATATGTCCCAAAGGTTGTGAATAATTTCTTACAACTTCATTTGTTGTCTTCACCACCTAATCCCGCAGTTGCATCATTGTTATTCTCAACATTATTTAGGTATTTTGTAACTCCTGGGGGGTAAGAGTGACGAGTCGTTACAAAATTGTGTGAAATGATGTGTTGCACGACCAATGACTGAGGAGGCACAAAAGCTCCCAAAAGTAAATGATTTTCTCTAATGAACTCTCTCCTGAGGTATTGCCATCGAATTTGCACCTCACTCACAAATATGTAAGGTACCCCTGTTATATTTTAAAAGTCACGTCATGCCTCCCTCCAAGCTTGTGCAATATATACTCCATTCACACATCTCCCTAGGCCATATTGGTTTCTCATCAAACCTTTTAGGACCATATCATGCTTTGTATACCATATAACATACGCCATCGCGCCTTGCCCAGCCATAATTATAAATTTTGTATGTAATATATTACAATAATAAGGGTTCATTTCACAATGGTGTGGATATAATATGATAATTCAAATATGAAGATTTAATGTGCATATAACATATGGCCTCCTATCTCGTGAAGCCATAAACAAACAATATTATGGTAAAAAATAAGCATATATAAAGTACCAAGATTATGATGTAGCTTTAACAGCAAGCAAACTCAGGGGTCTAGTTGTAGGAAGTAAAAACAGAGCATACATAAAGTAGTAAAAAGAGGTATTCTTACAATTTCATTCGCCGCCCTCATGACCTACCCTTACAACTCCATTGTTGCTGTTTTCAACATCGTTTAAGTGTTCTACAACTCCTGGGGGATCACATATTGCGCTAAGGGATGAATAGGTAATAAATGTGCCTAAAGGAAACAATTTTATCTGATAAAGTCTTTCTTTAGGTTCTTCCAAAGGGGTTTCAACTGGTTCAAAGATATGAAATGCGTCCCCGTTATGTTTCGAATGTCACGCCATGTCTCCATGTAAGCCTCTCAAGTATAAAATCCATTGATACATCTCCCCATGTCATACTGACTTCCAGTAGGATCTGATCGTGCTCTGGATGCCATAAAGCAAACAGGCTCATGGGTTGCCCAGTCATATTATAGATTTTTTATATATTATTTTACAGATGTAAGGGTGTATATCACAATTATGTGGACATTATATGATTATTTAGATTTAAATAACATACACCATCCTATTTGGTCTAGACATAAATCATTCAGCAACATTACGATAAAAATCAGCAACCTTATAATGCAACACAAACAACATTATGATGAAATTAAGAAAGTTTATAATGTTAATAGCATCCATCTATATCTAACACTATCATTCAAGCTTATGGCATCATCGGAGGTAAAGTAATGTCCAAAATAAGACTACAAGTTTCCTCCAACTTGTTAACATCGATTTCTAGAACTTCATTCTCGTATTTTTTGGAGGTGTAAACATCTTCAGCGTTGTGATCTATTTCAACAAAGTCCTTCAAGTTCATTGTTTGGCCCCACACCGACTTGCACTTATTAGTCAGTTACTTAATCTCAGACTCTAGAGAAGTAGCTGTCGGGGGGAGATCGACTGCCTAGTGGAAGTATTTCCAGCGATCTTTTCCCTAAAATGTAGCACAAGTTTGATTTAATGACAACGAACGTGCAATCTACTTAGTGGTGCAATCTATTATTTATGGTTTTACTATCGCACCTATTTGGTGGAACATATGTAATACATTTCACCCACCCTTTCACTAAGAATGACAAAGTCATATAATCTTGCATCCTCTATGTTAATCTATAATGTTGCTTGTAGACCACAAAGATACCTCCAAACTCCAGATGCATCCATTGATATCTAAAACACGCTTGTTCATTAGTAACATAATGTGGGGTTCAAACCATACATTTCAAATCAAAATTGAAGGGTATTTTGATAGGAGAAATCATTGTTCAAAAATACAAATGAAGTTTATTTGGATAGGATATACTATATTACAACTACAATGTATTGTACCCCTCATCCTATATTGAAGAGCCACTATCAATCAGTAGGTTAAGTAGTTCATGAAGGCATTGTTGCCTCCTCGTGAGAGTCAAAATTTCATCTACTAACCTATCAGTGTCTACTATCACAAAACAAACAAAGTCACAACTTTCAGACCAATGCTTTCATTCATTATTTGCATAAGAAAGTTGTGTTATGAGTTCATCCCAGATTGCAGTAAGGGTGGCCATGGTATGTTGTACTTGATGTACAGGCAACCTCATATGATACCTGGTTTGAACAAGACCCCTACCACATGTAAAATATGACTTGTGGGATTTTTGTCTTCAAATATTGCATTAGCCGCATATGTGGCATCCATGTAGACTCGTACAATGCATTGGAGGCCACATGGACACGACGACATTCCATTATCCATTGTAATAAAACCTAGTGAAGCATAATATGGCATTTTTAATTAGGATGCATAACAATACACTAAGTTCATAACATTGTATATCATGTCTAAATGTGTGATGAGTTCAGAATTTACACATATTAAATGCCAATTACAAAGGGAGGGCAATGCTTTTCCCAAATGAAATTGGAATTTTTTTTTCATGTAATACATCACCCTCCCTTGCACCAGCCGGAGTTGTTTGTTATAGAGAACTTAGGTCTATCCCATTACCTAGGAAGTCAGATGTTGAACTGTGTTCCAGGATTTCCTCCATCATAACATCACCATCATTCTGGCAATGTATAAAATTGTAGAGGATACAACAATCCAATATTAGGTGACTTTGCAAACGTACAGATACATCGTCCCTTTTTTAAGGTAGGCACACCTCCTCTTCAACACACTGAATGTTCTTTCTACAATTTATGTAATTTTGTGTAGTGGAGTTTGAACATCTCTCTCTTGTTGTTGAATGAGTGTATACTTCCTTGGTACTCATATATATGGTAAGTTGTGTTGCAATATGGTGCAAGAAACTGATGAAATGTTGGTGTTACCCTGCATCAACTAGGTAAAAAATCCCTGGGGGTACTTTGAAAAAGCTTGTGGTCGTTGCTTCTTGTAGTACCCTTTGGTCTTCTATCGAGCCCTCCCACCCAGTCAAGACATATGTAAACTTTGTGCTCTCAAATAGTTTTAAATTTTAGAGGATAACTATTACCTTGAAGTAAGTGTAGAACCTTGGTCTTTCCCACATACAATGATGTGTTGTTGTGGTTGTGGTTTACATGACAACATATTCATGACACAAGGAACACACCCCATCTAATACTTCATTGAACTTTCTACTTATGGTCTCACCAGAGTAAATGTAGTCCTTGTTGGTATGTATGCCCTGAGAGCCAATCATGGGATGATTGGTGGGATACATTGAGATTGATTTGATAAACATCAAAGGCAAGCTTCCAATTCTTTCTGGTTCAGTCATATGAGATAGTGATAGAACAGATTGAATGTCTAGAGAATTACAGTACTCAATGACGTATGCCTTCAGGTTCATGACCTGAACGATGAGATCATACGGATGCTAAGAGTTTGTACATTCTTGTTATGTCCCTAGTCGGATGTCATTGTGAAAGGTACACAGACAACAATGACACACAAGACTAGATTGTGGTGTTGGTTGATGACAGAATCTCATTAGTCATGATATAGAGATATCAAACCAAACACATAGGTACTTGTTAGAGAACAAGTGTACCAGACAGACCCACCGTGAGTTTGACACATGGAACCATGACATGGTAGTCACAGTCAGTACTCACAGTGATGGTGGTGAGTGTGATTCTTTGACCTGAAATCACTACACTCAACACATGTCGTTGGGCAAACTTTGACATCATCAAACGCAGTCCTGAAACATGGGTTGTTATAAAGGTGATGATTGGGTGGCTTTGACACATGGGGCTTTTGAGGGGTGAGTGATAGATATGGGATTTGTCCCTCCTGAGGGAGTTTGATATCCAAGGCCACTTGATGAGTAGGATTGAGATAGGCGTGCACACGCATGTGTGAATCAGTATGTGATATTGATGTCATACATATCTCGTTCCATCTACTCTAAGATCAAGAAAGTGAATGAACATTGACAGGATGACTGTTCCATGCCTCGAGTTCATTCGGGATATCAGTGACAAAGGAATTATACATTCACTGTAACACCATTCACGGATTGTAGGATTGAAAGTTGTTCTCCAACTTTCTACTTTCACTTGGGTAGCACTGATGTGTGATTAGGCACCGCTCTTTGCTTGTGAAGTCATAAGTGTTATGGACTTTCACTGCCAACGTGAAATGGACCTGTAGGGTCACACACATAGGATTTAACCTGGAAGAGGAGTTTTGTCCACAAACAATGTTTAGATTGATTACTAAAGGAATTTAGTAGTTCAATTAAACACTCAATTGATTGATAGCTCAAAATCATAGTGTTCAAGGTGTTGGAAATATTGATTAGAGTATCGGATTGAATGAAATCGCAATTGACTAATTTTGCACAATCTGCACTCCCAACCGATCGGCTCATGTGATGAATCGATCGGCTCAGCTTGGTGAACCGGTCGGCTCAAGTGTTGAGTCGATCGGCTCAAGGACAGGGTGAACGATTGCTTCAAGTGTTGAAATGATCGGTTCAACTGTTGCAACCGGGCAAGTTGGGAAAGTAGGATTGGTGAGAATTTTCCTTTCGTTTCACTTGCGCAATTTGATTGGAACAAGGATTGGTATTTGATACCAATTAGAAACAAAAGTTGGAAAGTCAATCGGGAACTGACCAGGACCACGAACCGACCGGTTCATAAAGTGAACCGATCGGCTCATGGGTCCCAACCAATCGGTTGAGTGTCAACCGACCGGCTCAGATCCCCAACTGACCATTTCAGTTGTGAAACGATCGGTTCAGGTTGCGAGTTGGTTCTTTTTGTGGAAAATCTTGAACCCTTCTACTCCTGCTTTTAGTCCCATATTGCCCGGGATGGAGAACCCTGTCCCATGACCCTCCTATATATATAGGGGTATTGGGGGCTTATCAAAGTACAACTCAGTGCAACCAGTTGCTCTGCAAAGTTGTTGTTCTCTCCGGTTTTGGTAATCGAGAGAGAGCCCGAGAAAGTGCTACCCGCAAAGGGAGGCGCAGCAAGGGAAAGACAACTGCAGTTGCAACTGGCAGCATGAGAGTGTGTTGGAGACTAATACATCAACAGGAGGGTGTGACTCCTTCCAACTCCTTGTGGGACAAGGAGGGTGGAGTTCCAGGTGGTCTGTGTGGACTACTTCAGAGGTGGGAGGTTTCTGCCGCTAGGAGGACAACCTTCAATCCTGTCAGTCCTGGTGCGACCAGGAGCTGCACAGACACCGTCGAAGACCGGAGGTGAAGACCACACAAGGCACGAGGTATTGTCGCCGAGAAAGCCTCAGGACAAGTTATGATTCCACAAACCATCCTTTACTATTGCATAGACGTTGACGCGTTTCCTTGTTTTGGGTTTGGGGGAGAAAATTTTTGTTTTTTCTGCCTTCTCTCCCTCCCCTAAAGCACAATAGTCCTCAGCTAAAATATGATTTGTATGGCCATGGAAAACCATTTGTAAGAAGTAGCATATAGCCTCGACTGATGAGATGCCTCTACTGCTTTGTAATAAGTCACGACTCTCAAGCTTGTCAATGAGGGCTATTATAGTATGTGGTCACATTATGTTGAGGTCATATACCCTATGCTCATGGCCGATTATGATTTCTAGAAACTTTTAGTGGTCACTCCTAATACTAATTTACCTGGGTGTTGGAGCTTGTATCTTGTCATCATTGGATTTGTTGTCCATGATGGAGTTCGCTATTGAGATAGTTATTTCATCAGCAATGTAATTTTTTGGACCAGACACGATACCCAAAATGATTGTAATTAGGTTTGGTGTTTATGTATGATTACTACCAGACATGATGCCTACAATTAAAAGGATAACAACCTTAACATAATATGATAGAGGTGATAAAAAAAGAACTACATCAAAAGTATATACAAATTAAATGCTACAAGCAACAATTGTTTGTCAATGAAGGAATTATTACAATTGTTCTCAAATTGGCGTTGATGTTCCCAAACATAGAAAATATTACAGGACAAGAAATTTGTAATGTACTAAACCAAGGTGAAATTGGAAACCAAACCATAACTGTAACCAACCTCTAAATAACTATGGTGTAGGGCCTCTATTATTCCCACTTGTGCCAACATCATCACTTCTAGTATACCATATCAATGGCATACTTGATGTTTTGTTGAGGTTTGATGATGGGGACTGCAAAGCAAATCCTTGGTGAGATGGCACAAAAGAGGATGGCATGGAAGGTCATGGTGTTGCACTACTGGCATGGGACTTTTCCCAAAGGTCTTACAACCATATTCTTATTTTGTGTGGGGTATGTGCATGGCTGAGGTAGATGTTGTGGTTTGTTGACTCTGTTATGGCATTCACAAGAGGTGTAAATATAGGGGTAGGGGCATTAGGGAAAGTGTCATTGAAATGTTGCAAAATCATTGAAAACTCTTCTTTTTCAATGGCTCTGGTAGCCACACATGTGCCTAACTCATGTACCTTTGAATACACCTATGTGAATTCAAATATCACTTCATTAGAAAGTACACATCACTCTGGTGCCATTGATAGTCACTTCCTATGCTTTTGGCAAGGAGGAGTCATTTGCCCCAACACCCTGGTTATCTGTTCCACAGGTGTCACCCTCACTCTGCATCCTAGAGCAGCCTATGTCTAGTTCCCCTCTGTTACTTTCTATGTTGATGGGTGTATCAGACACATCTTAGTCAATAGCAACTTCATCCTTGGAGGCGACATTGGACAATATTTGTCTGCCCATAGAAAACATTACATGGTGGCCTCTAGCAATGTTCCTCCCCACCATCAACTCGATGTCATGGTAGTGGGGAAAGGGTCGGCTAATCAATCTGTCTAGATCCATGTTACCCTAATTATTAAATACATTTTATTAGGAGATTTATATTAAAATGGATGACATTAAATTTGGGTCAGTGTATTATTATTGTACAACTGCAAGGGTCTCCCTCCACTCTGGGGTGTCAGGCAGCTTGGGCTTGTTATTAGTCTCATCCCATCTGACTCCACTCTTGTTGGTCACAAGCTTCAATTTGGCAAAGTCTTTCTTCAGGTTCTTCCATCGAGTTTTGAATTGTTCCAACGTATAGTTTGGCCTCCCCATCCTATTTTTCCATTCATGAAGTATCTCCCTCCAAGCATCCCTAGTAAAATTCTCATCAATACACCAACCTATGTCATACTACCTCCACAATGATGAAGCTAGAGCGTCATCAGAATCCCTCGACCATACAATACAGAGTCTGGGGTCTGTGGAAGACATACTCACAATGGTGCTACAATATATAATGACTTAGATGGTTATGAATAGGCACAACTCATAGCAATACAATAATTTGGTTATTAACATGGCTGACTTATATGGTTAATTAGATGGTTTCTATCAATACAGTAATCATGTTCTTAAGCCCAGCTATGCAACTTGTAGGGTCAAAAATTAATGTTTAGTAAACTATAATCAAACATCCTAAAGCCGGAAGCACCTCATGTACATAAAGCAATCACATCACCATCACAAGGAATATGTACATGTATTGAACATGGACAATATGTTTTGAAAAGGCATACCAATTGGGAATCAAACCCTGTTAGGCTAGGTCCATGTTTGGTTAAACATATTTAGGAAATGTTTAGAAATGGATCTAATGCCCAATTCAGAAAAGGATATACTGAAAATGGCCTCTGTAACCCACAAAAGTTGAGACATCCAAAAGTAAAGACCTAAAATACACACTACAAAAAATGCATATATGTATATGAATGCAAAACAATACTAAACTAAATAAGCGAATATGCATAGGGAATGCTTGATTGGGTTTCCATTCACATCTCCTTATATTGCAAATAGATTAAATTGAGGTCCACAATTGAAAATCGATTATGACTTATGTCCACTATTGTACTGAATAATAATTGCATGGTTAACAAATCAATACAATATGGAAAATTAGAGACAAAACTAAGGTCTTATTGAAGAAGGTATATTTGAAGTGTGCTCAAATTTTGACAAAAAATAAGTGTGCCTAGGTCAAAGTAAATGTAGTGTAACAAATTCTAACATTCACAGATATTAAGTCCATGTAGTTAGGGATAGGTGTATCATGACATATTAACACATAACATTTTTTGTATAATAGATTGGACACGTCTACAATAAGTATAATTTTATATTATTTCACTTGAAATGGTTCCCATCACTTAATAAGAAACCTATTGTTGTATAGCATGGAACATAAATTGGATGTCATGCCAGGTCCACATTTTTAATGTGTTCAAACCTAAATCTAAATGGACTTACATTGGATGTATTGAAGATGGTCTATCACACTTTTTAGGTGGTCAGGCCTAAATCCACTGTGAAAGGCATACCTAACACACTATGAAAAAAACATATTTGTACATGAATGCAAAACAATATTAAACAAAATTTGGGAGAATGTATAGGGATTGCTTGATTGAATTGTCATTGACATCCCTACAAAATATTCATCACAATGCCCAGCCTAGTTTTCACCACAGCTTGACTAATTGGAAGAATGTATTTAAAACAATTCCATCCTTGAACTAAAATGCATTTAGTTCCGGTCTGACTATCTACCCTAACCATAGAACAATATCAACTGTAATTCAATTGTTAACTATATAGGAAGATTGATAAATACAATCTCAAAAGATTGCTAATGGAAGTGTCACTTATAGGAGTTGTAAGGTTTTTTTCTAAATAATTTATCTTTAGTAAAACACCAGTAAGATCCTAAATTTTGTATAAACAAAAGTCTTGGCTGATCAGTCACTACTAAATGTATCAATTACCAATGAAAGGGTGGAACAGATTCGCCTTAGGCTATTCATATATATTCATCACAACTTTGCTTTAATAAGAAAACCAAAACTAAAACAAATTTAAGGAGACTGTTAATATTAACAGAAATGTAATATCTTTTCTAAAATGATCCATGTCTTTTTGGAGGATATAATGGTTGTAATTGTGCCAATTTTTATCATCAGTAGCCAGAAGACATTAATTCGAGCTCAGGTTTTCATTACAAAGTTGGAGTCTACATACTATGGGGATAGTCTATTTTTTTAGTGAAAATGTTTTTATTAATGAGGCACAATGGCTACTGGGCCATGGTAAGCTAATTGATGATAATGTCATGATAATCTACATATATTTCACAAATTACAGGGATTGAAATATATAAAATGGCCCTAATGTAAATTGATAATCATGCCATACAATACATGGCATAAAAGAAAATCCATGAAGAACATGTGTAGGAACGTAGTAAAAACATGAGTTTAATATATAAAAATAAACAAACACAAAGCATACAAACCTTGATTAGTTGAGTTTTCCATATGTGACATATTTATGATACTTATTATACCAAAAAGTTGTAGTTAAAGCTACCACTGATGTTGCTCAAACAACAAAATTTTCCATCGATGAAATACATGATGTTATTGACAATAGCAATATGGTTGTGACTATTACTGAAGAACCCCATGTTGATATTTGCATTTCTTATACGGTTATAGACTACTTTAGGGACACAATCACATACATTACCAGATACTCAACAAAATATATATCAATGAAGATATAGTGGAACCTAGAATTTCTAGCGCTAATGTCTTGCTTTTAACTCCTCTAATCAAGTAGAAGCTCGATGTTTCTCCAAAGGTGTGTGGCTGCTATGATACTCTATTAAAGAGTCATCGAATATATCTTCATTGTTTTTTCAACCACTAGTTCTATATTACAATTGTATAGGTGAGGGAATCAGAACATTTACACAACATAGACTTCTAAACAAACAATTTTATATTAAAATCTGATAGAGAATCATCAACCATTTGTAATAAATTCAGTACTGACAAGTAGGAGGATCAGAACATCCAAAAATCTATGAAGGTATGGAGAATACCTGAGATTGCCATCCACATTTGCCAACAAGAATTCCATGTCATTTTGAGCAACAACACAACACAAAAAATGAAGAAAAGTTATTATTATTCTATCTAGAAAAAGACATCAACAAAAAGATAACCAGAAGAGTGAACTCTCCTTACCTAAGAAGTGAATTGAAGTTGGAAAAGGAAGAATCTCATGTGTCTGAGACTAACTTGAAAATGGTGAGCAAGTGAAAGGGGAGCAGTTGGACTAGCATTGGCCCTAATTTATAGCAAAACGAGGGTGTCTTTATCTCCTTTTTCCTTCTCGCCTCTTCCCACTGCTTCCTTGAAAATGGTAAAGCATGATCAAAAGTCTGGGGAAAAGATGAAATTAGACAACATGCCTTGTCTATTTTCAAATCGATGCTTGGTACGACCTATTCGTCCCGTGAAGCGACAGCTGCTCGTAGAGGCAACAAAATTAGGGACATAGGCTACAGGTCGCATGGTCAAAAGGCTTCTCTTGTCTGCTTCACCACCGAGACAGAGGTCAGGAATAGACAAAGCATAGCTCACCTACTCCTAGCAGGATCTGGTTATCCTCTTCCTCGAGCAGTTGTAACAATTATTTTCCTCAGATAGAATAAAGGGGTGTCGGGAGTGAGAGCAGAGAGTCAAGGGCAAGAGGAGAGAATTGGGGCGAGAGTAGCTAATCCGGACTGGAAATATCAATCTTGCTCAAAGCAGGACCGAGTTGGTCTTGATTTTGGGACAATGGAACCCAAAACGGGGTCGTTCGGGGATATTGAATCAAACACTGATTTTTGCCAACTCAGACGGGATCGTGTTGATGTGGTGCAAAACAATAAACCAGAATCCAGACTCGGTCCTAAACCAAACAGGGGCTAGTAGTCCTGTGTCCATCTAAGTTAAAATATTGGACTTATCTCACGCGATGGGAAACAAGTGCTCCATCCTTCGTCTTGCTATCTTCTATCCATTTCAATTACTCATCAGATCATTTATTCCAAATCCCAATATCTATAATATGTCCATGAGAAGTGATATTGGCGATGTTAATGTGGACCCATATGTAAGTCGGACCTTCTCACCAAGTCATTTTATCGTAAAATCCATGGAACACTAGTCCTAGCTCATCTATGATGCTTCTGAATTTAACCAAAATTCAGCTTGACCTGCCTCTAGCTCTGAGCGAGCACTTTCCATATATAATACATGATTATCTTTGATATAGTGACCGGGTTCAATTTCTTTATGTTGTATTTCCTGCCATATATTTATGTAGTTCAAAACTTATCAACCATCTTTTTAATCTTATATTGCTCACTTCTTAAGTAAGAGGTGTCATCTACGTATGAGTGGTGACCAAAAACTATTTTAGGCCTCTTCGGGGCATGAATTTAAAATTGATTGTGCTCTTTTGTGCATTAGGCTTTGACGAACACACTAATGCTTGCAACACCGCCCTCGGCCCAATTCAGTTTTGTGAGCGAGATTTTTTTTTTATTTATTATACACAGAATGTGTTTAATTATATCTAGACTTTAAAATGCCATTTTACTATGGCATGTTGTCCGAATGTCGCACAACATATTTGATTGCATCCATTGTCTTGGAAAGACATGCCTTTGAGTCTTGTAAGATACCAATTATCTTAACTATATCTCTAGCATTTTTTATCATTCATATCTCAAGCATAGGATCTTCAAATCTCAAAACTTTTGTTCTTTAGTTATTGATAGGATTATATACTTGCTTTATTGCTGAAGTTTCTTAAAAATAATTAGAAATTAATGTACCCAACATTTAAGTGAAGATCAAATCTTTATGTTGTTTATGTTAATCCGTCCTTATTATTTCATTAATATAAACCTTAGAACCATGATGCCATAGAAGATATAGCTAATATTAGGCTCAAAAAGTTCATGGGGTCCCACTTCAAATGTTGAAAACCAAAGATGAAGTAGGCTTAGTTTATGACATCACTCCAACTAAGGAATGTGTACCATCTTTTCAGTCCGATTCAAATGTCTTTGATTCTCTGATCACTAGATACTCATTCAACCTACTAGAGATTTTTTTAGTCAACAATTATCATTTACTCATCACATAAGTGTAGTCAAAAAAAGTTCTTTGGAGTCAATATTTATCAGTGATTTGTATATTCTCATTCACCTTGGTAGAAATTTGCTAAATAGTTTTGCTACTATATGGTAGGAAAAGACACTATTTAGCTAAAAATTATTGACATTTGGGGTATTTATGTGGTTTAAATGAGAGAGAGATGACATCTTGATGTTTTGATGTGGGGAACCTATTGTACAAAAGCTTCCTTGCAATGAAAACCCCAAAATCGTTGATTTTCTTAATATTATTTGAAATTTTTTGCACTTCTATTCTTTTTTTTGGGTATATATTTGATATTTTATTTACCCTCTATTCTATAAATACATGAGACCAACAATCAGTTAGGATCGTTCACATGATACAGTGACAGATCTTGACAAGCTATATTGGGGGAGGCATAAATTACCTCTTTATAGTTAGAGTATATCACATCTAATTAACCTTGGAGTTGATGTAATTTTTCTCTATGTTTGACATATAAAAATAAAAACTAACTATGCATAGTATAGTAATAGCATAAAACTAACATATACATATAGTTTTGAAACTAGGATATCATTTTTTAGTTCGAAAATATGACATAGTTTTTTATGGTATGAAGATATGGACATAGCTTAAGGAGTTAAAGCTCAGAGACAAAGTTGTTATGGTTTAGATCTCCCTCTACTAGATCCTTATGATGTACCCTTTATGTAAACCCTTATGGGAGATGATGTTGAGGTATATTTGTAATCTTATGATAAATTGAATATAGTCAAATATTTTCTTCCACTGCTATACTTTGGTGTTGTGATACATTCATGTTGAATAAATTGGTTTCATCCCTTTAGCAAAAAATTTATGTTGGTGTTTGGTTTGGGATGTTGCCTTTTTATTTTAGTCGAGAGTGGTTTCCCCCTAGGATCCCACTCCTTACAGCATGGTATCAGAGCCCATGGTAGTCAGAATCTGAATATTTTTATTTTTATCTCCCTAACTAGAACCCTTACCTTGCGTAGTTTCCCTCTAGGTGAGATGTTCACCCTAGAATTGATCTACATTAAATATGTGATGAGGTTTTAGGAGATCTTACTCTATCATATAGATTGTTTATGATTTGGATCTCTTGATGCTATGAGGTTTGACTTGAGGATGCATTTAAGTTGAGGAGGTAGTAGAATGAAGAGTTCTTGTTATGGATATATTGTGACTTGGTTTTCACATTGAATTTCGGCCAACTTGTTGGTTTTACTTCACAATGTTTCTTATTGAAAGAAAAAAAAATCATTATACTACTATATGTACAAACAAATTCTTTGATTTGTCGATGTTTTCTTGAACTAAGTCACAATGAAGAGATATGTGCAGTTTTAGTGGATAAACCCTAGGATTAGTTGGCATAAAATCCTAACCCTAGTTTTGAAGAAGTGACTAGGAATATGTGAGATAATGTTAAGGCATAGTGTACCTACCATTTTTACCCTATGACTTTTTGGATGTTTATGTAGGGTTGATACGTTAGAGACACAAGGACCTAAAACTCAACCCTAGATGGTTCTGACTTGTTAGTTGTATGCATGAGCAACATAAATATCTAAAACATTCACAACTAAAAGATAAGTGGGTAACCCTAAATGTTGTTAGTGTGGCTTTTTAGGTTAAATCCTTTTAAGGGGTGGAGAGTAGTTGTTTATTGATGTTTGGCTCAATAGATTTTGAGGACAAAATCCTTTTAAGGGGTGGAGTGTTGTAACATACCAAATCTAGAACCCTACCCTAGAAGTTTGATCTTTTTTTTGCCTCAGCCAAACTAAGTTGAGGATAGATCCATATGAGGTTTAGAGTAACCCGAAAGAGATAATGCATGTATAAATCACCCAGATGTAACCTAATGTTCTCACATTAGTCTTTGACCACTAATAGACCCATAAAATATGTCACATGATGTAATATAAAATTTGTGCTAAGAATCCCACATAATTCCTTTGGTGGTAATACGAAAAGATCAAGCATAATTGGATGAATAATGGTAATAATAATAATAATGATCCACAAATAATCATTGTGTCATTACTCATTAAGGGAAACCCCAAAAGTGGAATATAAGTTAAAAATTGTGTCCCTTGGGTCCCAATTGCCTTGGGAGTCAAGTTTCACATTATTCACATAATAATCATAAACTTAATTCAATTTGGAAAAGAAGATATGTGTTTTCCCCAAAATATCAAATAAAGTAATAAATGACTCCAAAAGAGGAAAATAGTCTTAAAATCATAATCCACATAATAATATAACCTCTGGGTGAATTTTCATCCAATTTGGAAGATGTTTGATTAAAAAATGAATCAGGAGAGAGAGAGTGTGTGTATAGAACCTTCAAAATATTAAATAAATGCTCAAACAACTCCAACATGTGAAATTGATGAAAATTCGTATCCAACACATTAAATATGACTTATGGGTGTAGTTTCATCAAATTTGGATAATCCTAATGCCATTAATGAAGGAGGAAATAGAAAATAGGATTTGATTTATTTAACACATTAAAAGTCCTCAAAAGGGAAATCTAACTATATAATTAGAATCTACATACCTTAATTAGCCTTTGTGTAAAATTTCACCTAATTTGGGATTCATTCGTGTCCTTAAAAGAGGAGAGAGAAAATTAGAAATGAATTTAATACTACTTTATTCAAATCCCATTATGACTAAGATTCCAGTTTATTTATCTATCACACCTAGCTTTGATTTTGGGTTTATCTCGGGCCATATGATCCCAGATCTAATGACACAAACAGCATCTCCTACTTCGAGTAGGAGAGAGGCCCATCAGGTACAGTGTTGCGATTTTCTCTCACCCATATCTCTCTCATTTGTGGATGGTTTTCTATGATTTCTTCACCACTGGTTTCCAAATTTGATTGCACATCGAATGACCCAAGATTTGTGTGATTTTCTTGAGAAATTGGGATTTACCCAAATCTCAGACAACCTATATGTGTAGCCCCTACCTCCATTGAATCTCCACCCACGCACACCTATAACCATCACAACCTACGACCCCATTTCTCTTTGTTAAACCCACATCCTCTGCCAAATTCATCTTTGTTTTCTCATTGGTCTGCCACTGAACCATTTCTTCTCCTTGTCTTGCGGTAGGTGGTGCTCTCTGCTCTCGCCGCCTCCGACCAAATTGGACCTCTAGGTGAGTTTGGTATGGTCTGGTCTTTCTTTATGTTTTCGTATTTTTGTGTTCGATCGATGTTTGCACTTTTGCCCAATTCACAGCCTAACTACCTTCTTGTGATCAACAACCATGGAGTTGGGTTGCGAGAGGGATGATTTGCCCTCATGGTTTCCTCGAATTTATGTCAATGCTCTTCTCTCTTTTAAATTCTCGCCAGGGGTGTTTTGGTATTTGCCTGGTCTTTCCTTGCTTTAGCAACTTGTTGACTTGGCGGTGGGATCCCGTGACTTGGCCAGCATTCATTGGGCCAAGTGGTGCAGGCCCAGCCCCTTCTCTTGACCTCTCTTTCTTGCCTATGTGGATTTTATGATTTTTTTTGATTCGTTGAAATTATAAATTGCATAACTAATTATATGTTGAGCCAAAAATTACAAATAAATAGTCATTGGATTCAAAAAAACAAGAGCTATCCTTTGGTGTTGGTTTTGTCACCTAAATCCAACCTTAAAAATAGGTGATTTCAATTAATTTACCAAAATATATAATAACTTGTAAAATTAGTAACGAAATATTTAAAAGCCAAAAAATATAATAAAATATGTTTTGGACTTAAGAAATGGTATCCTAAAATATGGCATGTTTTTATAACCTAATTCAGACATTAAGAAATAGGTGTTTTCTAGGGTATGAATAATGAGCATGAAATTGACCTAAAATTTTCATATATGATTAATAGGTGCTTTGGAGACCTAGACTTGGATCTAGATCTATCTTGGACGGGTATAGGCTCTGAAGAGAGGTATGTTTGCATCCCCTATTATTTCTATATTGAGCACTTTCTAATTCTTATCTCTTATTGTATGTTTTGCATCCCATATTATTCTATGTTGAAGAATTCACCTATATTTTCATTCTCTTGGTCCTATGGACATTAGCCTATACACAATGTCTTTTCTTTTGAAATCATAATTCTTATGAACTATATTATTTTTTTAATGATCTTATGATCATGGATATTCTCTTGGACTCTTTTTCATATGCTTTGTGCATGCCAGATTTATATGATGATATGTGCTCACTTTGTAGTGGATGTTGCTTCTTTTCCCACCATGGTAGTGGATGTTACTTTTTGGCACATTATTCTTTTATTCTTGTTTATCTTTTGATATGTATCATGTGGTGACTACTAGTATAATGTTTAATGTGACTTTATGTGGATGTGAAAATTCCCACATGTGAATGCAGATGTGAAAATTCCTGCATATTTATAAATTATGGTAGATGTGAAAATTCCTACTCGGCAGTTGTTGATAGACCCTGCCATTACCCTATTATAGATCAGATGTATACAAGACCCTACTCACTCTACATTTTTTGGTAGATGTGTATTTTTGTGACGTCCCCAGAATTTCTAAAACTTAATCTGATGTGTGATGTCCAAATTGAAACCCTAACCTCAGCGAGAATCCCAATTTAAACACCCCACACCAAGCTAAGAAAAAGAAAATCAAGGGAGTCAGAAGGAAACAACAGTAGCACATGCTCATGAACAATTATAAAACCATACAACACATGTTCACCATTCAACATATAATTACAACATGAATTGTTACAACATTTGATATTACATATTGAATAGTGAACTTATACATGTACATGTACCACCACTAAACTATAGGATCTTAAGACAACAGATCCACCTGTACATCAGCTCGCCACACAACTCTCAACTATCCTAGTTCTTCAAGATCATAACAAGAACCTAAACAAAATATTACATGTGGTACACGTCAGCACAATATTCAATAATATTGTACTCAGTACGCCTATGTGTCTTTTATATACCTCTCATCACATCTTGGCAATAAGATAAAACTTATACTTGGTAGTTATAAAGAAATATAAGAAAATCATATTCTTCCACAAAGATGTTCATTAACAAAAGAGAACACATATTTTAAGAATATTTTCCATTATATATCTCATACATCTACCCCCAAGGGCTTTGATATTTTCAGGCCTTATGATCTACTGATGAATCCTCCAGATTCATCATTACAGTCACCAATTCTAGGGTTTTTATACCTCATTATGACTAAATTACTCTTGCTTTGCTTTACTCTGAGTATTTCTTTGCTCTCTCATAAATAATGCTTAAATAGTCCTAATCACTAGTTTATTTGCTGCTATTACCCCTTACACACTCTCTTTTCTCTCTGCAGATCACTCTCAATCATCCAATCAAACATCAACAACCCACAACTGTGCGTTCTATCCTCAAAGCCCAAAGCATGTGCAACAAATGATCAAGATCATGAAGCAGAACCATCACCACGACCGTGCTGGTCACGCCACGGTCGTGGCACATCGCCGACAGTGCTGAGTCTCCATCGCCACGACCGTTCTAGTCATGCCACGACTGTGGCGCATACCCGCCACGACCGTGGAGTCACACCACGGCCGTGGCACCTCGTCCACAGGGCCAAGTTCTCACCTTCCACGCCCGTGCAAGTCGGTACGGCCGTGGGGCTGCAGCCTCACCACGACCGTGGTGGCACGCCACGGTTGTGGCACGACGTCACTAGGGGTGAAGTTTTCACCCACCACGCCCGTGCAAGGCATCACGGCTGTGGATAGCAGCATCACCACGACCGTGGTGCCTCAACGCGGTCGTGGCGCGTCGTCCCCTACCTCCCGATGCTGCTATTTCCTCAACCTGCTGCTCCAAAGCTCCATGGCCACCGGCATCGCCCTCCTCACCTAGAGTATTGCTGACCTGCAACGCCTCACAACCCCAGACTGCCTGGAAGAGCACGAAGTCCCAGATGGTTTGGAGGAGCTCACGGCCCTAGATCATTTGGAGGAGCTAACGATCTCAGATCGTTTGGAGGATTGGATGCTCGAGCTCGTTTGGGCGTCATTCAGTCAAGATCACAGAAGAACGCAGCTCACTTGGCACGATGGTCTACATATCGTTTGATAGCAAACGGTCTATAGACCGTTTGGGATGCTATTTTTCAAGACCGTTTGGTGAAACCGTTTGGTGCAAAAAGCCAGCAGACCGTTTGGGACCAGACCTATGCCTATAAATAGGACCAGCAGGGTCCTCAGTTTGGCATCAGTTCCGGGACGCCACCAGGCTGCCCGAGCACAGTTTCTGACCAAATTTCACCCACAGCCCCAAGACCCCAGTCTGTGCACAGATCTGGAAAGCTGCCAGACTGGGGACAGATCTAGAAGGTTGTTCCATCACCATCTCACCTCTACCATCGTTCTACCATTGTTCCACCTCATTCTACCCGTGCAATCTCGGAGGTAGACATGACGATCGAGGCGGAGAGACAAGTGTCATCGACTACAACGGAGCAGCCCCGGAGACTAAGACGATCTACATCGGGCTGTCACAGATCTACTCTTCTGCTCTGACGATGCTTTCTTTCTCTCTCTTCTCTTTCTTTGTGGCTCCCTCTATGAGGAGCGAGTAGTTCCATTCACTGGGGTGTGGTGACTAGCCCCGCTTCCCGTGTTTTGTAACTTGTACTAAAAAGATGTTATCATTCTGATTCAATACTAAATCGTTTCATACATGCTTGAATGTTGGCCGCGTTCTTGTATGAATCTATTGTCTTTCGTTGTGGTTTGTCTACGACCACTCTTGAGACTCGAATACTGATTTAGTTTTGGTTTCTGGTGTGTGTATCCACCGTGCATCCGTTTCGGTATCTAGGAACGCTTTCTAAGGAGTGGAGTAAACTCACCTCCATCGTTGTACTTTTGTACTATGAAATGGAATCAGTGGACGTACAAAAGTGCAACCTTGACAGGTCGAGGAACACACTCTAAGGAGAGAGTGGTGCAAAGTACTTGACCATTCGTTCGGGAATGGCTGACGTTGCAACACTCTCACGTTTCTCGTAGCTATATCCTCGAAAGAGGGATAGTCTATAAGGATACTAATCGATTTGGTAATTATCACTCGCTTGTTAGTTTTCCGATGCATGTTTCATGAGGTTGAGTAAGATTTTCTCTTCAGAGACTACATATCTTCATTGACACGTAGATATGTACCGGATGAGAGTTACTCAACCTGTGAAGGATGTGTGCATTACTCTTGTCATATAAGACACCGGTATTGTACAACATCCATGTATCTTGCTTACAAGTCTTGCTATGTTTGGTACAAGTACAATTCATGTGTAGTGGTGGCGAATACCCGCATCACCCCAGTGATCCATCATCATTTTTTAAATCTTAGATTTTAATCCTTAATCTAGTTTTTATTCTTTCCGTTACTTTTGCATGTTTAGGTTAAATAACTCAAATCAAACTTCTGGTCTTAGATGATTAACTTAGATTGGTACGAAACAAGAAAAAGGCATTCAGATTCTTAATGTTATCCTTTGGGTTCGATCCTAAATATGTACTATGATAAGGCTTCCACACTCTTGTGGGGTTGGAGCATTTATCTAGCACCAGTTGTAGGTAAACCTAGAGAGGACATCAACTCCCTAGGGTTTTTGGTGCATATTAGGACTTCCATTGGAAGAGTAATCTTTTGGTGTAAGTTCTAGCTTCATAAAAAAATGGCACTGTTGCCGGGGAAAACGGTATAAGAATCATCTTTTTCGAATTATGAGTCAATTTAGGTTTCTCTAGGGTTTTCCATTTTCTTTTCAAAAACCTAAAAAGTGAAGGGCTTAATCTCGCATATCTTCTTGGATTTGAAATGGTTGGTCAAGCCTGACAAACTCTTTCTTTGATTTTAGGTACCAACTCTCTTCAAGATGAAGCAGACGACACCACCAACCGTTAGATGTCAACTATGTGCTGACTATTCTCATGCATCGATTTACTGCTTCAATGTCCCTCCTCTCTACGTAATGGCTTTGCATCAAGTAATCATGAATCGGATAGCTGGGAAACTCAAAGCAGCCTCTTCATACAACTATGGATACAACGCAAGTTATAATCCGTATCACCCTGGAGGCTACTACGAAAAACCTAACTATGGTGGATTTCAAGGCATGGACTACAATGTAGAAGGGAACCGGGAAGATGATGAAGTGCATGAAGATCAACACACATTGATGGAAGAACTACGTTCTCTACAGACATCGGTGGCTCAACAACTAGCTGATCAGACAGCCGCGATCAAGAAGTTGATATCCGATCTTGATCAACTTATGCAACTTGTCAACGCTCCTGAGAAACATGTAGAACAGCAACCAATTTCAACCAATCACTCCCCTAGTTCACATTTTGCAATCGATTACGATGATGATTATAAAATCATGTGGGATATGCATCCTAATGATCTTCAAGCATCAGTGCAAGGTGAGGAACCATCCTCAGTGCTAACAACTGAACTCAAAGATGATTTACTCATAACATCACGAGGAAAGGAATTACTATCCGAGTCGGGGTCTAACTTGGATAATGATTCATGCACTATGCTCTTAGAGGGAAGGATGAGTAGCCAATATGGGGATTCTCTATAGTCAGTAGATCAACTGGAAATAAACTTCAACACTTACCCACCTTCTAACTTCATAGACTGAAACCCAACCATTGGAGAGCAATTGACGATATTTAATTCCCTTAATGACAAAATCTTTTCAACTTCAGCTGTCTCATCAATAAAGTCCATATAAGAAGGATTAATGTCGCAAGGACTCTACACTCCTTCACAATCAGACTCAGATGGGTATGCAACCGATTCAGACAAGGATATGTCTTTTATGCCAGGGAATCAAATGTTTTCACTTCCAGAACAAAATCCAAATTGCCCTTATGAAGAAATTTCTAATCATTCGGCTGATTTAGGGATCGACTTTGAGGATAGAATTGATCAAGATCTTGATTCAGAAATGGACCATACCACAGTCACTGATGAAGTAGAATCAATGGAGGATGATGGGTCTCAAGATGACAATCTTATGACCGGTCCTTTTCATGAGATGAAGTTACTAGAGTCACCTCCAGCACAAGAAGTCCAGATGGAGCCAGTCCACGAACAAGAGCATGATCTTTCTATTGAATCTCCTTCTAGTCACTTGAACGAGTTGACAGTGCACTATGAAGAGAAATATGAACCACCTCTTGATTTTGGAATGGAATATAATATTACTGTAAATTCTTGTAATGACAAAAAGGACCCTTGGGAAGACATCAAGTCACAAACCTATCCCTCTATAGTCACTCATCCCTATGAAGAAGCCCCTCCTGGTATTCAAGAAACTGAGATATGTCCATTACCTGAGCTAGGTTCCATTCCTCCCATAGAAACTCTTCCCGAGCACTCAATAGAACCGGAGGAGTGTAATGAAGAAGAATTGGAACAACAACATGACTCAGAAATGGTATACATTAGTCCCAATATCGAAGAAATGGGTTCATCAGGGGATTTTAGCCCTCAAAATGATATGTCATGGACTAATCCCTCCCATGAAGATACATCATTGGAACCTCTATCTCAGGACCCCATGATTTACTTACCCGAGCAAGAGTTCGTTTTACCAGTCAAATCCTCTTCTAGTTACTTGGATGAACTAAGGATGTTCTACGAGGAAAATTCTGAACAAAACCTTGAAAAGAAGAATGACGCTCTTACCAATTTCAACATTGATAAAGATGATGATACTTCTCAAAATAACTCCTCTGATGAAGAAACGTCCTCCTGGATACCATATCCCACATAAGAAAAGCCAGGTGATGAAATGAAGCTGGAACCGGATCCACCACCTGATCCTGGACAGGAGGAAGTTCAAGTGGCCAACCCTCAATCAACTGCCCTAGATTTTGAAGAAAATAGTTTTACTTTGAACTTCGAGGGTGAGCCACAACTGGAGGGCACAAGTGGGCATAACCTTGATTTCTCTCATAGTCCTCCAGTTTCGACTACTTATATTTCACCTCCCTCCCTGATGGGGGAAGGTCTTTGGATTCTTCTATACGGACAACGAGGTGAAAGAAATGTGCATCCAAGTCATCCAGAAGACTCGTTCGAGTCGCCACAACCACCCAATCAACAGGTTGTTTGGGCCACTTCCTTGTTCTCGGCACCAGCTATCGCGAGACATCTTTTCCGCACCTTCTTCCAACTATGAGGACCGCCTGGTTAACATTGCGCAACCCTTCCCCTCCACCTTGAACCTAATATTTGTTCAAAAAAGAGCAAATTTATGAGTTCAAGGTGGAGGGCGGGTGGTATGACCTTCACTCCACCCTCTATCTTTATTGCTTCCTGTTTTTCCATTCTAGTTTCTTTTTCATAATATTTCTGCCTTTCTGTAGTCTTCCAAAAATAAATCTTTTATCTAGTCGGCTATTGTTTTTTGAATCTTTGGTCATCACCTCTTTTCGTTGCAAATCCTTGAGAAACAAATGCTTAAAACTAGCCAATACATGTTTTTCATCTTGAATAGTCTATGAATCCTAATGTCATATCCTCAAATAGGAAAAGATGATACACTTCAATAAAACTGAGATAGATCAAATACATCACGCCTTTATCTGATTAATGGATATGTTGTATGGATTTCTCATTTGATGTTCCATCATGTCTCTTTTTTAGCAGAGTGGGATGGAGAAAAGAGACCTATCACATGGAATCGCTAAGAAAACTGCATCATGATCTGAACTCTCTTCTACACTTCTTCCTTCATTTTCATACCCCTCTATTCACTAACCATGCCAAAGTTTTAAGTTCAGTGTGGCACGCCACACTTCTTTCTAGTGAAAACTAGAACATTGCCGAACTTTAAGTTCGGTGTGGTAAACCACACCTCTGCAAAACTCTAAGTTCGGTGTGGTACACCACACCTCTTTTTCCACTACCGCTTCTTCCATACCCCTCAATACATAATAGGGGCGTACCACCTTCTCATTTCACTTCAAAGAGTATACAATGATGATTGTGCACATACCGAGGTTGGTGAAAAATCTACCCGATTAAAAAAAAGAGGCATGGCAGCCCAAATATGCAAAAAACCAAAAATACCCTTTCTCCTAAGCTAGGTGAGAATGAATAAAAGCCAGAGTGTGAACAAAAACATGAGAGTTGTGCCCTGAATAAGGATAACCGATAAAGGTCTTGCCTGTCTGGTACATTAGCTGCCCTCACAAAGGAAGATGCGTCGTGACCAGTAGTGAGATCCTAAGGATCCAAAAATAACCCCTTACCTTATCCCGAAGAGGTAAAATAGCCAAAAGCCTTAAGCCAACCTATACACACTTCTGGGTTACCTTTAAAAAAGAAAAAAAATCAGGTGTAAGGATAAGTCAACCAGAGTTGTGCATAAATCAATCAAAGTATCTCGATGAGTCAACTAATAATAAGAGTCTTGATTCAATCAAAGGAGAGACTCTTATCTCTTGATCATACCTCCATTCTCTCCTTTTTCAACACCAGTGACAGATCATATGTTTTTTGTTGATTCTTTGGGTCTTTTCAAAGTCTCATAAAACTTTTAAACATGACTGATACAACAGAGAGTGAGAAGGAAATACTTCAATGAAGTGAACTGAGAAATGAGGATATCATAAGATGTATTCCGTGATCTAAGAAAGCTTTGATGCTGTATCACTATGAGCCACAAACAAAATTACGATATGACATAAGGATAAGACAATCACGAGACGAACGATTTCATTGGCGATTGTTTTAAGTTTTCCGTTCCTCGGGACGAGTAACGCTTAAGTTCGGTGTGGCGATGAATCCTCCAGATCCATCCTCAGTCACTAATTCAAAGGATTTCTGACATTTTTGCCCTAATTTTGTTTTACCTCTTTTTTTTCCTTTCTCTTTTTCATGAAAATTCTGACATTCATGCAATGATGAGGAAATTACGAGACGAGCGAGCCTTTTGTCGAATGTCTTAAGTTTACCGTTCCTCGGGACGAGAAACGCTTAAGTTCGGTGTGGTGATGAATCCTCCAGATTCATCATTACAGTCGCTAATTCTAGGGTTTTTATACCTCATCATGACTAAATTACTCTTGCTTTGCTTTACTCTGAGTATTTCTTCGCTCTCTCATACATAATGCTTAAATAGTCCTAATCACTAGTTTATTTTCTGCTATTACCCCTTACACACTCTCTTTTCTCTCTGCAGATCACTCTCAATCATCCAATCAAACATCAACAACCCACAACTGTGTGTTCTGTCCTCAAAGCCCCAAGCCTATGCAACAAATGATCAAGATCATGAAGCAGAACCATCACCATGACCGTGCTGGTCACGCCACGGCCGTGGCACATCGCCAACAGTGCCGAGTCTCCATCGCCACGACCGTGCTAGTCATACCACGACCTTGGCGCATACCCTCCACGACCGTGGTGGCACACCACGGTCGTGGCGCATCGTCCACAGGGCCAAGTTCTCACCTGCCACGCCCGTGCAAGTCAGCATGGCATTGGGGCTGCAGCCTCACCACGACTGTGGTGAAACGCCAGGGCCGTGGCACGACGTCACCAGAGCCGAAGTTTTCACCCACCACACCCGTGCAAGGCAACACGGCCGTGGATAGCAGCATCACCATGACCGTGGTGCCTCAACACGGCCGTGGCACATCGTCCCCTACCTCCCGACGCTGCTATCTCCTCAACCTGCTGCTCCAAAGCTCCATGGCCACCAGCATCGCCCTCCTCACCTAGAGTATTGCCGACCTGCAACGCCTCACAACCCTAGACTGCCTGGAAGAGAACGAAGTCTCAGATGGTTTGGAGGAGCTCACGACCCTAGATTGTTTGGAGGATTGGATGCTCGAGGTCGTTTGGGCGTCGTTCAGTCAAGATCACAGAAGAACGCAGGTCACTTGGCACCATGGTCTACAGATCGTTTGATAGCAAACGGTCTACAGACCGTTTGCTAGCAAACGGTCTACAGACCGTTTGCTAGAAAACGGTCTCCAGACCATTTGGTATCAAACGGTCTCAAGACCGTTTGGTAGCAAACGGTCTCCAGACTGTTTGGGATGCTATTTTTCAAGACCGTTTGGTGAAATCGTTTGGTGCAAAAAGCCAATAGACCGTTTGGGACCAGACCTGTGCCTATAAATAGGACCAGCAGGGTCCCCAGTTTGGCATCAGTTCCGGGACGCCGCCAGGCTACCCGAGCACAGTTTCTGACCAAATTTCACCCACAGCCCCAGGACCCCAGTCTGAGCACAGATCTGGAAAGCTGCCAGACTGAGGACAGATCTAGAAGGTTGTTCCAACACCATCTCACCTCTACCATCATTCTACCATTGTTTCACATCATTCTACCGGTGAAATCTCGGAGGTAGACACGACGATCGAGGCGGAGAGACAGGCGTCATCGACCACAATGGAGCATTCTTGGAGACTACGACGATCTACACCGGGTTGTCACAGATCTACTCTTCTTCTCTGATGATGCTTTCTTTCTCTCTCTTCTCTTTCTTTGTTGCTCCCTCTATGAGGAGTGAGTAGTTCCATTCACTAGGGTGCGGGGACTAGCCCCGCTGCCTGTGTTTTGTAACTTGTACTAAAAAGATGTTATCATTCTGATTCAATACTAAATCGTTTCATACATGCTTGAATGTTGGCCGCGTTCTTGTATGCATCTATTGTCTTTCATTGTGGTTTGTCTACGACCGCTCTTGAGACTCAAATACCGATTTAGTTTTGGTTTCTGGTGTGTGTATCCACCGCGCATCCGTTTCGATATCTAGGAACGCTTTCTAAGGAGTGGAGTAAACTCACATCCATCGTTGTACTTTTATACTATGAAATGGAATCAGTTGACGTACAAAAGTGCAACCTTGACAGGTCGAGGAACACACTCTGAGGAGAGAGTGGTGCAAAGTACTTGACCATTCATTCGGGAATGGCTGACGTTGCAACACTCTCACGTTTCTCGTAGCTATATCCTCGAAAGAGGGATAGTCTATAAGGATACTAATCGATTTGGTAATTATCACTCGCTTGTTAGTTTTCCGATGCACGTTTCACGAGGTTGAGTAAGATTTTCTCTTCGGAGACTACATATCTTCATTGACACATAGATATGTACCGGATGAGAGTTACTCAACCTGTGAAGGATGCGTGCATTACTCTTGTCATATAAGACATCGGTATTTTACAACATCCATGTATCTTGCTTATAAGTCTTGCTATGTTTGGTACAAGTACAATTCATGTGTAGTGGTGGTGAATACCCGCATCACCCCAGTGATCCATCATCATTTGTTAAATCTTAGATTTTAATCCTTAATCTAGTTTTTATTCTTTCCTTTACTTTTGCATGTTTAGGTTAAATAACTCAAATCAAACCTCTGGTCTTAGATGATTAACTTAGATTGGTACGAAACAAGAAAAAGGCATTCAGATTCTTAACGTTGTCCTTTGGGTTTGATCCTAAATCTGTACTATGATAAGGCTTCCACACTCTTGTGGGGTTGGAGCATTTATCTAGCACCAGTTGTAGGTAAACCTAGACAGGACATCAACTCCCTAGGGTTTTTTGGTGCATATTAGGACTTCCATTGGAAGAGTAATCTTTTGGTGTAAGTTCTAGATTCATCATATACCCCCAAGGAGTTTGTGATCATTATATGTGTGATCTTCCCCCGAGGAGTTTATGATCATTTTCTGAGCACCGCGTGCTTTTATATAATGGAAATCACTTGTCGTGCACTGTGTGCTTTCATATAATGGAACAAATATATTATGTTTCATGTGTTCATAGCAATAAGTATGGAAAATCATGCAACATATCATATAAGAACAATCATTTCATCCAATATCATATGCCAAATATTTTACTACAAATATATCACAAGCATATTGCATAATAAGACAAGTAAGAGGTAATGGTGTACCTTGATCAAGACAAACCAAATCATCATATATCCTCATGTGAACTATGTATCCCAGGTCAAACCCTGATAAAGACAAGATCATGTACCATCGTCAGATTCTTATCATCTCAACCCTAGTCGATTTTCATTAGGGTTTGACTTAGATCATTAGGACACTTCCATCATTACTTGCATTATTATCTTATATTTATCTTACTTATGTCATTTTCCAGATTACGGTTCATCAACTGGATATACTCATGTGTCACATTATTATGTGAACATACTTAACATTATGTCACTTTCATTAACCATATTAAGATTACATCATATGTATTAAGGGTCATCCTCATGTAACATGAATTTCTTGTATAAAACTAATCTCAGATTGACATATTATCTTCTAGTTACTGTTATGAGCTTACTTTGTAAATTTCATCATTTATTGAGCATGTATGTATTTATTGCATTTTATTTAGGGTTATTAGCCCTAAATAGCCATATTGAGAAAATTACATGATTTTGTGCATCAACATCATAATTATTGACATCAGATGGATTATAAGCATGAATATTGGTATTTACTAGACATGGAAAGACCATTTTACATCTTACATGATATCATTGATATTTAAGCATCAAAATCCTGATATTATTACTATACTATGTTCTATTCATTTTTCAGAGAATTTTGGTACCTTATTTGTATTTTTCTGATGCTCGAGCTAATTTATATGATTTATATAAGAACTACATATTTATTGACCTATTTGTCTTCGAAGGCCAATCGAGCATCGCCACGTGGTAGCAGTTTGGCGCTGCCCTTTGTTGGTTCTGCCTGATTCAGATTGGGGCTTGGATCCATGGATTCAAGGATCCATTTACCTGGTCGGCTGGTTCTCTCTTTCGTTTTCCCCGTTCTGACTCGTGAGAACACATCACGAACGTGTTGCCCCATCTGCGAGCACCGTCGTGTGCCTCCATCTCACGACTACATGCTCCATCCTTCTGCTCCACCAGAGCTTCCACCTAGCCACCTCAGATCATCCTCTATGCCAAAGCCTCCACCTATCGACCTCCAGGGATTGAGCCGCCGCCGTCCAAAGCAAGGAAGCAGTGAGGTCAGGGTAACATAGGAAAGGGAGGATGACATCTCTGCTCAACGTGTGCCACCAGCTGACACCTACGTCTATGTTATCTCAAGTGTCACACACTTACCAAGCTGTCATCGTTGCGGGGTCTGCTCCAACAATGAGATCCGCCCTCGGTGCCTCCTCCTTGGTCCCTTCTAGGTCGACGCAGCTGTCTCCCAACTGTAGGTCTCCTCCTCCTCGTCCATCACTGGTTGTTGATGTTCGGTTCCAGTCACCGGCCCGATGCCACGTACTTTTCTTTGAAATTCAATGTGATCTCTGAATAGGCAGTGATGTTCCTGCAGAACAGGTTGGAGAGGAATGAGACGACAAGTGAAATTCCCTCATTCAGGCCTACTTGCACACGTATATCTACTCAGAGTTGGTCCTCAACCCATGATCATCCCCTACTCCTATGTGTAGAAACCACTCACATGCCAACTGACCCTTCATGGCTTGTAACTGATAGAGTTAAAGATGGAGAATCCACCATCGATTCAGGTTATCCAAGGGTCCAAAACATGGCTCTCTAATGCAATATGTGGCTAGTACAACTAGTGCCCATGTCTAAAGGATCTGTTATGTAAGGCAATGTCGCCCACTTCTGTTTGATGTGTGGCATGTAACTGATTTCTACACCTAAGTTAAAGCATACTAAAGCGTATTCACGATATAAACCAAACATTGATTAACTTAATCATATTCATGAACAACATGACATCCCTTGTAGCAACATCGATGTACTATGATATTTTGACCATTGCTTTGTCACCATCCAAACTACATTTCCATCCAATAAAATCCTCAAAAACGCATGAACTAGGGATCTTAATCATGATATTAACCTCAATCAACCTTCAAATTTTACTAAAAAGCTTGGAACTCTCAAAATACTCCACATACATGACTTTACTTATGTCAATGGACATTAAAGGACTCTAAAAGTCCACTCTATCACATCCTACACACCTTAAAAGAAATTTCATCCTCGGTATTAATCCAAAATTCACTTTGTCACATCATATACATCTTAAAAGAAATTTTGTCCTCGAAATTAAGCCATCTTCTTACTTCAAGGAACAACAAAAAGGTTTTCATCCATATGTAGGGCACCACTTTATGTGCAACCTATCCAAAAACAAAGCTCCTTACTCATATTGAAACCACTATTACGAGGTTTTAGAACATCTAAGGTGAAACACCTCTTCATATAAGATTCAACCAAGGGTTTAGAAACTATGGTTAAGTCATTACATATCACCTTTGTTAAGGTTGTATCATTATCATTACCCATGCATTAGTATTCCCACATCATATTACCATGTTCTAAAGGTTTAACTAAGGTTATCCCATTATATCAAGGTGTCATGAACATTTTATTGAGATAATTTGTTAGAACATGTTCAACATTAACATATGACTTTTAGGTGGGTGTTAACCATAGTTAATCTATTTTATCCATCTAGATCATATCAAGGTGTTATAATCATTATGTTGGGATAACTTTCAAACTATATTCTTCATCTTTATTAAGAACTAAGATTAACACATCATGTAACATGTTTCATTCATATGATCTCATTTCATTGCTCATCATAAATTGCAACATTTGTTAGTGCTTTCATCACAAGGTTATCCAACAATATCACATTATCATCATTATTCATGTATATTCTTAACCATTTGTACTTTGATATCTATAACCCATCTCTAGGTTTCCATCATATCATGTCTATATATCACATCTCGAGATTAGATCACATTCTTATCTATGTATCAGGTTTGTGCTATAAAAATTATACAAGTGGTTTGTCAAACATATATCAAAACTTTATATAGTCCAATTGAGGTTCTCCTGACCCATACCATGAGGGTAGATACATGCTCAGTCTCTCTAATTCAACTGAACTCTATGAGTATCTCATATGCATATACTTTATCTTCCCTCTTTTAGTCTAGGATTATTAGGTCTACCTCATTGGTACTAGTGATAGATTTACAAGCTCTAGCCACATAAGCATAAACCAAAACACAACATGACATGACATACCCTTCATAGGTTTTCTACCCATGAGACATCTTTACTCAAAAACTCTCTCTATACACCACTAGGTTCCTATGTGGGGAACAACCAACCTGAGCATGAGGCTCCACAGAAACTAACACAATTTCCTCCTCCAGGGTCTTGGGACTCTCTTTCCCTCACCCAGATGGCAGGTACTCATATTCATATTCAAATGCACATATATAACCAGTCTCTCTCTATCTCTAGGGTTTGGTTCTCCCAAGGGCATCTAGGGTTCAATAGATCTATAGGAATCATGCATAAAGTGACTCAACTCATTCACTCAGGAGTAGTCTAGTTTAGGACATATGATACCACATATTTTTCATAATCATCATATCTTGGAGTTTAGGTGCTCCAACCTTCTCCCTATGGGTCTCAATGTCTCTTGAGATAACCCCAAAATTAGTCCTAACACTAGAGGTCCTCCTTTGTAAAAGAGCTTGAGGCTCATGCTGATTCACATCATTGTCTTAGCTTATCCTAACTTATCTTAGAGAAACATACATACTTTCATAATTAAAACCCATCTCCAATCCTCAAAACTAAACTTAAGTCTTCAAAGACAAACTTAAATTGTCATAACCATCTTATGTTTTCTATATAAGACTTACATCATATCATCAAAACTTATTTCATCTATTCCATCTATCATTTAATCCAAAAAGGCTCTAGACATTTAATCTAGAACTACTCTATCTTCTAAACCGATGTCATTCACTTTCACTTAGGTTGCATGACCACCTCCTACTCGTACATGTGTGGGGACACATTTTGTAATACATATATATAATAAAACATTATATAGTTTTTCTCTGATAAAACATGTGTTAGAGAAAACTATCACGGTTCAATCTGATTGGAATCCAAGACCAAATCCAGAAAATGAGTATCCCACACATAGTAGAGAGTACAATGTCATGAAAACTAGGGAAAAGGGTGATAACAAGGAGTAGACTAGTATAGCTACCCAAAACATAGATGGATCATATGTCAAAGGTTTCTCTTCCCTTGATGCACATCATTTCCAAATAATGCAACGTCCCATACCGTTGCACTATAAGGAAAGAACGCCATCTAAGGACCTGCTATACAACAAGCACCAGTCTAGACCTAGTTCTCTGACATCTAGGTGCTAACCTAGAGGCTAGGTCAGATCTAGTCTCTAAAAGATGAATAATCTAACCTTAAAGATTATTAAGTTCAAGGTTCTTTAGTTTTAAGTTTCATAATGAGAAAATATCAGTCTTTGCTATTGTTCATGCTCTGATACCACCTGTGATGTCCCCAGATTTTCTAAAACATAATCTGATGTGTGACGTCCAAATTGAAACCCTCATCTCAGCGAGAATCCCAATTTAAACACCCCACACCAGGCTAAGAAAAAGAAAATCAAGGGAGTCATAAGGAAACAACGGTAGCACATGCTCATGAACAATAATAAAACCATACAACACATGTTCACCATTCAACATATAATTACAACATGAATTGTTACAACATTTGATATTACATATTGAATAGTGAACTTATACATGTACATGTACTACCACTAAACTACAGGATCTTAAGACAACAGGTTCACCTGTACATCAGCTCGCCACACAAATCTCAACTATCCAGATTCTTCAAGATCATAATAGGAACCTAAACAAAAGATTACATGTGGTACACGTCAGCATAATATTCAAGAATATTGTACTGAGTATGCCTACGAGTCTTTTATATACCTCTCATCATATCTTGGCAATAAGATCAAACTAATACTTGGCAGTTATAAAGAAATATAAGAAAATCATATTCTTGCACAAAGATGCTCATTCACAAAAGAGAACACATATTTTAAGCATATTTTCCATTATATATCTTGTACATCTACCCCCAAGGGCTTTGATATTTTCAGTCCTTATGATCTACCCCCAAGGAGTTTGTGATCATTATAAGTGTGATCTACCCCTGAGGAGTTTATGATCACTTTCTGAGCACCGCGTGCTTTTATATAATGGAAATCACTTGTCGAGCATCATGTGCTTTCATATAATGGAACAGATATATTATGTTTCATCTGTTCATAGAAATAAGTATGGAAAATCATGCAACATATTAGACAAGGACAATCATTTCATCTAATATCATATGCCAAGTATGTTAGTACACATATATCACATGCATATTGTATAATAAGCCAAGTAAGAGGTAATGGCGTACCTTGATCAAGACAAACCAAATCATCATATATCCTCAAGTGAACTATGTATCCCAGGTCAAACCATGATAAAGACAAGATCATGTACCATCATCAGATTCTTATCATCTCAACCCTAGTCGTGTTCATTAGGGTTGACTGAGATCATTAGGACACTTCCATCATTACTTGCATTATTATCTTACTGATGTCATTTTCCAGATTATGGTTCATCAACTGGATATACTCATGTGTCACATTATTATTTGAACATACTTAACATTGTGTCAGTTTCATTAACCATATTAAGATTTCATCATATGTATTAAGGGTCATCCTCATGTAACATGAATTTCTTGTATAAAACTAATCTCAGATTTACATATTATCTTCTAGTTACTATTATGAGCTTACTCTATAAATTTCATCATTTATTGAGCATGTATGTATTTATTGCATTTTATTTAGGGTTATTAGCCCTAAATAGCCATATTGAGAAAATTACATGATTTTGTGCATCAACGTCATAATTATTGACATCATATGGATTACAAGCATGAATATAGGTATTTATTAGACATGAAAAGACCATTTTACATCTTACATGATATCATTGATATTTAAGCATCAAAAGCCTGATATTATTATTCTACTATGTTCTATTCATTTTTATGAGAATTTTGGTACCTTATTTGTACTTTTCTGATGCTCGAGCTAATTTCTATGATTTATGTAAGAACTACATATTTACTGACCTATTTGTCTTTGACGGCCAATCGACGTCGCCATGTGGCAGCAGGCTGGTGCTGCCCTTTGTTGGTTCTTCCCGATTCGAATCAGGGCTTGGATCCATGGATTCAAGGATCCATTTACCCGGTCAGCTGGTTCTCTCTTTTGCTTTCCCCATTCTGGCTCGCGAGAACGCATCACTGCCATGTTGCCCCATCTGTGAGCACCGTCGTCTACCTCCACCTCATGACTGCATGCTCCATCCTTCTGCTCCACTGGATCTTCCACCTGGCCACCTCAGATCCTCCTCTACGCCATAGCCTCCACCTACCTACCTCCAGGGCTTGAGTCACCGCCATCCAAAGCAAGGAAGCAGAGAGGTCAGGATAACAGAGGAAAGGGAGGATGACATCTCTGCTCAACGTGCACCACTGGCTAATGCATGTGTCTGCATTCTCTCAAGCACTGCATACTACCCAAGCTATCGTCATTGTGGGGTCTACTCCAACAATGAGATATTCCTTCAGCGCCTCCTCCTCGGTCCCTTCCAAGTCGACGCAGCTGTCACCCAACTGTAGGTTCCCAGTGTTGCTCCTATGACTAGCTGCGCCTGGTCTCCTCCTCCCCGTCCTTCACTGGTTATTGTTGCCCAGTTCCAGTCGTCGGCCCGATGCCACATACTTTGCTTTGTGATTTAGTGTGATCTCTGAATAGGCAGTGTTGTGCCTGTAGAACGGGATGGATAGGAATGAGATGAGGAGTGAAATTCCCTCATTCAGACCTACTTACACACATATGTCTACTCAGAGCTGCTCCTCAACCCACGATCATCCCCTACTCTTATGTGTAGCAACCACTCACACGCCGACCGACCCTTCACGTCTTGTAACTGATAGAGTTAAATATGGAGAATCCACCATCGATTCAGGTTATCCAAGTGTCCAAAACATGGCTCTCCAATGCAATCTGTGGCTAGTACAACTACTGCCCATGTCCAAAGGATCTGTTATGTAAGGCAACATCGCCCACTTTCGTTTGATGTGTGGCATGTAACCGATTTCTACACCTAATTTAAAGCATACTAAAGCTTATTCACGATATTAACCAAACATTGATTAACTTAATCATATTCAACAACATGGCATCCCTTATAGAAACATCGATGTACTATGCGATTTTGACCATTTCTATGTCACCATCCAAACAACATTTCCATCCAATAAAATACTCAAAAAGGTATGAACTAGGGATCTTAATCATGATATTAATCTCAATCAACCTTCAAATTTTACTAAAAAGCTAGGAACTCTCAAATACTCTACATAAATGACTTTACTTATGTCACTGGACATTAAAGGACTCTAAAAGTCCACTCCATCACATCCTACACACCTTAAAAGAAATTTCGTCCTCAGATCTAAGCCAAAATTCACTTTGTCACAATTTCCTACCTACATGATATATTATTCTAATATTGTCAGAGGTGGAACACATGGTTGCGTTTTTTATAAACTCTCTTACTTCATTATTATTTGGTTGTTCATATTCTTTTATGTACGATCGGGTAGTACTTTACTTTTCTATGGGAAGCCTTTAATACTTGATGTCCTTTATTCCTTATATATTTCTCAATTTCCTATTTAGTATGCACACACCAGCATTTACTGATGTTTCCTTTTCTTCTCTTCTTGTTGGGGTATGCTTCCAACCCTAGGTGAAGGACATGGATAATATGGCATGAAGATATGGACATAGCTTAAGGAGTTAAAGCTTGGAGACAAAGTTGTTATGGTTTAGATTTTCCTCTACTAGATCCTTATGATGTACCCTTTATGTAAACCCTTATGGGAGAGGATGTTGAGGTACTTTTGTAATCTTATGATAAATCGAATATAGTCAAATATTTTCTTCCGCTGCTATACTTTGGAGTTATGATACATTCATGTTGATTAAATTGATTTCATCCCTTTGGCAAAAATTTATGTTGGTGTTTGGTTTGGGATGTTGCCTTTTTATTTTTAGTAGGGAGTGGTTCCCCTCTGGGATCTCACTCCCTATAGATTTAGCCCTATTTTAGAGCTTCATCTTTTGTCATAGTGCATTTCAATCACATCTATACCTATTAGATTACATGTTATTTCCTTCAATATGCATATTTGTGTAAAATACATTTATGGACATTATTTTCATGTTTTTCAGGCATTTGGACCACGCTTGATGGAAGAGAAATAGAAGGAGTAATCCTAGGGTTTCTCTACCCTTGAAGAGACCCAAAGTGAAGTCTATTGCTCCCTCAACCTACCCCTAGTGGACAAAGATCCACTCATGCAAAGATTTCTAAGCAAATCCAAAGAATCAAGTCAAAGTGATGATCCAGAGACCAGCACGGCCGTGGTACCATAGAATGGTCATGCTAGGACACTTGCAAAATCAATAGGTTTAGATCTCAATTTGTGGATAAATTCCCACGGCTGTGGACCATAGACGATCGTGGTGCACTGACTCCAGAACGGTCGTGTTTCTCAGCACGGTCATGGTACTTATAGAGAGAACAACTGTGGAGCCAAGAACGGGCAACTAAATTCAAGCCACCATAGTCGTGGTACCCACCATGGCTGTGTTACCCTTACCCCACCGTGGTTGTGGTGACCACCACGGCTGTGCCATTTTCAGTACAAGAGTGGCATGTTCCCTGTGATTTTTCACCATTTCTCACCACGGTCATTCCCATCCACCACGACCCCCTCCCCACCACGATCGTGCTACCTACAAAAAACATGGCTACTTTTGCACTATTTTTTCCATACTACCCCTACTTGACCTAGTGCTTCCCCCACACCTATATATACCTAGGTGGCATCTGGAGCTTGAGGTTGGCCACCCCTAGCTACCTTCTACCACCTCTTAGCTCCCCATTTTCTCCCCTTAGCCATTCCACTCCATTTCCACCTCCATTTCACCATTTCCACCATTAAAACCCTAGTTTCCACCCATTTCCACCATAATTCCATGCCCCTACACCTCGGTCCCTAATTTCCCTAAGAATGTATAATCTAGAAACCTAGATTTGACTAGACTCTAATTGAATTGAACCCAATCCCTAACCCATTTGAGCCTCATAAGGGTAATGGGAGTTGTTAGGGACTAGTTCCCCTTTACATATTCCATCTCACCCATGGCTAGTTAGTAGGTTAGGTCAATTCATTAGTCTCTAGCTACTTGTTTGGTTTGGATAATCTAAATGGAATCATAATTTTCATATGTCACCCCCCAACTTAATTGATAAGTGCATCCCCTAAATAGTCCACATCTTCCTTAATTTCTTTAAAACCCTAGTTTCTATCTTGCTTAGCTAGTGTTAGCTTAATTAGCACTTTTCTTGCTTAGATAGCATCTTGCTCTGTTCTTGCTTTGTTCTTGCTATCTTAGGTCTTTAATTGCTATTTTGCCTTGTCTTGCATGCATTAGTGTAGATTGTTCTCTTCCTTGCCTTTTCATACCTTGCCTTGTCTTTTCCTTCTTAGTAGAATTAATTATCTAGGATTAAGTAAGGTTTTGTTCTTGCTTATCTTTCTTCCTTTCTCAACTTAGTTTAACAATCAAATCACCTTTAAACCCTTAACCTTAGACTCTGCACTATGAACCTAGAAAAAAACTAACCTAGCTCTAGTGCCCCCTTTTGTCCTTGTGGATTGACCCTATACTTGTCACCTTACCTATACTGTGACTTGACCCCTTGCACTTACAAGATAGCATTTTAGTAGAAGTAGATGTGTCCATTGATAACACCTATTTTTGTGATGTTTTTGCCCTTTATTCTGTTATCAAAACTGCCCTTTTCTGCTATTTTCCTCTCTTTTATTAGCACTTTTGCAATAATTGGCCAAGCAATGCTCTTAATCCAATTTTTTCATCTTTTGCAGAGTTTTCCCTCATTTTGGTACAATAAGGTCGTCCCGTCCCGGCCCACAAATAAGTGCAAGTCTGTTTCGGCCTTCGTGATGCCCGATAAAACCTCTTCCCGACAGGGTAGAGCGACACAATGACGCGCGACAAAGGGGTGTCGCGCAAGAAGAAGTTGACGGACGATACGCCTTCCACCCGACAGGGAGCCAAGCTAGCCACGACAACCCAGCTTGTCGGGCGACACAGCCACCCACCGACAGGCACGCCGCCTGTCACGTGACCGATAGCCGACACCCCTACGCCGAGCGATACCCGTATCGGTCGTCCACCAACCCGCGAATAAGGAGGACACATGGCGCTTCGAGCACCATAACTTCCCCCAACCGCTGCCTATAAATAGCGGCTACAGGAAGTCGAAAAGACAGGTTCATATAGTTGGGAAATTTGAGCGATCATCGAGGGAGAACTGCGAGAATATCGTGCCCCAGTGCTCATGTCGGGCGACTCTAGGTGAGCTCTTCCTCATCCCGAGAGGGAGGGGATGGTTCACTTAGGACCGTCCCGGGCGACACTGCGGGCCGATATAGGCCAACGTTGATAAGCGACACAAGCGCTCGATACAAGTGCCCGACAGTAGAATGTGTCGCTCCATGCCTGACAAGATATCGAACCCGATACACTTCGACCATCATGCGTGCCTCCCGAGAGGGCGTGCTGCCCGACATGAGCGTATCGGCTAGGGCCCTTGAGCGATACAGTTGTCCTTCAAGCGTACCGCCCGAGAGGGTGTGCCGCCCGACACTACTGTATCGGGCTAGGCTCCTTCCCGATATCGGGCTGGAGAGCCGCAGTAGCCTGTCGACCTTCTACATCCAGAAGGTGACATCTATCTTTAATTCTGTTACTTAATTATTTATTTACGCATTGTAATTAAGACATTTAATGTTTATGGAAATAGAATAGCTTAATTACTTGTTGCTCTATGCTTGGTACATGTGTTGGATGGCTGCTATGTTTGATATCTGAACTCTATCTTGCATGTTTGGATCGCGTTTCGCTTAGCTACCGAACCGTGTTTTCCCGTCGCAACAACTTTGAGAGTTGTATTGTGGCTCTAGTGTTTGGTCTGATTCTGGAGTATGAGAGTGCATGGAACGGAGTTGTTTCAGTAACATTCCACTCTAACTTAAGTCTGACAACCTCGAGAGGGGTGTTGGCGCTTGGTTAGAGGTACCTGCTCTGAGAGGAGGGGTGCAGGATGTTACTACTGCTGCTTGTTTTACTGTAGTCTTATCCTTCGTACCTCACTCTAGCTCTAGTTTTATCTTTCTATTTCTATTGCATGAAACCCCCTAAAAACTGCTAAATGACTAAAAACCTTAAATCTCTCTAGTAGCTCCAGTTGGAGATATTTTTCTTGTTTTGTTTGTGACATCTTGTTGTTTCCCTTTTGGGAAATTTATTATCTCTTTATACCTGCCGGAGTGTAGCGTGTCGATTCTGGGTTCTCAACACTACCCCCTTGTCCCTCTGTTCGACCCCGTATGTCTACTTCAACCCCGTAAACAAAGTTGCGGGGGGCTAGAAGGATTCGGGTTTATAAATGTAAAAGCTCGACTACCTCAAATCCGCCTCCACTTTTGGACGCACGATTTAGGCCGGTCAACTTTTTGGCGCCGTTGCCGGGGACAAGGCAAAAATGGTACTGTAGACGAATCTGAATCCACTACACTTCAGTGCCTCAAGCTTAGAAATGAGTTTGACAGCACTCTTTTTCTTTTTCTTCTTATTGTTATTGTTATTCTTTTAAAAGTAAAAATTCGATTTCCTAAACTCAATTTTTCGTGTTGTTTCAGGAACCCTGAAGAACAGTAGTATGCTTCCCCGAGTTCCGACGCCACTCAACTGTCCAATCAAGTATAGTTATCAATGATATGCCTCCCCTAGTCAACCCACAACACTCTGAAGGGGAACGTCAAGGAAGATCTGGGCATGAATCACCTCCACCAGATGGCAACGACCGCTATGACGGAAATAACCAGCTCGAAGATTAGGAATCAGAACACTCTGAGGAAGAACACCCTCGAGCTAGGTGTCGCCACCTCCACTGAAACCAGAGAAATCAAGATCAGGGACATAATCGACGAGACGATGACAGTGACGACTCCGATGAGGAAGAAAAGACGTTGAGAGAGTTGGCATCAACAAAAGCCAACAACTCCAGATGTCCCGTCATCACCCCGCGATTCAACGTAGCCAATTTTGAGCTTAAGCCTTCTGTGATCTCTATGATCCAGAACAAAAGCTTCAGGGGAAGTTCGAAAAATGACAACCCCTACCACCACCTCGATGCCTTCAAGAACATTTGTGACCCCGTAAACAAAGTTGCGGGGGCCTAGAAGGATTCGGATTTATAAATGTAAAAGTTTGACTACCTCAAATCCGCCTCCACTTTTAGACACGCGATTTAGGCCGGTCAATTTTTTGGCGCCGTTGCCGGGGAGTATTCCCGCCTGTCACGTGGGTGACCCGGATTCGGTCCCCGGCAACGGCGCCAAAAAGTTGACCGGCCTAAATCGTGCGTCCAAAAGTGGAGGCGGATTTGAGGTAGTCGAGCTTTTACATTTATAAACCTGAATCCTTCTAAGCCCCCGCAACTTTTTTTACGGGGTCGAACACAGGGACAAGGGGGTAGTGTTGAGAACCCATAATCGACACGCTACACTCCGGAAGGTATAAAGAGATAATAAATTTCCCAAAAGGGAAACAGCAAGATGTCACAAACAAAACAAGAAAACTATCTCCAACTGGAGCTACTAGAGAGATTTAAGGTTTTTAGTCATTTAGTAGTTTTTAGGGGGTTTCATGCAACAAAAACAAAAAGATAAAACTAGAGCTAGAGCGAGGTACGAAGGATAAGACTACAGTAAAACAAGCAACAGTAGTAACATCCTGCACCCCTCCTCTCAGAGCGGGTACCTCTAACTAAGCGCCAACACCCCTCTCGAGGTTGTTGGACTTAAGTTAGACTGGAATGTTACTGAAACAACTCCGTTCCAGGCACTCTCGTACTCCATAATCAGACAAAACACTAGAGCCACAACACAACTCTTGAAGTTGTTGCGACGGGAAAACACGGTTCGGTAGCTAAGAAAAACGCGATCCAAACATGCAAGCTAGAGTTCGGATATCAAACATAGCAGCCATCCAACACATGTACCAAGCATAGAGCAACAAGTAATTAAGCTATTCTATTTCCATAAACATTAAAGGTCTTAATTACAATGTGTAAATAAAGAATTAAGTAACAGAATTAAAGATAGATGTCGCCTTCTTGATGTAGAAGGTCAACAGGCTACTGCGGCTCTCCAGTCCGATATCGGGAAGGAGCCTAGCCCGATATAGTAGTGTCGGGCGGCACACCCTCTCGGGCAGTACGCTTGACGGCCGACTGTATCGCTCAAGGACCCTGGCCATTACGCTCATGTCAGGCGGCGCGTCCTCTCGGGCGGCATGCATGATGGTCGAAGCGTATCAGGTTCGATATCTTGTCGGACAGTTGGGAACTTTGAGCGATCTTCGAGGGAGAACTGCGAGAATATCGTGCCCCAGTGCTCGTGTCAGGCGACTCTAGGTGAGCTCTTCCTCATCCCGAGAGGGAGGGGATGGTTCACTTAGGACCGTCCCGGGCAACACTGCGGGCCGATATAGGCGAACGTTGATAAGCGACACAAGCGCCCGACACAAGTGCCCGACAGTAGAATGCGTCGCTCCATGCCCGATAAGATATCGAACCTGATACGCTTCGACCGTCATGTGTGCCTCCCGAGAGGGTGCGCCGCCCGACATAAGTGTATCGGCCAGGGTCCTTGAGCGATACAGTCGGCCGTCAAGCGTACTGCCCTAGAGGGTGTGCCGCCCGACACTACTGTATCGGGCTAGGCTCCTGCTCGATATCGGGCTGGAGAGCCGCAGTAGCCTGTCAACCTTCTACATCAAGAAGGTGACATCTATCTTTAATTCTGTTACTTAATTCTTTATTTACGCATTGTAATTAAGACCTTTAATGTTTATGGAAATAGAATAGCTTAATTACTTGTTGCTATGCTTGGTACATGTGTTGGATGGCTGCTATGTTTGATATCCGAACCCTAGCTTGCATGTTTGGATCGCGTTTTTCTTAGCTACCGAACCGTGTTTTCTCGTCGCAACAACTTCAAGAGTTGTGTATGCCCGATAAGATATCGAACCTGATACGCTTCGACCGTCATGCGTGCCGCCCGAGAGGGCGCGCCGCCCAACATGGTGTGCCGCCCGACACTACTGTATCGGGCTAGGCTCCTGCCTGATATCGGGCTGGAGAGCCGCAGTAGCCTATCGACCTTCTACATCAAGAAGGTGACATCTATCTTTAATTCTGTTACTTAATTTTTTATTTACGCATTGTAATTAAGACCTTTAATGTTTATGGAAATAGAATAGCTTAATTACTTGTTGCTCTATGCTTGGTACATGTGTTGGATGGATGCTATGTTTTATATCCAAACTCTAGCTTGCATGTTTGGATCGTGTTTCGCTTAGCTACCGAACCGTGTTTTCCCGTCGCAACAACTTCGAGAGTTGTGTTGTGGCTCTAGTGTTTGGTCTGATTCTGGAGTACTAGAGTGCCTGGAACAGAGTTGTTTCAGTAACATTCACTCTAACTTAAGTCTGACAACCTTGAGAGGGGTGTTGGCGCTTGGTTAGAGGTACCCGCTCTGAGAGGAGGGGTGCAGGATGTTACTACTGTTGCTTGTTTTACTGTAATCTTATCCTTCGTACCTCGCTCTAGCTCTAGTTTTATCTTTCTGTTTCTATTGCATGAAACCCCCTAAAAACTGCTAAATGACTAAAAACCTTAAATCTCTCTAGTAGCTCCAGTTGAAGATAGTTTTCTTGTTTTGTTTGTGACATCTTGTTGTTTCCCTTTTGGGAAATTTATTATCTCTTTATACCTGCCGGAGTGTAGCGTTTCGATTCTGGGTTCTCAACACTACCCCCTTGTCCCTCTGTTCGACCCCGTAAACAAAGTTGTGGGGGCCTAGAAGGATTCGGGTTTATAAATGTAAAAGCTCGACTACCTCAAATCCGCCTCCACTTTTGGACGCGCGATTTAGGCCGGTTAACTTTTTTGCGGTCTTTATAAATTTTGAAAGTGAATCCACCTGTTTCCATCCATTCACGGAGTTTCATCCATTCAAATCTCAATTGAGTGGTGTGTAACGCCATTGGTGGGGGCGCACCAATATTAAACTAGTATACATAATTTTAGTTTTTACCTAAATTGGTCTCACTGTGTAGAAAAGGTGTTCCATAGATTTTATATGTATCATTGTGTGCATGTTATTACTTCATATGATCCCTCTTTATATATTAAGACACATAAATGTAATCATGTGGATCGTAATAGATATGCCCAAGTAATAGGAAGCTTAATGTATTTAGCCAATTGTTCTAGACCTAATATTGCTTATACTGTTAGTAGGCTAAGTAGATACTCTAGTTTTCCTAATGTTGATTGCTAGAGGATTTGGTTTGAGTTTTAAAGTATATTAAAGGTACCATGAGTTATATTATTCATTAGATGGTTTTTAGGTGTTTATAAGGTTATACAAATATAAAATTAGATTGTTGATTTTGATAAGACCACATCAACTAGTAGTTATGTGTTTTGCCTTGTTGGTACTATAGTTTCTCAGAAGTCATCCAAGAATATTGTGTGGATTAGATCCACTACGGAGGTTGAGTTTATAGAGTTTGATATATCTTTTGATCATATTGATTGGAATATAAACCTTTGGCTTGATTTATAGATAGTTTCAAAGTTGTTTCCTACTATCTTAATTTATTCTAACAATAGAGTAGCCACAGACAAAGCCAAATAATCTAGGGCAATTCGGGAAAGATCTTTATAAGTTTGAAGTATGAGGAGGAAGAGACTTCATTACCCAGGGTTTTTATCTCTAGAGTTTGTTAGAATAGTAGAGAATATTTTTTATCCTCTCACAAGGGTCTGTTGGCTAAATGGACATCATTTAAATCCCTTTGTTTTAATAATGACAAACATTTCATTCTTTTGGATCTAACGTGCTATTTGAGTGTTGCAGGAATTAGGTGGATGACACAACCTTGGGAGATCTAAATGCTCAAAAATATGTAAATTTCATGATTGTAATCAAATGTAAAAACGTGTACAAGTGTATAATGTACAAGTACTTAGCTATCATGTAAATCAAGCTTTTAGATCTTCCCTAGCCATTCACAACACTTAGATAGGTCATCCCCTATAATAGTGTCACAACTGCACACTCATACACACACTTAGTATTTATCTAGAATCACCAAAATAGAGACATTCTCAGTCGAACTAATGGTCAACAGAGACACACTCAGTCGAACATCTTCTCGACCGAGAGTCTCCTGGGTTAACTCTTCTAATAGGTTCTATAGCCGTTAGACACAACATACAAGGTAGTTGGGAGTTAGAATCAAACGTTATATACATTTGCTCCATACCATCTCTCGGTCGACAAAAACTTCGACCGACGAACTCTCGGTCGACAAATTTCTCGACTGAGATTGTCTCTGCCTGCACTTTTCAGAATTAATAAACTAGTCATTGATAAAGCAATTAGTGGACAACTAACAGCTAGTTGAGCATTGAGAACCCCATAGAAAGTGTCTAGAATGTCCTTAAGCACTCATAGGCCATTCCAATAAATAGGACATGCCTTAGGACACCCAAAACACACTTGTGCAACACTTGAGCATACATACTTGCAATTGGCAATCTATTCTTGTGAGCAATTGAGAAACTCTAGCATTTGATAATCCTTTCAATTGCTACAAATTCGTGTCCTACAGGCTAGCATCTCCTACCCACTGCACTTCCACTTCCATACACATTGGTTAGGAGATCAAAATGCTTGATATAGGAAATCAAGCCTTGTGCTACAATGGTAATTGTAATTTCCATTTTCCCTTCTTGTTCCTTTTTATTACTTGTACTCTCCTTGCTACTCCTAGCATTGGAGGCTGCAGATTGGAGAGGGTATTATCTTCTCAGGTGGAGAGGGGTCTTCTCAGAGGAGAAGGTGGACTTTGGACTACTTCTAGAAGGTCTCAACGGGATGCTACTTCAAGGAGGAAGGCTACTTCAAGGGGGAGCTTGAAGTTACTTCAAGTGAAGGCTGCTTCAAAGTTGGTGAGACGACTTCGGGGTAAAGGTTGTCCAAAGGTTTTGGGAAGGTAGTTGTATTTTATGTAACATCCTTGGAAGGTAATAAAATACAGGTGCTTTCAAAATCCTGGTTGGGAGCAATCGGGTAGTGGACTGACTCCCTTAGTATTTGCTAAGGGTGGAACCACTCTAAACACCTTGCCTCCTTCTTCAAGTTTCAATTGTGGTTGCTTGAGTTGAATTATTGTTAAAATATTTATAAAACCCTATTCCCCCCCCCTCTAGTGGTTTTTCATTTGGTATCAGAGAAGGCTTCAAGGAGCTCTAATCGAGTCTTGAAGAATGGAGGGTGGTGGTCTCTACAACCGCAAGCAAAGGAGAAGCTTGGACCAATCTTCAACAAGCTGTAATTGGTGCTTAGGAACAAAAAACACAACACCAAGATGTCCATGGAGGTTAAAGAAGGAAGATGTGCATAAATAAGTCCGTATTGCTAAAATAAGTAAAGAAGAAGAAGAGGTAAGCCTTTTTTATTTATCTAAAGAAGAGTAAATTGCTAGCCTTCAAGAGACACATGATAAGTATATTGAGTGCAAGAAAATTTTAAAGAAAATGATGAGTTACATGCTAAACTTCTTGCTCTCACATCTAAAAATGAAGATCTTAAGGAGACATTAAACTTAACTGTTAAATACCATGATATTAAGCTAAAATCAATAGAGGTGAATTGCAATCTTCTCTCTCTAGAAAAGATAAACTTGCAAGCCCAAATTAATGATCTTCAAAAACAACCTATCTTATGCACTCATCTAGATTATGATACTATTGTGAAAGAAAGAGATTCTTTATTATCTAATCTAGATCAAGCAAAGTTAGATACCAAAAAGAGAATGGATGAGATTGCTAAGTTACAACAACAAGTTAGTAGCTTAAGAAAAAATGATGTTCTTGATAAGATCTTAAATGATTCTCATGGTCAAATTGGAAGGAGAGGACTAGGTTACAAGCCTAAAGGAAAATCCTATCAAAAACCTAGTGGGGGAAGGACACAAGTGCCAAAGACTCAATCTAGGTATGTACCTAAAGGCAAGTATACATATGTACCCAAGAACAATCTAGATCAAACTCATAAAAAGATAAATGAGATTGATTCTATATGCTGCCATTATTGTTTGTGTCTTGTACATTATTCCTTCTCATGTCCTTACAAGAAAAAGGATATCGAGTTGGTATGGGTTCCAAAATCTCCAAACTAATAAATGAAATTAAGTTGAGATATGACCAAAGACTCTAAATTGTATATATTTATGTCTATATCAACTTAACATAATGAGATAACAAATTAATTCAAGTAATTAACATTTCTAACTTGAAAATACACATTTCTTTTAAATAAACCTACAAAGACACATCTTTAATAACTTGTTTTAGTTTGGGTTCCTAAAACCTACAGATTTGAATATGATTAGTTGAATTTTGACTTAAATGTTACTTTGATACTTAAATGTTTTATCTCAACTAAACCAAGTTTTGAATTGCATAATTGAATTGGAAGTGATCTATGTTTTTAACTACTGAAAACAGTACAGAAACAATCTCAGTTGACAAAATCTTCGACCGAGACAATGTCAGTCGAGAAATTAGTCGACCGATAGGATTTCTGCCTTAAATCTGTATTTTTTCTGGAGAAACAGTAACATTCCCGGTCGAGAAAGTTGTCGACCGAGACAATGTCGGTCGAGAACTTTGTCGACCGAGTGAAACTCGGACAGAACTTTTTAATAAAAATAAGACACTTCAATTGCAATCAACTTAAGTATGTAATGAACTTTACATATTCTTGTTCTTTAAATATTTGAATGATCCTAATCAATAGGAAGAATATATGAGCATCAAAACTTAATACTTCTCATGATTAAATTGAATCTATCAAATATACAAGAGAAAAAGATTGATTTTACTAAAATTGTTGCAACAACGTTGCTTGCAAAGAAAGATGATGTTGATTTATACTCTTACTGCAAGTAGACATGCTCTATTACAAAAATAAGTCATATATCTTGGAGACAAATCTCAAATCACATATTGATCATTTGCATCATGATCTATATGATATATTTATCAAGAAAAAGATATTTCTTTGATAAATCTTCCTAAAAAGATATGATTCTCTACATTGTGTATATTAAAACCGATGTTATGAGTAAGTTTAATCAAGAAAATCATGGATTTTCTTCTCATGAGATTATCTTGATTCTTCTCCTACATGGTTTGGCTTTAAACTGAAAATATGAACCATGATTGGTTTAATCAAGGAAATTACTATTTTATCATAATACACATGGTTTGTCCTAGGTATTCCATGGTCTAACTATATAAAAACCATGTGTCTTGAAATTTGCTTTTAAATGATCATAATCATTGTAGATATGCTTCTATTGTTCTATCATGATCATTATGGATATGCATTTACTATTTTATCATGATCATTGTGTTCCATCTTTTACTTGGTTTGCCTAAAATAATCTTTGATCTATATATACAAACCATGAATGGATATTGTTTTCAAAATGATCATTGTGATTCATCTCATTTCATATAAAGATGATGTTATCATTGAAAATGCCATTTTGCATAAAAGTAAAACTCTATGGCACAAATGCATCTTGACATGATAGATAATGGTTATCGTGCGCATGACTTGTATCATCCCGTGTAATAAATGAATGATTTTTGCTAGATGACACTATGGCAAGCTAAATAGTTTGTTTCTTAGAACACAAATATTAATGTCTTATCTAGTTGTTTGTTCTAAGTAATCAAAAGCAACATCTTGATTTTAAGAACTTAAGTTCTATGATATATAAAACTTGTTCTTAATTTATACTCAAGGATGACTGATTCTAAAGAGTTAATCTAAAAATAAGTTTAAAATAAGAAACTTGTTTAGAATAAAGAGCTATTTCAATGTTACATTCAAACTCTATTATAACCAAATCAAGAGCAAGGTACTAAATTCATATATTGCTTAAAATTCTACACAAGATTGCTTTTAGGATACAATTTTGCATCATGGTGGCAACATGACTTATGGAAATTTCTATTGATGCAAATAATCTTGCTTATAAATAAATGATTGAAAGCTACATTCTTTCTATGATTGAACATGTTGTAGATGTTGTTCAATTGCCTTTTTGCAAGAAGAACAATCACTATGGATATCAAAATTCCTTATTTCATGAAGAACATACATTCTGAAAATTTGCTTAGGATATAACTTGCTCTAAGAAAATCAAGAACAAAGACTTCATTGTGATGCCTATATTAAGTTTTCAATTGATAAAATTCCTTCACTCAAAGTGCTTCAAATTGATATACATTTGATCATATTACATAAAGACTTTATTTTTCACATATTTTAACATTAATGTGTAACTCAATGAGAATGCTTAAACTGTAAATCTACAGAAAATGCCTCTTGGTTGAAATAAAGTTCGACTGAGGGGTGCCTTGGTCAAAGTCAAGGTCGACCTAAAATAAACTTGACCAAATGCTCATTTGTAAATCATTTTCTTGCAATCAATCTTAGTATATTGAAAACAAGACTTTAGTGCATAGCTCTCATAAAAAGTTAACTTATTATGATCTAATGCTTATGATGACCTTAGACCCCTTAAATTATCTTGATTATAAGATTAAGGGGGAGTTCACAAAAACTTAGTAAACATCTTAAAGAAAATTATGACTTTAGTATTTTTAAGGTAATCTTGGATATGAAAATAAAGGAGCCTACAATATTCATAGATGTGATATATATCTTAACAAATTTGGGATTAACATCCCGTGTATTTGGTTAGAGATACATTCATGTACTCTAGTATAAGCTTAAATTGATCTCATATCATTTCAAGGCTTAACATCTTTTGCAAATGATTGAGAAATAAATTGTGGCTAAATTTGACAACATGTGGTTTGCATTCATTTTAATCCCTTGCTTTTAACACTGAATATCTTGGTTATCTTTTTGAAATGACAAAGGGGGTGAAATAATATAAAATCAAAAATATATAATAAAATGAGTTTCATAATCTCGCAGCTAGCACACACTTGCAAACAAGAGAATGGCTACAAAAGGTAAACTTCATATATGAAACTCATATGATATATATTGCCTTGATTTATATTTTGGAAAAGTTTGTCATCTTCAAAAAGGGGGAGATTGTTGGCTAAAGGGACATCATTTAAATCCCTTTGTTTTGATAATGACAAACATTTCATTTTTTTGGATCTAATGTGCTATTTGAGTGTTGCAGGAATTAGGTGGATGACACAACCTTGGGATATCTAAATGCTCACAAATATGTAAATTTCATGATTGTAATCAAATGTAAAAACTTGTACTAGTATATAATGTACAAGTAATTAGATATCATGTAAATCAAGCGTTTAGATCTTCCCTAGCCATTCACAACACTTAGATAGGTCATCCCCTATAATAGTGTCACAACTGCACACTCATACACACACTTAGTATTTATCTAGAACCACCAAACCGGAGACATTCTCGATCGAACTAATTGTCGACCGGGACACACTCAGTCGAACATCTTCTCGACCGAGAGACTCCCAGGTTAACTCTTCTAATAGGTTCTATATCCGTTAGAAACAACATACAAGGTAGTTGGGAGTTGGAATCAAACATTATATACACTTGCTCCAGATCGTCTCTCGGTCGACAAAAAATTCAACCGACGGACTCTCGGTCGACAAATTTATCGACCGAGATTATCTCTGCTTGCACTTGTTAGAATTAAAAAACTAGTCGTTGCTAAAGCAATTAGTGGACAACTAACGGCTAGTTGAGCTCTAAGAACCCCCTAGAAAGTGTCTAGAACATCCTTAAGCACTCATAGGCCATTCCTATAAATAGGACATGCCTTAGGACACCCAAAAAACACTTGAGCATACATACTTGCAATTGGCAATCTATTCTTGTGAGAAATTGAGAAACTCTAGCATTTTCTAATCCTTTCCATTGCTACAAATTCATGTCCTACAGGCTAGCTGATAACACCCAAATTAGCGCATATTTTCTATGCATTTTATCTATAGTTTTGTGCCACTTTAGTCTTAATATGCACTCTTTTGTTCATGTTTTATGTTTTCTGTCTCTTCATTAGATAATGTAGTAAAAATAGCCAATAATGTAGCTAATTAGCCTGTTTTAGACTTGTAGACACCGAAACTAGCCAATTTTGGGACTCTCAAGTACCGAACCTGAAAAGACAAGAATTCCAGCACCTGGCCGATTGGGCCTGGCCGATACGGCCGCGCCGGCCGATACGACCCCACCGATCGATACGGTCGCCGACCGATACGGCCGCCGACCGATACGGCCGCCGCCCGATACGGCCGCCTGATGCCTCAAGATCGAAGCCACGGATGAAGGACATGTGGACCAATAAAAGCTACAACTCCCATCAACTTGTTGCATATAAATAGCAGTTTCCAACCTACAAAGAGGGAGAGCCGGAGGGAGGACCCGGCAAGAGCTAGTGCCTAGACCAAGGACCTAGTGTGTCGAGTTCCCCAAATAGTCTGGCGACCGATACGGCTGCGTCGACCGATACGGCTGTGTCGACTGATATGGCCGCCGCCCGATACGGTCTAGAGAGAGAGTGAGCCGAGGAGTCCAGAGGGATGAAGAGAAGACCCAAGGGCCGAGATCTGACCTGCACAGAAGCCGAGGAGTGAGAGCCACCTCTCCTCTATGGGCTATATCTCTTCCCTCTTCTCTTTCATTCTACTACATTCCTTTGTTTCTTGTACAAACGATGTTTATCTATCTTTGTTCGGTGCCAGCTATGCTTGTCTATGGCTAGTTAGCTCCTTCTTGGCTATGCATCCCGGTCTGGGCATGTTTATATACTTTTTCCTTAAGCAAGTAGATTCATATCAGATCTAGTATGTTGCATGTTCTATTTTCTCTTTCCAAGTTATGATTGCTAGTTTGGTTATTCTCTTACTCGCTTGAACTGGTGTTTCTGCCTGTATCGAGAGATCTGTTGTAGGAATAGCTAAGAGATGATAGTTTGGATCCGAACCTGAGAGGGGGAAGATCTGAGGTATTCTGTTCCTAACACCCCGGAATATCCTAAGACCTGAGAGGGAACTTAGTGTATTCCGAGGTGTTGATATGTCATTCCTCGAGAGAGGGTCATTGACATATTGTTGATGGTTTTAGTCACGCATCGCGAGAGCGAGTGGGACGACCCCACAGGACAGATGCCACTGTGCATACTAGATGCTTGCTTGGGTGTTCGAGGGTTGTCTATGCCCAAGAATGAGTGCATAGACTGCCCCGTTTGTGGTTAGATAGCCAGGAACTCTCTTTCTCTGATTAGTAGACTCACGAGTTTTGTTTTGTTTTCTTTTCTTTTCTTTGTTTTGTTTTATATCGTGACAACCTGCTAGACTAGTTCTAGAATTTACTTTTATCTACTATCGTCTTGGCTTATCTGACTAAAGAACGAGATTTGTGGCGTCCTAAATGTCACCATGTCCCTGTGTTCGACCCCGTATATCTACTTCGACCCCGTAATAAAAGTTGTGGGGGCCTAGAAGGTTTCGGGTTATAAATTTAAAGCTTGATTCCTTCCTTTGTCCCGTGTTCATTTCCGGACGCGTGAAAAAGGCCGGTCAACTTTTGGCGACGTTGTCGGGGACGTGGGTTTTCCACGTTTACACGCCTAGTAGATTTTTGTTCTGTCACTATAAGCCTGTATATACATGCATAGTTTTCCTCTTGCTTTACACATACTTGTTCATATATACTAAATCACTTTTCTTTTTCTCATATCTTTTTCAGCCATGGACCTTGCTTCCGCAAGACAAGTCATCTTGTCCACCTGTCCTCCCGAGTTTTTCCACAGTTTCGACTACTGGAAAATAATTGAAGGTCGTGCTCTGCAACTAGTCGAGTTATACTCACTTCCATCGTCTTCATATGTTGAAATTCCAAAAAAGGAGACTGTCAGTCAACCATCGACTCTCGTGCTATCATGGGATCAAGAACTGATCAAGGGAGTGGAGTTAGCTGGAGAAAGTGTCAAGGCACTCACCTCCCTAGTTCCTCATCTCCAAGAAAACATCGATCTGCTCCAGCAACTATTAGACAAGCAGGAGCATCATCTCAAAGCAGCCACCGGGGCTCCAGACCGCAGTAGTAGTATAATTCAAACCGTTGAACAAGGATCCATCCTAAAGCAGCAGTTTGATACAGCGGGTTCCCCTTACATGTGCATGGCAGAATCGATAGGTCTCGAAAGCATTGTTGCTCAAGTACAACAAATTCATGATAAAGATGTTGAACAAGGCAGGAGGCTCCAAGAGCTCATTGATTTGGTTACAATTCAGTTACAACTGCCATCACAAGACAATGAAGATGTTAGTCATCAAGACCATCCCATTGGGTATGAAGTGGAGTATGAATCACCATCCTATTCAGACCATCAACTGGATTCACCAGGATTTTTCTGTGAAGACCAACCCACTTGAGAAAGCCCTTCATTCTATCCAGATGACCCAGCTGATGAACCAATGGAAGAAATGAGTCATAGACATGAATGGGTCCATGATGACGATGATGAAGACTCAAAAAGCCAATCGACCGCACAACTAGAAGGTTGGTTTGAGGAACCAGAGTCAGATATTGAACCAGACCAGAGTGACATTTCGCATATTGAGGCTTGTCATTTTGCTTTGAGCAGTACGTCAACCATGGTTTGGAACAATTTGTTCGATGACGACGATGACGATGACAGCTGTTCGACATGGAGTAGTGAGTATAGTAACGAAAACGAGTTGGAGCAGTACAAGCCATCATTCGCCACCATACCTTTACAAGGCTTGGTGGACATCAAGGGGGTAGGATGGACGGTTCACTACAACATGGCTGTTGAGCATGAAGACACCCCTGACTCCATGCTAGGTGATAAGCTTGGGGTGGTAGAACCACAAACAGATTCTTCAGGGGGTACTTTTTGCTCAGAAGATGATTGGATGACTCAGACAGTACATGAAGATTTATCTGAGCATCCAACCTCAAGTGCAGAAATAGAGAGAGAATATATGAGTCCTCATGATGACGTCCAACCTCTCTCATCTATCTCATCCTGTGTCGACATCCCAGGACCTTCATTTTCAGAATTATATAATGAAAGGTACCCTGAGGATGATATGCCAAAGAATTCATCCCAGTGCAGTTCAAGCCACTTCCAGCACAAAGATGACTTCACCGAGTCGCCAGATTTCACTTCGCTTCTTCAGACTCAGCAGGGCCAACACATCCACCTATTCTACTCCTACTATGTGGCGGAACCCATCGGCAAGACACAGGTGACACTGGTCCCAAAACTTAGGATTTGGGATCCCAATGTCGGTATCGTGGGGCAACCACCCCCTTTTCTCTTACCCACCCTCCCTCCCTTTTATTACAATAAATTTTGCTTTTCATGTTCTTGTTGGTTAATTTCTTTCCTCTAACTGTTTTGATATCCTTGCACCCATGCATCATCTTTAGAACTTCAATAAATGTCGTTAAACTCATGCATTCCTACCTCACTATTTCAAGTTTGAGTCTTGCTCGAGGACGAGCAAAATTTTAAGCTTGGGGTGGTAGGCTTCGCCCTTCTTTTCTCTTCACCCTTCTTGCATGCATGTCTATTTCCTGCATTTAGTCTTAAATTTTCAAAATTTTCAGCTTTTTATCTTTGCAATTATGGCTATATGGTGCGAATCTAATAGATAAATGCTTGATTGTATGCCTAGATGCACAATTTTTATCTTAAAAATTGCTTGACCTCTTGCTTGACTTGCTCTTTGACTCTTTCCTTGAGTTTGGTAATAAATCTAAGGTTATGTCCCTTTTCATAGCTTAAAGCTAAATTCCCTTGATCTATGTTGTGAATGGAAAATCCATGGTAAAGGACCGTTGGAATGAGCTAAATCATGATTAAAGTCTCCTAGCTGCGAATTTCATAAGGTTGCCTCAATTCTAAGGATGTTTGAATCATAATTGCAACTTTTCACACAGGTGTCAAGCGGATCATGATGAGTTTTTGAGCTATAATCAAGATAAAATTTTTTTCCTTGATGGACTACATGCCTTCTCACATTAGATTGAGTCAAAAAGATGAAAAATATAAAAATGTACAAAAGAGGCTTGGTCGCCCACAAAATCCCAAAATATCTATATAGTTCTCACCCAAGCCTAAAAATAGAATGCAGATGATAAAAGCCTGAGTGTGAACAATAAATGAGCACTTGTTTTCTCTTTTAGGAGAGTTGAGGATGGTGCCCAGCCAGTGTATGACTGCGCTCATGAATGTGGATATGTCGTGCCTGGTAGTACCACTCTAAAAGCTCATTAGAGAGTCACTAGGAACCCCCTAGGTGACCTATGAGATCATCTCAGTAGCAGGGTTGGTTCGGGCGCAGTACAAGGAGTTCATCTCACTGCTTTGCACCAACTGGTTCAGACTGTAGGGACTGTTGCTCTCTACATGGACCAACCTGACGCAGATTGGGATCCTCAGAAGTCATTAGAGTCTTTTTGCTTTATTTCTTAGGACATGATTAAGTGAGAGGCATGGTATTCCTGAATGGTATGCATGGATTCATGGTGATGGCTCATTACTCATCACCCGCATGATCACCTAAGTGACAACTCTTTCATTATCAAATAATTATGATTCAAACCCTCATGAGTATTGGCAGGCTATAGTGAATTCGCTTAATCTTGCCTTGAAATTCTTTGATCTTAGTTTGGCAGGATTGTGCTTGTTTGGTGGGGGTTTGTTCTGAAATGACATGGATCAAGAGTATTGATGCTTTAAACTATTTTTCTTAACCTTAGCATTTATTGCCAAGCTTAATTTGGATATTATCTTTTGTTCTTTGAGCACAGTCTTGCTTGAGGACAAGCAAGTTTTAAGCTTGGGGTAGTTGATAACACCCAAATTAGTGCATATTTTCTATGCATTTTATCTATAGTTTTGTGCCATTTTAGTCTTAATATGCACTCTTTTTTTCATTTTATGTTTTCTATCTCTCCATTAGATAATGTAGTAAAAATAGCCAATAATGTAGCTAATTAGCCTGTTTTAGACTTGCAGGCACCGAAACTAGCCAATTTTGGGACTCTTAAGTACCGAACCTGAAAAGACAAGAATTCCAGCAGCTGACCGATAGGGCCCGGCCGATACGGCCCCGCCGACCGATACGGCCGCTGCCTGATACGGCCGTCGCCCGATACGCCGCCTGATGCCTCAAGATCGAAGCCACGGATGAAGGACATGTGGACCAATAAAAGCTACAACTCCCATCAACTCGCTGCATATAAATAGCAGTTGCCAACCTACAAAGAGGGAGAGCCAGAGGAAGGACCTGGTAAGAGCTAGTGCCTAGACCGAGGAGCTAGTGTGTCGAGTTCCCCAAATAGTCTGCCGACTGATACAACTGTGTCGACCGATACGGCTGCGTCGACCGATACGGCTGCATCGACCGATACGGCTGCGTCGACCGATACGGCTGTGTCGACCGATACGGCCGCCGCCTGATACAGTCTAGAGAGAGAGTGAGCCGAGGAGTCCAGAGGGACGAAGAGAAGACCCAAGGGCCGAGATCTGACCTGCACAGAAGCCGAGGAGTGAGAGCCACCTCTCCTGTATGGGCTATATCTCTTCCCTCTTCTCTTTCATTCTACTACATTCCTTTGTTTCTTGTACAAACGATGTTTATCCATCTTTGTTCGGTGCCAGCTATGCTTGTCTATGATTAGTTAACTCCTTCTTGGCTATGCAGCCCGATCTGGGCATGTTTATATACTTTTGCCTTAAGCAAGTAGATTCATATCAGATCTAGTATGTTGCATGTTCTATTTTCTCTTTCCAAGTTATGATTGCTAGTTTGGTTGATCTCTTACTCGCTTGAACTGTTGTTTCTGCCTGTATCGAGAGATCTGTTGTAGGAATAGCTAAGAGATGATAGTTTGGATCCGAACCTGAGAGGGGGAAGATCCGAGGTATTCTCTTCCTAACACCCTAGAATATCCTAAGACCAGAGAGGGAACTTAGTGTATTTCGAGGTATTGATATGTCATTCCTCGAGAGAGGGTCATTGGCATATTGTTGATGGTTTTAGTCACACATCGCGAGAGCGAGTGGGACGACCCCACAGGATAGATACCACTGTGCATACTAGATGCTTGCTTGGGTGTTCGAGGGTTGTCTATGCCCGAGAACGAGTGCATAGACTGCCCCGTTTGTGGTTACATAGCCAGGAACTCTCTTTCTCTGATTAGTAGACTCACGAGCTCTGTTTTGTTTTGTTTTCTTTTCTTTGTTTTGTTTTATATCGTGACAACCTGCTAGACTAGTTCTACCATTTACTTTTATCGACTATTGTCTTGGATTATCTGACTAAAGAATGAGATATGTGGCGTCCTAAACGTCACCACGTCCCTGTATTCGACCCTGTATATCTACTTCGACCCCGTAATAAAAGTTGCAGGGGCCTAGAAGGTTTCGGGTTATAAATTTAAAGTTTGATTCCTTCCTTTGTCCCGCGTTCATTTCCAGACTCGTGAAAAAGGCCGGTCACTAGCATCTCCTACCCACTGCACTTCCACATCCATACACATTGGTTAGGAGATCAAAATGCTTGATATAGGAAATCAAGCCTTGTGCTACAACGGTAATTGTAATTTCCATTTTCCCTTCTTGTTCCTTTTTATTACTTATACTCTCCTCGCTACTCCTAGGGTTGGAGGCTATGGATTGGAGAGGGTACTATCTTCTCAGGTGAAGAAGGGTCTTCTCGGAGGAGAAGGTGGACTTTGGACTACTTCTAGAAGGTCTCAACTGGAAGATACTTCAAGGAGGAAGGCTACTTCAAGGGGGAGCTTGAAGTTACTTCAAATAAAGGCTACTTCAAAGTTGGTGAGATGACTTCGGGGTGAAGGCTACCCAAAGGGTTTGGGAAGGTAGTTGTATTTTATGTAACATCCTTACGAGGTAATAAAATACAGGTGCTTTCAAAATCCAGATTGGGAGCAACTGGGTAGTGGACTGACTCCCTTAGTATTTGCTAAGGGTGGAACCACTCTAAACACCTTGCCTCCTTCTTCAAGTTTCAATTGTGGTTGCTTGAGTTGAATTATTGTTAAAATATTTATAAAACCCTATTCACCTCCCACCCTCTAGTGGTTTTTTAGGGTCTAGATAGGAAGCTAGTACTTAATATGTCAAGTGAGATGGGTCTTCTATGCATAAGTTGAAGACCATAGTAGTAATGTTAACTTTTCACAATTAGAGATCCCAAACGGATAGCTAACTATGCATGTCTTTGGTGGAAGCACAACAATAGGGTTTCAGTATGGACCGTATCCTATGGAATTTTGTACTTTGGTGTTGTCTTTGATAGAAGAAGAAATTTTATTTAAATGGGGTTGAGGCCATACGTTTGGAAGGGTGTTGTAGTGGACAAAACAAGATTGGGAGATCCATACTATTTGAGTATAATCCTAGGTCAGAATTTATGTGGGCATACTCACTAGAATACTCATGAAATATATTTCTGTGAAGGTCAAATGCACACATTGATCAAAACATGTCCTCATACCCTTACTATGTTTGTGTCACTTATTGAAATTTGAATTAGGGACTCAATTTCAAGACATAGTTCATCGTGCCTCTTCGAATATAAATGAAACAATTCTAGGCAAGATTGTTGTGATGACCCCAATTTCAGGGTTTACATATCGAATATAATATTTGAGAATAGTGAATAACCTATATATAGTTGACCCCTAATTGAGGAATTTTTTATTTTATTATGAAATCTTTTCACCCCAAACAATGTAACTGGCGATGTGATTGATGATTATTAGACCTATTTGATTTCAACTATGAGGAGTGGGATATAAATTAACCAATTTGAGTATTTAAGAGCCAAACATCCAATTGAGTGCATACATGGACTACAATAGGATATTAATAGACCTGGATGTGTAATATGATAAAACAAAGTTATTCCAAGTTGTATAAGTCTTTTGAAGGTCAACTGGTAGTCATATCGACCATAATACCCCTACATATTAATATGTTTGAAAGATTTAATTGATTTTTCAAATAGTGAACTTTGTGTCTCAAACTTGGAGGAAAGGTTCACTAGTTAATGATGAACATATGTTTGAAAATTTTGTTCTATTAGAGCTTCCAATTATATTCTATTTGAGATTTTAAGAGTCTATATTATATGGTTTATCTCTATAAGATTAGATAATAGCATAAAAGAAAGATTGTAAGGAGGTGAGATCACCCATTACTAAAATTTATGGAAAATACACAACATCCATCTATTTTTAAAAAAACTTAGACTATAATGGATGCATGCATAATAATTCCATTTATATAAGCATGAACTAGATACAAAAATGGCAATAGTAGCAGTGAAAAGAAAAATGAATTTGTTACATTGCTTTTGAACTGAGTTCACTACATGAGTTTCATGAAACATAAACTAGAAAGGAAATAAATAGGATCTAGCAGTAGAAATCAAGACATCTCAGCAAAAGTCTATTGAATCTACTCGTGAATAGGTCCTCCTTGCTTTTGTTCCACTCCTTGATCCATACATGGGTGGTTGGGATCACCCAGTAAGGGAAGAAACAAGGTATGTGTCAAAATAAAAAATAAAAACAAGGTAATATTAGTAAAGGATAATAAAGGGTGTATGTTCATCAAGAACAAAGAAAGTCAAGAGTATGAGGCACATATCAAATAAGAATATTGCCATGCCAAATAATAAGAAAGAATGCATGAATGATTAAGTTAAACTAAATTAATTAAGTAGGGTTGAGGCACCTATCAGACCCCAACCAATAAGTGAGGGGAGAGTAAACACATTCCTAGTCACCTTCAAAATATATATAAATATGGGGAGAGTAAACATATTCCCCAAGGCAAAATTACACATGCCCAAACTATGGGTGGTTGTACATAAGTACCACTACATTAGCTAATAAACCAAATAAATCATCATGCTAAAAGAAAAATTATGGAAAGCTAAAATAACAAATATATTGCAGGTTGGGTTCAAAACCCAAGCAAATAATGTAGACTGTGCCAAAAAGAACAATAATAGAAATAAAGGTTTTAGTCCATGGCTCATTGGGAAATTAGGTTGGATAACAATTATGCCCAACTAAAAAGGGTAAGATTGCACATACCTCAACTCAGAGTCCTACTTAATTATTTTTCACCAACTTAGTTGATTCCAAGATCTTCTTTTCCGAATTCAAGTTATTTGCATAGATTAGGGTTTGTGTTTTGTATATGTATAAAGAAAACCCTAATTTTAGAACTATTTGGAAAACCACATATTTTGGTCACAAACCCTAGACCAAACAATTCCTTATATTTTTCTGATAAAGAAAACATATTTGTTTGTTAAAATTGGAGTTTATATGATAAAGTTACAATTTTAGGGCTTTTATATGATTTATTAGATCCTCAAAATCAACTATTGAAAACATTGAAATCAGGCTTTATAACTATTTTTATTAGTAATACAACATTTTTTTGATTTCAAAACATATTTTTAATTAATTTTTTGACAAGTTCATTAAAAGAAACATTTTTATGAGATCGACCAATTAAAATATTTTAAAAATACACAAAAGCAAGTAATCTCGTGAGAAAGAAGAAAAGAGGGATCAGGTCTGTGTGACTTGGCCCAATCACAGGAAGCCAAGTCATGGGTCAAAGGCCATGTCACTGATACGTGCTAATTTAGCACTTTTTTCTCAACCTTTTTAGTCATGTCACATTGAAATTCCTATCTTTATCCACTAAAAAGAAACAATTTGCTATTTGATTCCTTTTATCACAAATTAACTTAATCTCACCCAAAATTATGAATTTCTTACAGACTCTGGAGATCAGACGAGCGGTTCAGAAGATCAGTCGATCGTCTCAGCCAATCCAGACGAGTGGCTGTCATTCCAGCCGAGCATCTCATAGGATCTAGACGCTCAGCTCACTGGTACTGATCGATCGGTTGGTATCGCCCCACCCTTATCTAGATATGTCATTTTGATGGCGCACCCCTTGAATATTAAATGGCCATTTTAGGGAAAAAATGGGAGTTTTCCCTCCCAAACTGAGCGGGTCAAGTGGCGTTGCCATCCGCGATCTAGGGTTACCAACTGATGCCCCGACTCCCGCCCTTGCCAGACCTCAAACCGATCAGTTGGCAGTGTGCACCCATTTCAAATCAGCAGCCGCCATCCCCTTTTTTCCCACAACCCTAATTGTAAAACCCCCCTCCTTCTCCTATAAAAGGAGGGGCACCTCCTCCTCCCAGGATCATCCTTTGTATCATGTTTGTACGGGATTTCTGAGCAATCTTTCTTGCATTCTTATGTTATTGTGTTCTATTCATTAACAAAGTTTGGTTTTTACAAGCTAAGTGTTCCTTTCAAATATTATTCTCACTTTGCTCATTTAGATCTAGTTTATTTCTTCTTCTTCTTCTTTTCTGTGGACTGGAGAAATGGATTAATCGTCGGCCATTTCATTGTCTCTAGCCTAAGGAACTATCATTTAGTAAGACTAGACTATGGCTAGAACTCTTCTTCCCTCTGTCTCCCTTTTATCCACAAGCATGAGTGAATAGTTATCTATCAAGGCAAGGGGAATAACCCCTTAGCCATGGCTTTATCAACTTTTCCTTAAAAATGACTCTAGATGGCTTTTGGGTTTGATAACTAATTGATCTACCAAAGTTATTTATTGGTTTCATCAAAAGTTAATTTGGATGGAAATGACCGTGGAAGTTTGAATTTAGAACAACAAATCCAATTGCATAGGAGTTTTGAAATGACCGTGGATCTTCTTCTTTTAGGATGATGGACTAAGAAACATGAGCAGCATGACCAATGGGCTCATACGGAATTCATCTTTAGTGGTTTTTTATTGATTCACTTTCCTTCATCGAATCTGTTGTTTTTAAGTATTAGTTTGTTTTTGCCTAGGCTAGGGTGGTGAAAACCGCTAAATCCTTTATTCCCATCTTTTGATTCCAATCACCGCTTGTTTTGCTGCCTTTAACTCCCAGTCTTTTCATTCATAATAGTTTTCTTGTGCTAACAATCATCTCCATTTCCTTTGTGACAGGCCAATTTATTTCTTGTTTAGTGCAACCTAGTTCTTATATTTCCTTCAGCTTTAGTGATAACTAACCATACCCCAAATCCGATCTTTATTTTTTGTTCTAAAAAACTAAAATATCAAAAAGAAATAAAAAGTTCTTCAAAACCATTGGTATTAGATTTAACAATCTTAAAAATGTTGTCCTTTGGGATCGACCCTTTCTATACTAACCTTAATCAGAAAGTTGAAAAAGGATTAAACTCTAGGATAATTATCTTAGTGATTGTAGTGCACCTCAACGCATTAATAATTTGGCACTATTGTCAGGGACAACGGATTGTTTTCTCGAACCCCCCAAAAACTTTTGACAAACTTTTTTTTCATTTTTTATGCCTTTCGAGTAACATTCTATAAGTGCTACTCCTCCTTCTGCTGAGTTTCCATTCCGGTAGTCTGTTCTTTTTGCACATGATTAACTACTTATTTTGTGCATGCGACACTCGAACATTGATTTTCAATCGTTTGATCCGGAGATAGATAGAATTTTCCACCGTCTAAACCACCAAAATTAAAATCAAAATATGTTTAACGAGGAAGAAGTTGCCTATAGGATCAACCAAGTGTTAGAGGCTCAAAGAGAGCACATCTTAGCCGACCAAGCAGCTAGAGAAGCCAATTTATGGGAAGCCTACATGGCTGAACAAGAAACCCTACAAGCCAATAGGAGGGAAGCTGAAAGGCAAAAACAATTGAAAGATTTTTCTATTCCCAATCTTCCTATGCCCAACACCTAGTCGTGCCTCCTGACATCATTGCTCCCCAATTTGATATCCGAACCCAATTGATCACCTTGATCCAAGCCAATCCATTCTCAGGCAACAATGGGGAAAGCTGCCAAGATCACCTTCAAAGGTTCATTGACATTTTCTCTTTGAACAAACTCCCAGGCATCTCTGAAGATGCCATCCGTCTTAGATTGTTCAAGTAATCCCTCTTCGGCCAAGCTAGTAGCTGGTACAACACCATGCAGAGTGACGAACATGTCATAACTAGGGAAGTTCTACAGAATAAGTTTCTTGAGAAATTTTATCCTCCTTCTCTTACCTACAAACTCAGGGGACAAATCACTCACGTTTATATGTCCCCTAGGAGAATCTTGTAAAAGGTTCAAGGACTTACTTAGGAAGTGCCCTCACTATGATATCTCTCAAGCATAGCTCATAGACATCATGTATCGTGGTGTTGATGATGATACCAAATTCTTTCTAGATTCCTCATCTGGAGGAAATTTCATGCTCCAAAGTCTGACTAGCGCATGGGAAGTGGTAAAATGGGCTTCTGAAACAAGGGCTAGAAGGGGAATTGGAGGATTCCTTAAGGTAGACAAGGTTGAAGTAAATCTTGATATCCAAAGAATAGCAGAAAACCTCAAATAATTGCCCTAAAACAGGATCAGTTAGAGTCATCCCTAGGCACCCTTAGGGAGTTACCCCAACAAGTAAAAGTCGTGGACTCCCTGTGTGGCATTTTCCAAGGATACGATCACACAACCATGTACTGTCGATTCCTCTACAACACCCCCGTGCAACTAGAAATGGGGCAGAAACTACAAGACCTCAACTCAATCCATACAATACCAGGACAAGGTTGCTACAATCCCAACTAGACTAGAAACCATCATGGCTTCCAATATGGGAACCTTGCAGGTGCTGAAAACTCTAGCCAACTTCAATCCCAACAAAGGCCTCCCTACCCTCAAGGCAAAAATCGACCACCACCCAGATTCCCATACAACAACCAAAGGAACTTTGGGACTCAAGGGAACTAACAAGGAAATCACCCAAATCAATCACCATATCAAGGGCAACAATTCCAAAATTTAACCCTCCCTCCTCAAAATCACAATCAGCCACCTCCTCGACTGCCACTAAGTGTTCCAACCCCCACCCCATTGGCCGATGAAAGGATAGCTTCCCTAGAACAAATCATCGTTTCCCAACAAGCTCAACAAAAGGCGACTGATGCCCAGCTAGCTTGCTTGTTCGCTCAATAAAACCCCCCGTGGGAACTTTTGCATGGATGCCTGAAAACAACCCCAAACATCCTGTGAGACAACCTGACACCAAATAGGATAATTAATTAATGTGGAAGAAAACATTAGCAGTGGATTAAAAAAATCACTAAAAATTAAAACCATTTACAGATAGATCCATTTCCAGGAAACTCTTATAACAAGAATCAAAATATTATATACAATTTGGTCCACAAAGTATATACCATGTACCTTCTCTTCTCGAGGATTACATACAACATGTGCTCTGTTAAATTTACACATAAGCAACATGAAAACCCACTAGAGGGGGGTGAATAGGGTTTTAAATTAATTTAACAATTATTTAACTCAAACAACCACAAATGAGAAACCAAGAAGGAGACAAGGGGTTTAGAGTGGTTCCAACCTTAGAAAATACTAAGGTTGTCAGTCCACTACCCAGTTGCTTACCCAACTGGGATTTTGAAAGTATTAATTTTATTACCTTCTCAAGAAATTACACAAAATACAATACTTTCATACACCCCTTTGAACAGCCTTCACTAGAAGTAGATGCACCAACTCAAGGTAGCCTTCTTGAAGTAACTCCAAGCTCCCCCTTGAAGTAGCCTTCCTCTTTGAAGTAACCTCCCATTGTACCAGCCTTCTTGAAGTAGTTCAAAGTCTCCTTCTTCACCAAGAAGATCACGACCCTCTCCAATCTGCAGCCTCCAACCTAGGAGTAGCAAGGAGAGTACAAGCAATGAAAGTGAACAAGAAAGGAAAATGGAAATTACAACTTATCCTTTGAAGCACAAGGCTTGATTTGCCTATATCAAGCGTGTAGATCTCCTAACCAATGTATATGGAATTTTGATTGCTTTGGATAGGAGATACTAGCCTATAGGACACGAAATTTGAGCCTAGAGAAAAGTAGCCAATTGCAAATATGCTCAATTGCTCACAAACAGGTTGCTCAATGCAAGTGTATGCTCAAAGATTGCTCAAGTGTGTAGATAGATGAATATAGGTGTCCTAAGGCATGTCCTATTTATAGGAATGTCCTACAAGTGTTTAAGGACGTTCTAGACACTTTCTAGGGGGTTCTAAGTGCTTAACTAACCGTTAGGTACAAGTTAGTTGCATTAGCAACGGCTAGTTAATTAATTCTGGAGTTGCTGTCAGAGTCCATCTCGGTCGAGGGATTGTCGACCGAGATACCTACTCGGTCGAGGTTTTGTCGACCGACAGGCTCTCTGGATCAAGAGTTTACAACGTTTATCTCCAACTGCCAACTACCTTGTCAGTTGTGTCTAACGGCTACTTGGGTCTTTCTCGGTCGAGAAGTTTGTCGACCGAGAGTGTGTCGGTTGAGGAATTTGTCGACCGAGATTGACCCTGTTTCAATGTTTCAAATAAAGACATTAAGTGTGTGTATGAGTGTGCATATATGACACTATTGAAGGGGGTGACCTACCTAAGTTTGGTGTTTAGCTAGGGAAGATCTAACGCTTGATTTACATGAAGTCTAAGTACTTGTACATTATATGTTTGTACAAGTTTTTTACAAATTGATTACATTTCATGAAAATATAAACATTAAGCATATAGATTGCCCTGATGCTTTTTCGTCCACTTTATTCTTGCAACACTCAAGTAGCACATTAGATCAACAAGAATGAAATGTTTTTCATTATCAAAACAAAGGGAGTCATCATGATGTCCAATTTAGCCAACAATCTCCCCCTTTTTGAAGATGACAAACATTTCCAAAATATAAATCAACTCAAAATTTAACTTCATACCTAAAGTTTACCTTGTGAATTTCTTCCTTTTGTTTATAAAATGTGTGCTTATTATTCCCCATAAATTATGGAACATGACATCCAATTCTTTAGGGAATATAGAAACTTTCAATGTAAAGCCAAGAGTTTGTAAAACTCATTGATTGAGTTTTGCAAGTTTTAAGATTTATGTTTATTTCTCCCCCTTTGTCATTTCAAAAAGATAACTGTTGAAAACAAGAAAAAACTCCCCCTTAATTAGATGTCCCATCAATTCCTATGAAAAAAATGTCCATTTAAAAGCCAAGAATGATGCAGTAAAACACTTTTAAGAAGTACAAATATCAAAGAAAACATCTTCCAAGGGAGTGATAAGCAGTTGCTTCCTTATTTTGTTGAACTGATCTAGTGGAAGCGGTTTTGTAAAAAATATCAGCCAATTGATCTTCCGTATCAACATGATGAAGGGAAATATGATTCTTAGAAATGTGATCCCGTAAAAAGTGATGACGAATTTCAATATGTTTAGCTCGGCTGTGTAATATAGGATTGTGTGCTAAGTTTATAGCGCTTGTGTTGTCACAAAAGATAGGCGTAGATGAAAAAGTAAAACCATAATCATTTAACACTTGTTGCATATAAAGCACTTGAGCACAACAAGATCTGGCTGCCATATATTCAGCTTCAGTTGTAGAGAGGGCAACCGTGTTTTGTTTCTTGCTAAACCAAGATACTAATGCTCTTCCTAACAAGAAACAACCACCACTAGTGCTTTTGCGGTCAAGTTGACAACCAGCATAATCAGCATCAGTATAAGTTTTAAAATCCAAGGATTGTCCTTTTGGGTACCATAAACCAAAACATGTGGTGCCGGCTAAATATCGAAGAATCCGTTTAACTGCTTGAAAATGAGAGTGCATGGGTTGTGATTGAAATCGAGCACAAAGACCAACGGAAAACATAATATCCGGTCTAGAAGCGGTTAAGTAAAGCAAACTACCAATCATGGCTCTATATAAGGAATCATCAATAGGCTCCCCATTTTCATCCTTATCAATTTTAATAGAGGTAGCCATAGGAGTAGTAGCGTGTTTGCACTGATCCATCCCAAAACATTTTAAGAGTTCTTTAGTATACTTTTCTTGGCTTATAAAAATTCTGGCAGGCGTTTGTTTAATTTGGAAACCAAGAAAGAAAGTTAGTTCACCCATGAGACTCATTTCAAATTCTTTTTGCATAATGTCACTGAATTTTGTGCACAAGGATTCATTTGAGGCTCCAAAAATAATGTCATCAACATATATTTGAACAACTAGGAAATCGGAGTTATATGTTTTGAAAAATAAAGTAGAATCTGAATTCCCAATAGAAAAATCATTATCAAAGAGATATGTCTTGAGCCTTTCATACCAGTTCCTAAGTGCTTGTTTTAAACCATAAAGTGCTTTCTTAAGTTTATAAACATAGTCACCTTTTTCTGGTATTTCAAAACTAGGTGGTTGGGCAACATATACTTCTTCTTAAATGATTCCATTTAGAAATGCACTTTTTACATCCATTTGATAGAGTTTGATGTTTTTGTGTGCAGCTATAGCTAGTAACATTCTAATAGCTTCAAGTCTTGCTACTGGTGCATATGTTTCATCAAAGTCTATTCCTTCTTGTTGATTGTATCCTTGTGCTACTAACCTAGCTTTATTTCTTATTACTTCCCCAGCCTCATTTAGCTTATTCCTAAAAACCATTTCGTTCCAATGATGGTTTTATTTTGTGGTTTAGGAACTAAATCCCATACGTCATTTTTAGTGAATTGATTTAACTCTTCTTGCATTGCTATTATCCAATAGTCATCTTTAAGAGCTTCAGATACCTTCTTAGGTTCAATAATAGAAACAAAGGCCATGTTTGCAACATCTTTAAAGGAAGAACGAGGTTTGACTTTATCATTTGGATTTCTAATAATTAATTCTTGAGGATGATCCTTAATAAGTCTTGGTATATGTTGTGCTTCATCTTGATTATTTCTTGTAGTTTCTTTCTCACTATCATTTGGTATGTCTAAGTTTTTGAATTGATGAGTGAGATCAATTATTTCAGAATTTTCTGATTTTGACTCTTCATGAAAAGAGATATGAATAGATTCTTCAACTTTTCTAGAAATAGTGTTGTAGACTCTAAATGCTTTGCTAGAGGTAGAATATCCAAAAAAATAATGCTTTATGTGATTTAGAATCAAACTTATTCTATCCTCTTTAGTATTTAATATATAACATGTGGATCCAAAGGTATGAAAATAGTCAACTCTAGGTTTCTTAGAATGTATTATTTCATATGGTGTTTTCTTCAAATGGGAGTGAACAGTTACTCTATTTAACACATAGCATGCGGTGTTTACAGCTTCATCCCAAAAAGTTTTAGGTGTGTTATGTTCGAGCATCATAGTTCTAGCCATTTCTTGTAGTGATCGATTTTTCCTTTCAACTATACCATTTTGTTGTGGTGTGCGTGGAGCAGAAAAATTGTGAGTGTATCCTTGAGATGTGTAAAATTCCTCAAATACATGATTCTCAAATTCTACACCATGATCACTTCTAATGGTACATATTTTGTTTTGTAATAGATTTTCAATCATGGAACAAATTTTATAAAAACATGGATAGTGTCATCTTTGGCTGCAAGAAAATGTACCCATGTATATCTACTATAATCATCAACAATAACAAAACAATATCTTTTGCCACCAATAGATTGTGTCCTCATGGGTCCAAATAAATCCATATGAATTAATTCTAAGGATCTACTGGTGCTAATAAGTACATGTTTGGGTTTAAAAGAGGTTTTTGTTTGCTTTCCCAAAGTACATGGTTCACAATTTTCAACTTGATCAAAAGATAAAGTAGGCAAACCACGAACAAGATCATATTTCACTAACTTTTTGATAACATGTGAGCTAGCATGTCCTAACTTTTTATGCCATAGTTGTAAAGTATTTTCATTTGCAAGTAAGCATTTTCCTACCACAGATTTCATAGAGTTAGGTCTAAGAATATAAAGGTTTCCAACCCTTTTTCCTTCATAAATAACATTTGTAGTGTTTTCTATTAATAACTTGCAGCAATTTTTGTTAAATAAAACATCATATCCACTGTCACATAGTTGACTAACACTTATTAAATTATGTTGCAGACCATCAACGAGTAAAACATTCTTGATTTCGAGGTTTGTACCAATATTACCTATTCCAACGATTTTACCTTTACCATTATCTCCAAAAGTAACTGTTCCACTCTTCTTTTCTTCAAAAGTTTGAAATGCATCCTTGTTTCCGGTCATGTGTTTGGAACATCCACTGTCGACCACCCAATCCTGCATAAACATGTAGTGTTTGGTACCCATGTGAATGGTTAGAAGCGTTTAATTTACAGTCTGAAATAAAAATCTGACTCAAAACTTCAGTCGATCGACAAAAGTTCGACCGACACCTCACTCGGTCGACCAATCGTTGATCGAAAAGGTTGCTATAGAATTTAATTTCTCATAGACATCTGGTCGGTCGACAAAAATTTGACCGATGATATTTTCGGTCGACAATACTTCGACCGACTAGGTTTCTGTTTTAGTATTGTAGTTCTGAAAATTACCATAATGCATGAGACTTTTTATTAAGTTGAGATAAGATAATATAATTTGCAAAAATGAGCATTAGGTCATATCTCAACTGAATTGCATTCAAATATACTAAGTTTGGGGTTTTGGAACCCAAACTAACTCAGAATCCTTAGTCTTATAAGGGCATGAAAATGAATAATGTCCAAGACGTAGACAAAAATGACAAGTAATAGAATCAACTTCATTTCTTTTTCTAGGGATTGTGTTCTTAGGTACAAACATAGTCTGAGTCTTGGATGCTTTAGCTCTTTTGGGTTGATTTTTCTTTGGAGCATATCCTAATCCTCTTCTTCCATTGAAACTAGAGGAAATTTTCAGAATGTTATTAAGGATGTCTTTTCCTCTTAAGTCATTTAGGTTTCTTTGTAGCTTTGCAATGTCATCCATCTTCTTGTGTAAATATTTCCTTGCTTGATCTAAATCAGACAATAGGGAGTCTCTTTCTTTTACAACATTGGCATAGTCTAGATGGTTACATAAAATTGGTTGGGTCTGTAAATCATTTAGTTTAGCTAACAAATCAGTCTTTTCTTGAGAAAGAAGATCAACATTTGTTTCTAGAGTAAGTAATTTTCTAGTGCAGTCATTTAAGGATGTTTTCAAAGACAAGTTCTCAAGATCAATGTTGTCCTTTTTAGAAGAGAGATCATTTAATCTAGCATATAACTCATCATTTGTTTTGGTAACCTTCTTTAGTTTTCTTTTGCAGTCAACATATTTATCATGAGCTTCTTGTATACTAGCGATTAATTCTTCTTTAGGAAGATCAAGAAGGCTTACCTCTTGTGAGTCTTCATCATCTTCTCTTTCCATTAGACATTCTACCTTTTCTTCTCCACTTTCACTCTCGCTTGATTCATCCCATGCAGCTTTGTAAGCTTTTTCTCCCTTCTTTTTGTATGAACTTTTCTTTCCTTTCTTTGTTTTGGGACATTCATTTTTGAGATGTCCTTTCTTTCCACACTCAAAGCACCTAGGAGGAGAAGAAGAGGAACTAGAATTTTTTTTAGATTTAAATCTTTTATATTTCTTACCATTGACAATCAAGGCATCTTCTCCTTCTTCTTCACTTGACTCCTCATTTTCTGGTGTGATGATCTTTGAAGCTTTTAGAGCCACATCCTTCTTTTTTCCTTGTTGAAGTTCACGTTCTCTTCTTTCTTCCTCTTCTAGGGTTGCTTCATGAGCTTCTAGGTTGCCAATGAGTTGCTCCATTCTTAATCGAGTGAGGTCATTAGCTTCTTCAATGGTTGTCACCTTGAGCTTGTATTTAGGAGGAAGTGATCTAAGGATCTTTGACACCTGATCTTCTTCAAGAACAACTTTTCCTAAGGCATTCAAACCATTTACAATAGAAGAGAATTTTGCATACATTTCACTAATAGTTTCATTCGGATCCATACGGAAGTGTTCAAACTTTTGTTTAAGCATGCTAATCTTAGAATTCTTAACTTGAACAGTCCCTTCATAAGTTATGGAAAGTCTATGCCAAATTTCATAGGCTGTGTCACAATTTGATATCCTATTAAATTCTCCTACTGAAATTGAACAATATGGAATACTTACAGCCTTTGCATTCATTTGAGCCGATTTTACCGTATTGGTGTCCCAAGCTGCATATTCCACTTGAGGAAGCTCATAGGGGGTAGACACCATTCTCCATAGATCCCAGCTAATGCCTTGGAAGTATAATTGCATCCTTCTCTTCCAGTAGGTGTAGTTTGTTCCATCAAACATAGGAGGCCTAGCCACAAGTGTTCCCTCAAGGTTGAGGTGGTTGAGCACCCCGTCACCCATTCTTTAAGACTTGGTTAGGGTTCCTTGAAGCCTTCTCTGATACCAATTGAAAAACAACTAGAGGGGGGGTGAATAGGGTTTTAAATTAATTTAACAATTATTTAACTCAAACAACCACAAATGAGAAACCAAGAAGGAGACAAGGGGTTTAGAGTGGTTCCAAACTTAGCAAATACTAAGGTTGTCAGTCCACTACCTGGTTGCTTACCCAACCGGGATTTTGAAAGTATTAATTTTATTACCTTCTCAAGGAATTACACAAAATACAATACTTTCATACACCCCTTTGAACAGCCTTCACTAGAAGTAGATGCACCAACTCGAGGTAGCCTTCTTGAAGTAACTCCAAGCTCCCCCTTGAAGTAGCCTTCCTCTTTGAAGTAACCTCCCGTTGCACCAGCCTTCTTGAAGTAGTTCAAAGTCTCCTTCTTCACCAAGAAGATCACGACCCTCTCCAATCTGCAGCCTCCAACCTAGGAGTAGCAATGAGAGTACAAGCAATGAAAGTGAACAAGAAAGGAAAATGGAAATTACAACTTATCCTTTGAAGCACAAGGCTTGATTTGCCTATATCAAGCGTGTAGATATCCTAACCAATGTATATGGAATTGTGATTGTTGTGGATAGGAGATAATAGCCTATAGGACACGAAATTTGAGCCAAGAGAAAAGTAGCCAATTGCAAATATGCTCAATTGCTCACAAACAGGTTGCTCAATGCAAGTGTATGCTCAAAGATTTCTCAAGTGTGTAGATAGATGAATTTAGGTGTCCTAAGGCATGTCCTATTTATAGGAATGTCCTACAAGTGTTTAAGGACATTCTAGACACTTTCTAGGGGGTTCTAAGTGCTTAACTAGCTGTTAGGTACAAGTTAGTTGCATTAGCAACGGCTAGTTAATTAATTCTACAGTTGCTGTCAGAGTCCATCTCGGTCGAGGGATTGTCGACCGAGATACCTACTCGGTCGAGGTTTTGTCGACCGACAGGCTCTCTGGATCAAGATTTTACAACGTTTATCTCCAACTGCTAACTACCTTGTCATTTGTGTCTAACGGCTACTTGGGTCTTTCTCGGTCAAGAAGTTTGTCGACCGAGAGTGTGTCGGTCGAGGAATTTGTCGACTGAGATTGACCCTGTTTCAATGTTTCAAATAAAGACATTAAGTGTGTGTATGAGTGTGCATATATGACACTATTGAAGGGGATGGCCTACCTAAGTTTGGTGTTTAGCTAGGGAAGATCTAACGCTTGATTTACATGAAGTCTAAGTACTTGTACATTATATGTTTGTACAAGTTTTTTAGAAATTGATTACATTTCATGAAAATATAAACATTAAGCATATAGATTTCCCTGATGCTTTGTCATCCACTTTATTCCTGCAACACTCAAGTAGCATGTTAGATCAACAAGAATGAAATGTTTGTCATTATCAAAACAAAGGGATTCATCATGATGTCCAATTTAGCCAACACAACATAAAACCTCGAGGCATTTAATGTCAAATCTCATATCGATCATAAAAGCACTAACTACTGACTCCTAGGACCTGAGAGTATAGAGACGACACATAGGACTCTTATCTATAAGACACGACATTCAGTATCTCCACCTGAGCTGTCACTACTGTCCCTGATGTTGTTGTCCTTCTCCTGCTGTAGGGTTTCTACCTCCTTGTCCTCGTCCACCTAAAAAGGTTGGATCCCATGGGGGTGAGACAATTGAAATTGTCCCAGCGAGAGATATAACTCTCCGCCAGTAACATTGTTATTGCAAGTGAACAGTAATAAACTGAACAAAGTAATCTCTATTGAGCAGCAGAATTAAATCATTATTATGCAGAATAGAGCAATATCATCTATTTGTTTGAATAAGGAATATGAAGAACATGTATATATTTATCTACTTCAGGATACAATAAACAATGTGACTTCAACCAATAGTTTCCATAATTCATCCTTAAGTAAATATGCTATATGGCTGAATTACATTTTACAATCATTCTTATGCCCTGAGGAAGTGAGTCGTACCACTGAAATTTAACCTTCGGTTGCGAAACCCAAAGTCGGTGCCATACAAGATCAAAGGAAGAGTCGGACTCCTCGATCTCATCTGTCTCGGTCAGTGTGAGACCACAAGTAGGACCGCAGTCTCTTGCTTAAGTGACCTCAGTCATAGGGTTAGCTCACATGGCTACCCATTCTCTATCCCGCCTTGGTACAGGTCCCGGTGCTAGTAAATCTGAGCCATGGGCCAGTTCACCGTGCTCACTGAGCCATGAATGCATTCATGCTCCATCACACTGAGCTATGCGCCTGTTCACCATGCTCTTAAACATATCTTGAGTATACAACCAAAGTTGCACTCTAATCCTCCTATTTTAGGCTAGGAGCACCCCGTATAATCAACAATATATGCCCTGGATTAATCAGTAGGAAAGCCTATTTCACCATCACCATCTACTGACAATGATGGATCTATGGCTAGGGCTCTACATGATAATATTCCACTTGATTATTTAAGTAAATTACCATATTCTTTTAGCAATAGTCAAGTTTTCAAATAATAATTATTATGACAAATGCTACAAGGAAATAATACTCTTATCAAGTACTTTTCAAAACTTTATGAAGTATAGGAATCTTAATCCCTTATCTCATTGCTGGGAATTTGCATCCCTCAACATCATTATCATCATCATGTTTGCTGGATCTGGGTATTCAAACCCTTAGTTCATCACTGAACATGGTTACCACTAAAAGGTAACTATTACCTCCAGGTCATCTGACCAAGGTATTCATGATACTTGTTACACAAACATCTCACATAGTTCACCAGTCATAATCAATTTATTATCACCTCTCACTAGGTAACAAATAAAATAATGGCTCATAGGGCCTATTAACATCATGACTCATACCTGGTTATGCTCATCATCTCATGATACCTACATGGTTAGTATGCTTGATAACAACCATATCAATTACATATCAACAATATGAAATAAAAAGATATTATCACTATTTCCTCATTAGAGTTAGGGTTTCTCATCTTTATACATTAGGGTTTCACATCATATCATCATTTATTAGGGTTTCACATAGCATCACCCTATATTAGGGTTTCACATAACATCACCCTATATTACAGTTTCACATAACATCACCCTATATTAGGGTTTCACATAACATCACCCTATATTACAGTTTCACATAACATCACCCTATATTAGGGTTTCACATAACATCACCCTATATTAGGGTTTCACATTACATCACCCTATATTACAGTTTCACATAACATCACCATATATTAGGGTTTCACATAACATCACCCTATATTACAGTTTCACATATCTTGGAGCACATAGCATTATATAAGTATTAAATCATATTTATCATTGTTCCATGTACTTAGGAACACATACCACCATCATACCTTATTCAATTGACTTAACCTTTCACTAAGTACATACACATATGCTTATCATAGTATATTGCATTAGTTACTTTCATAGGCATCAAATGATAATCGCTTTAATTATACTAATCATCTAAGTACTTTAGGGCTACATTTGTTGGAATCAACCTTGAGATACTTATCCACCACTTAAGAGATTATTGGTATTTACATAGTTTGAATCAATTAGACCTTCAATTGGTCTTGGACCAATTAACCCTTCAAACAGTCTTGGACCAATTAACCCTTCAAATGGTCTTGAGGTGCTTTACCTACAAACGATCTTGAGGTGCTTGACCTCCAAACGATCTTGAGGTGCTTGACCTCCAAACGGTCTTGAAGTCATTGACCTTCAAACGGTCTTGAAGCCATTTACCTTCAAACGGTCTTGAAGTCATTGACCTTCAAATGGTCTTGACCACAACATCCTTAAACGATCTAAAGACCATTAGACCCTAAACGGTCTTACCCTAAATCTTCCAAACGGTTTGAGACCATTAGACCATCAAACGGTCTTAATCTAATCCTCCAAACGGTCTGAAGACCATTAGACCTTAAACGGTCTTGAAGATTGATCATCCCTAAATGGTTTGAGATCGTTTAATTTAAATATTAATTAACCCCAAACGTTTTGAGACCGTTTAGTCCTCAAATGGTTTGAGACCAAATGGTCCTCAAACAGTCTAAGATTGTTTGGTCAATTCAGCTTGAAACTATTTAACCCTAAATTAGGGTTTTGTGTCATCAATTGATTTAGGGCTTTGAACCCAATTGAGATAGGGTTCTAAAATTGATTGAATTTTATTTTTTTGAATTTATTAGGTCATAATACCAATCAATCCTTGAGTCCATTCAAAACCATTTGGTCTCTAAACGGTTTTGAAACTGTTTGACCTCTAAACGGTTTTGAAACTGATTGATCACCAAACGGTTTTGAAACTGTTTGGTCACCAAAACTGAAACCGTTTGCTCATGATATTTCTTGAGGTGTGTGCTAAGATGATTTCATAATCAAGCTTCAAAACTCCTATTTCTACTGCCATGTATATGATAATTTCAACAATTATTCAAGGAGCAAATAAAAGATCAACATATGATGAGAAATTGAAATCAATAATAACGTTGATGCGTTCAAGTTATAAAACCATCCTTAAAAGTATCTTCAAAGCTTCATGATTCACGTATCTAATGGTGAATGAAGCTCCTTTAACTTGCCAAGGCTCGTTTCCAACTTTTGGATGCAAAAGAATAGCCAAGGTTGAGCATTGGAAGGAGAAAAGAAGAAAATTAATGTTGAAATCCGATTTCAACCATCAATTCAAGGTGAAAGATGATCATGGAGCTTACATTCAGCTTGGGGGACGTTCTCATCCTACTCCTAAGCTCCTTGGTCTTCGGCCAAAGCAAATAAAGAAAGTGGTTTGCAAAATGCCCTTTCAGTTAAGGAGAAAATCAAATATATGTGATTGATTTTCTAGGAAAGAGAAAGTAGAAGGAAATACATCCATTTTCTTGCCACATGCCCCCTCCCTTCCTTGCTTCCGAAGACAACATCCTTGCCTTCAAAAACCTCTCGTTTATCCTTGAATTAAAAGCAACCACTTTAAGCACATTAATCATTATAATACTATTATCCATTTTTAGTGGACAATTCTTTTTTAATTCACAAATTCAAGTGGATTTCTTCACCTACTTAGGATATTTCGGTGCAACTCCAGGCATTTGGACGTCCTTGCATTATAGGATTTCAAATACAGCCTTTTTAATTAATGGTCACTTCAATTAATATATTTATTTTTGCTACAAATTAAATTAGGGTTTCAATTATGCTTAAATCTTGATTATTTTATTATCAAGATTATCTTTCCTCAAAATTAGTTCAATCAAGACGCCCCTTTCTTTTTATTTTCTCTCAATGATACCAAGAAACAGTAGGGACATATTAGATGTGGTATTTTACATATCCAACCCTAGGTTTTGGGTAATTTGCAAATTACACCAAAACTAATCATTCAAAGCACAAATGTTATTCAAACAAGCTCATTTTTGGAACTTAAGCTTGTGGAAGCCATACCTCAGCATCATTCTCATTATTATGATGCTATAACACTTGAGGAACATTTATCATGTAACATTTTCAAGGTAACCCCTTAAATTGGATAAATTGCACTTTAGTCCAAAATAGGTAAAACATTGTTTCAACATTATTCAAATAGGACCAAAATTGAAACATAAGCTCTGCTTTAGTCTAAATTTATTTTCAAAAGATAAAGACAAGAATCTAAATAACTTACTTAAGAAAAACTTATAGGGTTAAGCCTTAACCCAGGTCAGGGATGTTACATCCTGAATAACTTAAGGTTGTCTCCACCCATTTGGGAAACGTGCACTCCTCTCCCCCTCAAGAAAAACCTTTGGCTCTACCTCTAGAATTTGAGGATGAGGACATGGTAGTTGTTGAACCTGAAGCTACACCTGAACCAACCATCCCCAAAACCCCTCAGGCAGAAGCCAAAGAATCAATCTACAAGCCACGTCCTCCCTACCAAGCCCACCTCAAACAAACAAGACTTGACGCTCGCTTCATGAAATTTAGGGATGCTATGAAAAAACTACATGTCGACATACCTTTCCTTGATGCTTTGGCAGACATGCCCGCCTGGTCCAAGTACATGAAATCCCTCTAGACTAGGAAGTATGCTACTAGAGAATATGAGACTGTTAAAATTGCTAGAACCACCTCAAACATAATCCTAAGTAAGATGCCTAAAAAATAGAAGGACACCGGTTCTTTTGGAATTGGATGCTACTTGGATGACAATGCTTTTAGAAAGGGGCTAGCAGATTTAGGATCCAGTATATCCATCATGCCTTATAGCCTTTGCAAAAGACTAAGATTCAATGACATGTTACCCACAGCCATGACTATCCAGTTGGCGGACTCACCCACGACCAAACCCATGGGGAATCATAGAAGACATTCTGATTAAAGTTGGAAAGGACGCATATGTCCCCTGTGATTTTGTGATCATGGACATCAAGGAAGATTTACGTTACCCTCTCATTTTCAGACATTCCTTCTTAGCCATTGTCCGTGCCTTGATTGATGTTGAGGCTGGTACCATTTTGTTAAGATTAGGGAAGCAAACCCTAGAGTTTAGGGTGTTTGAAAGCATGAAGGGACCTAGTCTTGAGGAATAGGTATACCTCCTTGATTGCATTGATAAATTATCCCAACGAAAGTAGGAATGGGAATCAATTGATAACCCCCTACACACAACCCTCACTATCCCCACCGAATGTGATTTTGACAATAAACAATTAAATCAATGTAAGACTCATTTAGATAACTTTGAAGAATGAACTCATTCCCACTCACACTATCACAGGGGGAGGATGTGCATTGACTATAGGAAGCTCAATAAAGCAACTAGGAAAGACCAATTCCCACTTCCCTTCCTAGACCAAGTTCTTGAACGCCTAGCCCATTAACAATTCTTCTATTATCTAGATGTCTACTCAGGATTTTATCAGATCCCTATCCATCCCGAAGATCAAGAGAAAACCACCTTCATATGTCCCATTGGTACCTATGCTTTTAGACGAATGCCCTTTGTCTTGTGCAATGCACCAGCCACCTTCCAACGATGTATGTTATCCATCTTTACAGGATTGACTGAAACCGTCATGGAAGTGTTCATTGATGACTTCTTCGTATATGGATATTGCTTTGATTCATGCCTTAGGCATCTCTCCCTTGTTCTTGATGGATGTATTGAGTCACACTTGGTCCTTAATTGGGAAAAGTGTCACTTCATGGTCAAGGAGGGCAACATTCTTGGCCACAAGGTTAGCAACCAAGGCATAGAGGTCGACAAAGCAAAAATTGAAGTTATCACCAAGCTTCCACCCCCAACCTCAGTCAAAGATATTTGAACCTTCTTAGGACATGTTGGTTTCTATCGGCGATTCATCAGTGACTTTTCCAAAATTACAAAACCTCTCACCAATCTTCTCCAAAAAGAGGTGCAATTTCATTTTGATAAGGCATGCATGGATAGCTTTATATGCTTGAAGGTCAATTGGTAGTCATATTGACCATAATACCCCTACATATTAATATGTTTGAAAGATTTAATTGATTTTTCAAATAGTGAACTTTGTGTCTCAAACTTGGAGGAAAGGTTCACTAGTTAATGATGAACATATGTTTGAAAATTTTGTTCTATTAGAGCTTCCAATTATATGCTATTTGAGATTTTAAGAGTCTATATTATATGGTTTATCTCTATAAGATCAGATAATAGCATAAAAGAAAGACTGTAAGGAGGTGAGATCACCCATTACTAAAATTTATGGAAAATACACAACATCCATCTATTTTTTAAAAACTTAGACTATAAAGGATGCATGCATAATAATTCCATTTATATAAGCATGAACCAGATACAAAAATGGCAATAGTAGCAGTGAAAAGAAAAATGAATTTGTTACATTGCTTTTGAACTGAGTTCACTACATGAGTTTCATGAAACATAAACTAGAAAGGAAACAAATAGGATCTAGCAGTAGAAACCGAGACATGTCAGCAAAAGTCTCTTGAATCTACTCCTGAATAGGTCCTCCTTGCTTTTATTCCACTCCTTGATACAGACATGAGTGGTTGGGATCACCCAGTAAGGGAAGAAACAAGGTATGTGTCAAAATAAAAAATAAAAACAAGGTAATATTAGTAAAGGATAATAAAGGGTGCATGTTCATCAAGAACAAAGAAAGTCAAGAGTATGAGGCACATATCAAATAAGAATATTGCCATGTCAAATAATAAGAAAGTATGCATGAATGATTAAGTTAAACTAAATTAATTAAGTAGGGTTGAGGCACCTATCAGACCCCAACCAATAGGTGAGGGGAGAGTAAACACATTCTTAGTCACCTTCAAAATATATATAAATATGGGGAGAGTAAACATATTCCCCAAGGCAAAATTACACATGCCCAAACTATGGGTGGTTGTACATAAGTACCACTACAATAGCTAATAAACCAAACAAATCATCATGCTAAAAGAAAAATTATGGAAAGCTGAAATAACAAATATATTGCAGGTTGGGTTCAAAACCCAAGCAAATAATGTAGATTGTGCCAAAAAGAACAATAATAGAAATAAAGGTTTTAGTCCATGGCTCATTGGGAAATTAGGTTGGATAACAATTATGCCCAACTAAAAAGGGTAAGATTGCATATACCTCAACTCAGAGTCCTACTTAATTATTTTTCACCAACTTAGTTGATTCCAAGATCTTCTTTGCTGAATTCAAGTTATTCGCATAGATTAGGGTTTGTGTTTCATATATGTATAAAGAAAACCCTAATTTTAGACCTATTTGGAAAACCACATATTTTGGTCACAAACCCTAGACCAAACAATTCCTTATGTTTTTCTGATAAAGAAAACATATTTGTTTGTCAAAATTGGGGTTTATATGATAAAGTTACAATTTTTAGGGCTTTTATATGATTTATTAGATCCTCAAAATCAACTATCAAAAACATTGAAATCAGGATTTATAACTATTTTTATAAGTAATACCACATTTTTTTATTTCAAAACATATTTTTAATTAATTTTTTGACAAGTTCATTAAAAGAAACATTTTTTATAAGATCGACCAATTAGAATATTTTAAAAATACAAAAAAGCAAGTAATCTCATGAGAAAGAGGAAAAGAGGGATCGGGTCTGTGTGACTTGGCCCAATCACAGGAAGCCAAGTCATGGGTCAAAGGCCATGTCACTGATATGTGCTAATTTAGCACTTTTTTCTCAACCTTTTTAGTCATGTCACATTCAAATTCCTATCTTTATCCACTAAAAAGAAACAATTTGCTATTTGATTCCTTTTATCACAACTTAACTTAATCTCACCCAAAATTATGAATTTCTTACAAACTCTGAAGATCAGACGAGCGGTTCAGAAGATCAGCCAATCGTCTCAGCCAATCCAAACGAGTGGCTCTGTCATTCCAGCCGAGCAACTCACATGATCTAGATGCTCAGCTTGCTGGTACTGATCAATTGGTTGGTACCGCCCCACCCTTATCCAGATATGTCATTTTGATGGTGCACCCCTTAAATCTTAAATGACCATTTTAGGGCTAAAATGGGAGTTTTCCCTCCCAAACTGAGTGGGTCAAGTGGCGCTGCCACCTGTGATCTAGGGTTACCAACTGATGCCCCAACTCCCGCTCTTGCCAGACCTCCAACCGATCAGTTGGCAGTGTGCACCCATTTCAAATCAGCAACCGTCAGCCCCTTTTTTCCCATAACCCTAATTGTAAATCCCCCCTCCTTCTCCTATAAAAGGAGGGGCACCTCCTCCTCCCGGGATCATCCTTTGTATCATGTTTGTACGGGATTTTTGAGCAATCTTTCTTGCATTCTTATGTTATTGTGTTCTATTCATTAACAAAGTTTGGTTTTTACAAGCTAAGTGTTCCTTTCAATTATTGTTCTCACTTTGCTCGTTTAGATCTAGTTTATTTCTACTTCTTCTTCTCTTCTGTGGATTGGAGAAAGGGATTAAGCGTCGGCCATTTCATTGTCTCTAGCCTAAGGAACTATCATTTAGTAAGACTAGACTATGGCTAGAACTCTTCTTCCCTCTGTCTCCCTTTTCTCCACAAGCATGAGTGAATAGTTATCTATCAAGGCAAGGGGAATAACCCCTTAGCCATGGCTTTATCGACTTTTTCTTAAAAATGACTCTAGATGGCTTTTGGGTTTGATAACTAATTGATCTACCATAGTTATTTATTACTTTCATCAAAAGTTAATTCGGATGGATATGACCGTGGAAGTTTGAATTTAGAACAACAAACCCAACCGCATAGGAGTTTTGAAATGACCGTGGATTTTCTTCTTTTAGGATGATGGACTAAGAAACATGAGCAGCAGGACCAATGGGCTCATGCAGAATTCATCTTTAGTGGATTTTTATTGATTCACTTTCCTTCATCGAATCCATTATTTTTAAGTATTAGTTTGTTTTTGCCTAAGCTGGGGTGGTGAAAACCCCTAAAGCCTTGATTCCCATCTTTTGATTCCAATCACCGCTTGTTTTGCTTCCTTTAACTCCCAATCTTTTCATTCATAATAGTTTTCTTGTGCTAACAATCATCTCCATTTCCTTTGTGGCAGGCCAATTTATTTCTTGTTTAGTGCAATCTAGTTCTGATGTTTCCTTCCGCTTTAGTGATAACTAACCATACCCCAAATCTGATCTTTATTTTTGTTCAATAAAACTAAAATATGAAAAAGAAATAAAAAGTTCTTCAAAACCATTGGTATTAGATTTAACAATCTTAAAAATGTTGTCCTTTGGGATCGACCCTTTCTATACTAACCTTAATCAGAAAGTTGAAAAAGGATTAAATTCTAGGATAATTATCTTAGTGATCGTAGTGCACCTCAACGTATTAATAATTTGGCACTGTTGTCAGGGACAACGGATTGTTTTCTCGAACCCCCAAAAACTTTTGACAAACTTTTTTTTCATTTTTTATGCCTTTCGAGTAACATTCTAGAAGTGCTACTCCTCCTTCTACCAAGTTTCCATTCCAGTAGTCCGTTCTTTTTGCACATGATTAACTACTTATTTTGTGCATGCTAAACCCGAACGTTGATTTTCGATCGTTTGATCCAGAGATAGATAGAATTTTCCACCGTCTAAACCACCAAAATCAAAATCAAAATATGTTGAATGAGGAAGAAGTTTCCCATAGGATCAACCAAGTGTTAGTGGCTCAAAGAGAGCACATCTTAGCTGACCAAGCAGCTAGAGAAGCCAATTTATGGGAAGACTACATGGCTGAACAAGAAACCCTATAAGCCAATAGGAGGGAAGCCGAAAGTCATAAATAATTGAAAGATTTTTCTGTTCCCAATCTTCCTATGCCCAACACCCAGTCGTGCCTCCTGACATCATTTCTCCCCAATTCGAGATTCGAACCCAATTGATCACCTTGATCCAAGCCAATCCATTCTCAGGCAACAATGGGGAAAGTTGCCAAGATCACCTTCAAAGGTTCATTGACCTTTGCTCTTTGAACAAACTCCCAGGCGTCTCTGAAGATGCCATCCGCCTTAGATTGTTCAAGAACTCCCTCTTCGGCCAAGCTAGTAGCTGGTACAACACCATGCAGAGTGAAGAACATGTCATAACTAGGGAAGTTCTACAGAATAAGTTTCTTGAGAAATTTTACCCTCCTTCTCTTACCTACAAACTCAGGGGACAAATCACTCCCATTTATATGTCCCCCAGGAGAATCTTGGAAAAGGTTCAAGGACTTACTTAGGAAGTTCCCTCACTATTATATCTCTCAAGCATAGCTCATAGAGATCATCTATCATGGTGTTGATGATGATACCAAATTATTTCTAGATTCCTCATCTGGAGGAAATTTCATGCTCCAAAGTTTGACTAGCGCATGGGAAGTGGTAAAATGGGCTTCTGAAACAAGGGCTAGAAGGGGAATTGGAGGAGTCCTTAAGGTTGACAAGGTTGAAGTAAATCCTAATATCCAAAGAATAGCAGAAAACCTCAAATTAATTGTCCTAAAATAGGATCGGTTAGAGTCATCCCTAGGCACCCTTAGGGAGTTACCCCAACAAGTAAAAGTCGTGGACTACCTGTGTGGCATTTGCCAAGGATACGATCACACAATCATGCACTATCGATACCTCTAAAACACCCCCGTGCAACTAGAAATGCGGAAGAAACTACAAGACCTCAACTCAATCCATACAATACCATGCCAAGGTTTCTACAATCCCAACCAGACTAGAAACCATCCTGGCTTCCAATATGGGAACCTTGCAGGTGTTGAAAACTTTAGCCAACTTCAATCCCAACAAAGGCCTCCCTACCCTCAAGGCAACAATCGACCACCACCCAGATTCCCATACAACAACCAAAACAACTTTGGGACTCAAGGGAACTAACAAGGAAATCACCCAAATCAATCACCATATCAAGGGCAACAATTCCAAAACATAACCCTCCCCCCTCAAAATCTCAATCAGCCACCTCCTGAACCACCACTAAGTGTTCCAACCCCCACCCCCTTGGCCGATGAAAGGATAGCTTACCTAGAACAAATCATCATTGCCCAACAAGCTCAACAAAAGGCGACTGATGCCCAGCTAGCTCGCTTGTTCGCTCAATAAAAAACCCCCGTGGGAACTTTTGCAGGGCAGCCTGAAAACAACCCCAAACATCTTGTGAGACGACCCAACACCAAATCGGATAATTAATTAATGTGGAAGAAAACATCAGCAGTGGATTAAAAAAAATCACTAAAAATTAAAACCATTTACATAGAGATCCATTTCCAGGAAACTCTTATAACAAGAACCAAAATATTATATACAATCTGGTCCACAAAGTATATACCATGTACCTTCTCTTCTCGAGGATTACATACAACAGGTGCTCTGTTAAATTTACACATAAGAAACATAAAACCTCAAGGCATTTAATGCCAAAATCTCATATCGATCATAAAAGCACTAACTATTGACTCCTAGGACCTGAGAGTACAGAGACGACACATAGGACTCTTATCTACAACACACGACAGTCAGTATCTCCACCTGAGCTGTCACTACTGTCCCTGATGCTATTGTCCTTCTCATGTTGTAGGGTTTCTACCTCCTTGTCCTCGTCCACCTAAAAAGGTTGGATCCCATGGGGGTGAGACAATTGAAATTGTCCCAGCGAGAGATATAACTCTCCGCCAGTAACATTATTATTGCAAGTGAACAGTAATAAACTGAGCAGAGTAATCTCTATTGAACAGCAGAATTAAATCATTATTATGCAGAATAGAGCAATATCATCTATTCATTTTAAAAAGGAATATGAAGAACATGGTTAATATTTATCTACTTCAGGATACAATAAACAATGTGACTTCAACCAATAGTTTCCATAATTCATCCTTAAGTAAATATGCTATACGGGTGAATTACATTTTACAATCATTCTTATCCTCCTATTTTAGGCTAGGAGCACCCCGTATAATCAACAATATACGCTCTGGATTAATCAGCAGGAAAGCCCGTTTCACCATCACCATCTACTAATAATGATGGATCTATGGCCACGGCTCTACATGATAATATTCTACTTGATTATTTAAGTACATTACCATATTCTTTTAGCATCAGTCAAGTTTTCAAACAAGAATTATTATGACAAATGCTACAAGGAAATAATACTCTTATCAAGTACTTTTCAAAACTTTATGAAGCATTGGAATCTTAATCCCTTATCTCATTGTTGGGAATTCGCATCCCTCAACGTCATCATCATCATGTTTGTTAGATCTGGGTATTCAAACCCTTAGTTCATCACTGAACATGGTTACCACTATCAGGTAACTATTACCTCCAGGTCATCTGACCAAGGTATTCATGATACTTGTTACACAAACATATCACATAGTTCACCAGTCATAATCAATTTCTTGTCACCTGTCACTAGGTAACAAATAAAATAATGGCTCACATGGCCTATTAACATCATGACTCATACCTGGTTATGCTCATCATCTCATGATACCTGCATGGTTAGTAATGTTGATAACAACCATATCAATTACATATCAACAATATGCACTAAAAAGATATTATCACTATTTCCTCATTAGAGTTAGGGTTTCTCATCTTTATACATTAGGGTTTCACATCACATCATCACTTATTAGGGTTTCACATAGCATCACCCTATATTAGGGTTTCACATAACATCACCCTATATTACAGTTTCACATAACATCACCCTATATTAGGGTTTCACATAACATCACCCTATATTAGGGTTTCACATAACATCACCCTATATTATAGTTCCACATAACATCACCCTATATTAGGGTTTCACATAACATCACTCTGTATTACAATTTCACATATCTTGGAGCACATAGCATTATATAAGTATTAAATCATATTTATCATTGTTCCATGTACTTAGGAACACATACCACCATCATACCTTATTCAATTGACTTAGCCTTTCACTAAGTACATACACCTATGCTTATCATAGTTATTGCATTAGTTACTTTCATAGGCATCAAATGATAATCGCTTTAATTATACTAATCATCTAAGTACTTTAGGGCTACATTTGTTGGAATCAACCTTGAGATACTCTTCAACCACTTAAGATATTATTGGTATTTACATAGTTTGAATCAATTAGACCTTCAATTGGTCTTGGACCAATTAACCCTTAAAATGGTCTTGGACCAATTAACCCTTCAAATGGTCTTGAGGTGCTTTACCTCCAAACGATCTTGAGGTGCTTGACCTCCAAACGGTCTTGAGGTGCTTGACCTCCAAATGGTCTTGAAGTCATTGATCTTCAAACGGTCTTGACCTCAACATCCTTAAATGATCTAAAGACCATTAGACCCTAAACTGTCTTACCCTAAATCTTCCAAACGGTTTGAGACCATTAGACCATCAAACAGTCTTAATCTAATCCTCCAAACGGTCTAAAGACCGTTAGACCTTAAACGGTCTTGAAGATTGATCAGCCCTAAACGGTTCGAGATCGTTTAATTTAAATATTAATTAACCCCAAACGGTTTGAGACCGTTTAGTCCTCAAATGGTTTGAGACCAAATGGTCCTCAAACAGTCTAAGACCGTTTGGTCAATTCAGCTTGAAACCGTTTAACCTAAATTAGGGTTTTGTGTCATCAATTGATTTAGGGCTTTGAACCCAATTGAGCTAGGGTTATAAAATTGATTGAATTTGATTTTCTTGAATTTATTAGGTCATAAGACCAATCAATCCTTGAGTCCATTAAAAATCGTTTAGTCTCTGAATGGTTTTGAAACTGTTTGACCTCTAAACGGTTTTGAAACTGATTGATCACAAAACGGTTTTGAAACTGTTTGGTCATCAAACCTGAAACCGTTTGCTCATGATATTTCTTGAGGTGTGTTCTAAGATGATTTCATCATCATCAAGCTTCAGAATTCTGATTTCTACTGCCATATATATGATAATTTCAACAATTATTCAAGGAGCAAATAATAGATCAACATATGATGAGAAATTGAAATCAATAATAACGTTGATGGGTTCAAGTTATATAACCATCCTTCAAAGTAGCTTAAAAGCTTCAAGATTCACGTCTCTAATGGTGAATGAATCTCCTTTAACTATACAAGGCTCATTTCCAACTTTTGGATGCAAAAGAATAGCCGATGTTGAGCATTGGATGGAGAAAAGAAGAAAATCAATGTTGAAATCCGATTTCAACCATCAGTTCAAGGTGAAAGATGATCATGGAGCTTACCTTCAGCTTCGGGAACATTCTCATCCTGATCCTAAGCTCCTTGGTCGTCGGCCAAAGCAAAGAAAGAAAGTGGTTTGCAAAATGACCTTTCCAGTAAGGAGAAAATCGAATATATGTGATTGATTTTCTAGGAGAGAGAAAGTAAAAGGAATCCATCCATTTTCTTGCCACATGCCCCCTCCCTTCCTTGCTTCTGAAGCCAACATCCTTTCCTTCAAAAACCTCTCATTTATCCTTGAATTAAAAGCAACCACTTTAAGCACATTAATCATTATAATACTATTATCCTTTTTTAGTGGGCAATTCTTTTTTAATTCACAAATGCAAGTGGATTTCTTCACCTAATTAGGATATTTCGGTGCAACTCCAGGCATTTGGACGTCCTTGCATAATAGGATTTAAAATGCAGCCTTTTTAATTAATGGTCACTTCAATTAATATATTTATTTTTGCTACAAATTAAATTAGGGTTTCGATTATGCTTAAATCTTGATTATTTTATTATCAAGATTATGTTTCCTCAAAAGTAGTTCAATCAAGACTCCCCTTTCTTTTTTTTTCTCTCAATGATACCAAGAAATAGTAGGGACATATTAGAGGTGGTTTTTTACATATCCAACCCTAGGTTTTGGGTAATTTTCAAATTACACCCAAACTAATCATTCAAAGCACAAATGTTATTCAAACAAGCTCATTTTTGGAACTTAAGCTTGTGGAAGCCATACCTCAGCATCATTCTCATTATTATGATGCTATAACACTTGAGGAACATTTATCATGTAACATTTTCAAGGTAACCCCTTAAATTGCACTTTAGTCCAAAATAGGTAAAACATTGTTTCAACATTATTCAAATAGGACCAAAATTGAAACATAAGCTCTCCTTTAGTCTTAATTACTTTTCAAAAGATAAAGACAAGAATCTAAATAACTTACTTAAGCAAAACTAATAGGGTTAATCCTTAACCCAGGTCAGGGATGTTACATCCTGAATAACTTAAGGTTGTCTCCACCCATTTGGGAAACGTGCACTCCTCTCCCCCTCAAGAAAAACCTTCAGCTCCACCTCTAGAATTCGAGGATGAGGACATGGTAGTTGTTGAACTTGAAGCTACACCTGAACCAACCATCCCCAAAACCCCTCAGGAAGAAGCTGAAGAACCAATCTACAAGCCACGACCTCCCTACCAAGCCCACGTCAAACAAACAAGACTTGACGCTCGCTTCATGAAATTTAGGGATTCTATGAAAAAACTACATGTCGACATACCTTTCCTTGATGCTTTGGCAGACATGCCCGCCTGGTCCAAGTACATGAAATCCCTCTTGACTAGGAAGTATGCTACTAGAGAATATGAGACTATTAAAATTGCTAGAACCACCTCAAACATAATCCCAAGTAAGATGCCTAAAAAATAGAAGGACACCGGTTCTTTTGGAATTGGATGCTACTTGGGTGACAATGCTTTTAGAAAGGGGCTAGCGGATTTAGGAGCCAGTATATCCATCATGCCTTACAGCCTTTGTAAAAGACTAAGATTCAATGACATGTTACCCACAGCCATGACTATCCAGTTGGCGGACTCATCCACGACCAAACCCATGGGAATCATAGAAGACGTTTCAATTAAAGTTGGAAAGAACGCATATGTCCCCTGTGATTTTTTGATCATGGACATCAAGGAAGATTTAGGTTACCCTATCATTTTCAGACATCCCTTCTTAGCCACTGCCCGTTCCTTGATTGATGTTGAGGCTGGTACCATTTTGTTAAGATTAGGGAAGCAAACCCTAGAATTTAGGGTGTTTGAAAGCATGAAGGGACCTAGTCTTGAGGAAGAGGTATACCTCCTTGATTGCATTGATAAATTATCCCAACTAAAGCAGGAATGGGAATCAGTTGATAACCCCCTACACACAACCCTCATTATCCCCACCAAATGTGATTTTGACAATAAACAATTAAATCAATGTAAGACTCATTTAGATAACTTTGAAGAATGAACTCATTCCCACTCACACTATCACAGGGGGAGGATGTGCATTAATAATAGGAAACTCAATAAAGCAACTAGGAAAGACCACTTCCCACTTCCCTTCCTAGACCAAGTTCTTGAACGCCTAGCCCATCAACAATTCTTCTGTTATCTAGATGTCTACTTAGGATTTTATCAGATCCCTATCCATCCCGAAGATCAAGAGAAAACCACCTTCATATGTCCCATTGGTACCTATGCTTTTATACGAATGCCCTTTGTCTTTTGCAATGCACCGGCCACCTTCCAACGATGTATGTTATCCATATTTATAGGATTGACCGAAACTGTCATGGAAGTGTTCATTGATGACTTCTTCGTATATGGAGATTGCTTTGATTCATGCCTTAGGTATCTCGCCCTTATTCTTGATGGATGTATTGAGTCACACTTGGTCCTTAATTGAGAAAAGTGTCACTTCATGGTCAAGGAGGGCATCATTCTTGGCCACAAGTTTAGCAACCAAGGCATAGAGGACGACAAAGCAAAAATTGAAGTTATCACCAAGCTTCCACCCCCAACCTCAGTCAAAGATATCTGAACCTTCTTAGGACATGTTGGTTTCTATCGGCGATTCATCGGTGACTTTTCCAAAATCAAAAAACCTCTCACCAATCTTCTCCAAAAAGAGGTGCATTTCCATTTTGATAAGGCATGCATGGATAGCTTTATATGCTTGAAAAATGCTCTCACAACCACTCCAATCATTCATGTACTAGATTGGGCCCTACCCTTTGAAATCATGTGTGATGCTATTGACTATGTTGTAGGTTCCATCTTAGGATAGTGCATTGTAGGAAACATCATGCCATATAATATGCATCAAAGACCTTATATGAAGCTCAGTGAAACTACACTGTGATTGAAAAGGAGATGCTAGCCATTTTCGATGCATTTGACAAATTTTGCTCATACTTAGTTGGCTCTAAAGTTATTGACTACACTGACCATGCAGCCATCCACTATCTCATGACCAAAAAGGATGTCAAACCTATACTAATAAGATGGATTTTGCTATTGTAGGAGTTCGACCTAGAAATCTTAGACAAAAAGGGGTCTGAAAACGTCATGGTTGATCACCTAAGTCGACTTAGCTACAGCCCAATCAATGAAATCCCCATAAATGACTCCTTTCCTGATGACCAATTGCTCAAGGTAAACTCTCAATTTCCTTGGTTTGTCTATTTCATAAATTATTTAGTTGTCGGTGTATTGCACCCTAAGTACAAGGTGTTGGCTAAATGGACATCATTTAAATCCCTTTGTTTTGATAATGACAAACATTTCATTCTTGTGGATCTAACGTGCCACTTGAGTGTTTCCGGAACAAGGTGGATGACTAACCTTTGGAAGATCTACATGCTCAAAATGCTTTATTTTTATGATTGTAAATCAAATGTAAAAACGTGTACAAGTACTTAGATATCATGTAAATCTAGCGTTTAGATCTTCCCTAGCCATTCACAAGTCATCCCCTATAATAGTGTCACAACTTCACACTCATACACACACTTAGTATTTATCTAGAACCACAAAAATAGAGACATTCTCGGTCGAACTAATTGTCAAGCGAGACACACTCGGTCAAATATCTTCTCGACCGAGAATCTCCTGGGTTAATTCTTCTAATAGGTTCTATAGCCGTTAGACACAGCAGATAAGGTATTTGGGAGTTGGAATAAAACATTATATACACTTGCTCCAGACTGTCCCTCGGTCGATGAAGTCCTCGACCGAGAGACTCTTGTTCGACAAACTTCTCGACCAAGAAGAACTCTGTCAGCACTTTTCAGAATTAATGAACTAGTCGTTGCTAAAGCAATTAGTGGATACCTAACGGCTAGTTGGGCACTTAGAACCCCCTAGAAAGTGTCTAGAACGTTCTTAAGCATTCATAGGCCATTTATCTAAATAGGACATGCCTTAGGACATCCAAAATGCACTTGTGCAATACTTGAGCATACATACTTGGAATTGGCAATCCTTTCTTGTGAGCAATTGAGCAACTTCTACACTTTCTAATCTTTCCCATTGCTACAAGCTCATGTCCTATAGGCTAGAATCTCCTTTCCATCATACTTACACTTTCACACACATTGGTTAGGAGATCAAAATGCTTGATATAGGAAATCAAGCCTTGTGCTACAACGATAATTGTAATTTTTATTTTCCCTTCTTGTTCCTTCTTATTGCTTGTACTCTCCTTGATACTCCTAGGGTTGGAGGATATGGATTGGAGAGGGTGCTATCTTATCAGGTGGAGAAGGATCTTCTCGATGTAGAAGGAGGACTTTGGACTACTTCTAGAAGGTCTCAACGAGAAGCTACTTCAAGGGGGAGATTGAAGTTACTTCAAGTGAAGGTTGCTTCATAGTTGGTGAGATGATTTCGGTGTGAAGGTTGTCCAAAGGGTGAGGAAGGTATTTGTAATTTTGTGTAACATCCTAAAAAGGTAATAAAATTCAAATACTTTCAAATCCCAATTGGAAATAATTGGGTTGTGGACTGACTCCCTTAGTTTTTACTAAGGGTGGAACCACTCTAAACACCTTGCCTCTTTCTTCTTATCTCAATTGTGGTTGCTTGAGTTGAATTATTGTTAAAATATTTATAAAACCCTATTCACCCCACCCCCTATAGTGGTTTTTCACAAGGGACATTCTAAAGATAAACTTTTACATGATATCAAAAACTATTATTGGTATGAACCTTATCTTTTTAGACATTGTGCTGACATTTTATATCACTGTTGTGTCTCTCAAGAAGAAGGTACTGACATTTTGGAACAATTTCATTCTGGCCCTTATGGTGGACACATGAGTTCCCAGAAAACTTCCAAAAAAGTCTTACAGTGAGGTTTCTATTGGCCCACCATCTTCAAACAATCATATGATTATGTGCTCTCATGTGACCAATGTCAAAGGACGGGTAACATTTCCAAGCGAGATCAAATGCCCCTTACCTCTTGGTAGGAATTAGAGATTTTCGACATCTGGGGGGTCGACTACATGGGCCCATTTTCATCTTCTTATAGGTTTGCTTACATTTTAGTTGCAGTCGATTATGTGTCAAAATGGGTTGAATCCATACCCACTAAAACCCGTGACTCCAAATCTGTTAAGAAACTCTTTAAAGACATTATTTTCCCTAGATTTGGAGTCCCTAACACCATCATTTCTGACAGGGGATCCCATTTTTTGGAGAAAAGTTTTGAGGCTCTATTGAATAAATATGGAGTTTACCATAAAGTCGCCACATACCATCCTCAGACCAGTGGACTGGTTGAAGTATCCAACAGACAAATCAAATCCATTCTAGAGATAATTGTTGAACGCACTAGGAAGGATTGGGCATTGAAAATCAATGATGCTCTGTGGACATACCGTACTGCCTACAAGACACCCATAGGCACTACCCCTTTCAGGATGATTTATGGCAAATCATGCCATCTTCTGATAGAGTTAGAACATAAAGCCAGTTGGGCCATTAAAAGCCTAAATTTTGACCTTTCTACTGTGGGAGAAAATCACCTTCTCCAAATAAATGAACTAGATGAACTTATAATGAGCGCTTATGAAAAATTGAGAATCTACAAAGACCGTACTAAACTTTAGCATGACGATCACATCAAGCACAAGGACATTAGAGAAGGCAATCAAGTTCTAGTGTTTAATTCTAGACTAAGGCTTTTTCCTAGAAAACTCAAATCCATATGGTATGGTCCCTACCTCATCAAATGTTCCTATCCACATGGAACCTTCCTTCTTTGGGATAAAGTTTTGGGTGAATTTAAGGTTAATGTACATTGACTTAAAAGATACATCACCACTGAAGACCTTGTCGCTTCAGAGACCAACAAACACCCATCCTTGGAAGATTTCAATTTGATAGACCCTCAACCTCACATAGAATCACAATAAAGTGATATCTCATCTGTCGAGCCACCAACGTTAAACAAAGGTGCTTGTTGGGAGGCAACCCAACCCTATCTTTCTTTCACTCTTTTTTCTTTACGTTGTTATTTCATTCTACTTTGTTTTCTCCTTCTCTGACACTCCAACTGATCGGCTCAGGTAGCCAACCGATTGGTTGGGGATTCATGTATTACGGCCCTTCAGCATCTCAAACGATCAGTTGGTCCACAAATCGATTGGTTGGATCCAGTCAAACATACCCCGAGCCAATCATTGGTCGAACGTGAGGTGTCCCGACACCTCGGAACATCCCCCACGACCGCACAAATCAATAGCATGAACTGACCGGCTTGATCACCAGCCGATCAGTTCAGAACCCTTGGTTGGCTATATAAACTCGCCTAGATGAAGCCTCACCCTCACTCATTCCATTCTAACCTAGTCGCCTCTCTTGGCAACCTCAATTTCTTGGCCACCTAAAGTTTTTCTCGTGCACCCGAAGCCGCCACCCAAGCGAATTGCTCCCATCCGACTGGTGGCCTCCATTCGAGTGTGTAGCGCTCCCAGCCGATCGGTACTGTAGTGAGTGGCAACCCCTCCTACTCACATTCATCCTCCGTGATTCGGCCCCTTTAGTAGGCGGACCACCCCGCAAAGGAAGCCGGCCGGCTAGTCTCCCAGTCGAACGATCTGCCTTTAAGCTAGTCGTATCCACATTGGTCGATCGTCTCAACTTTTCTACAATCTGCCAACCTCTGTCATACCTACTCTGAGCCGCTCGTCTAGCACGCCAGCCAGCCATCTCCGCTCTAGCTTCTCATCTCATACCCGCCATGGTTGCCGCGGACACCTCTAAGCCGCTCATCTTACAGTTCAGCCAATTGGGTCAAGCAGCACCGCTCGGTCTGCCTTCACCCTTGATCCACAGCGGAAACCACCAGTACTTCCCTTTGCCATCGAGACGCTCATCTTCATTGACAAATTGCTCATATGAGGACTCCAACCAATTGGCTCAGGTCTCCAGCTGATTGGCTTGGCTCTCCCACAGTAGCCATGTTCAGCAGATTTCACAAGAATAAGGGGAAGTCTACAGCTTCTTCTTCCCAGGATGCACCTCTCCAATTTATATCTAACATCGGGATCCACTTCCGCACACCATCCCTCACTGGTGATTCCTCCCCCGAGCCCAATGAGGAAACGCTCCATGACATCAATGACATTGAAGATCTTCTCCGAGAGATGGAGAGAAACCAAAAGGCGAGAAATGACTCGGAGTCCACTGTCCCCCGTTCACCCCACATATCCCCCATTCCTAAAAGCTATGTCTAGTTCACTAGAACCGACCACCTTAAATGTTAAGAGAACTTGTTTGCTATAGGTGTCTCCCCCCCCATTAGGCATGTGGAACTACCCTTGACTCCCTCAGAATCTGTGAAGCCACCGGCAACATCCTCCGAAAAAACTACATCTTCCTCTTTTCCTACCATGTCACCTTAGTGTACAATGATCTAACTATTGAGTTCTTATCCACCTTTCACCGCTACCACTATTCCCGAGGTAATTCTAGCTACAAGATCCAAATTTTTGGGGAAAATCTAGAGATATCCGCCCATCAGTTCACTTCCCTTATCCTCAACGGTGGTGACAATTACTAGTTAGATTGTTGTATGGAGTGACCCCATGACTCCTACCCTGACTGAAACGAAAAATACAAGTTCAGGGTTGAAATCACTGGCTTCCTTCCCCGCATTCCTAGTGGGCCCAAGGCTTCCAGTATTCACAACCCTGTAGTCTGCTACCTCCATCGTATCCTTGCTTGCACCATTTTCAATAGAGAAGGTACCCAGGGAGCCATCACCCATATTGAGCTCTACGCCCTTTTGTGCCTCTTGAATGAAGAACCCTTCAACTGGGGGAATGCTATTTTGGAACACTTCATCACCCAGCCCAGCCATACCACCTCATCATTATTTCTCATTGGCCATTTTTTCACCCAACTTGCCACCTTTGTCGGCTACATCCACATCCCTTTCCCACCACTCCAACTTAAAAAGCACCTGATTGATAGCTACTACCTGAAAACTAGCAAGTTCATCTGCATGGGTTCTAATGGTGTCTACTACCCACTCTACAAGGATTTGTAGGAGGTTCTATAGCTTCCTCTTCCTGGAAGGTTTGTCGTAGCAAACCTTATCTATGAACTCACCGATCTTGCAGGACACATCCAGTGGTACGGTCTTCAACACCCAGACCCAGATGACATCCTTGTGCCTCAGGCCCAAAGGAAGAGTGTTTCTTTGGAGGCTCACGATGATGCCTCTGGTCCACCACCATTGTCCCGCCACCACACCAGGCATCGACCAGATGATGACATAGGCTCCTGTGGGTTCTATGAAGTCTAGAAGTAGCTGGATGAAAGCTAGCATGAGCACCAGTGCCAGGGCCACGAGCTCAACTATATGTATCTCATGCAGCATTCACAGGAGTCTTGACATGTGAACTGCAGCCACTATGCCCCTAGATGTCCATCCTATGAGGATTATGGAGCCTAGTAGGCCTACCTAGATCCCCACTCTCCTTACTGGGGCAACTACTACGCCTCCTACCAGCAGCAACCACCACCGCATTGATTCTTTTCCCTCCATATGACTCTAAGGGTTTGCTAGGGATGAGAAAAACTCAAAGTCTGGGGTGGGTGGGTGGTACGTGTTCCACCCCTTATCTTCCCTTTTCAGCATTTTACTTTTATATTTCAAATTTTAGTTTTTTTTCTTTTCAAAACCTTGGCCTTTACCTATTCGTCCAAATGATGTATCTTCATTTTCAAATTAGATAAATCTTTATTTCCCAAATTGCTCAAAATTTTCATTTCTTTTTTCTTAAATAACAAATTATACATACCTCTATTAGCAATATTCTTGAAAAAGGTGGTAAGCCTTAGAGTATCAAATAAAATCAAATGTAAATTTTCTTATCTTTAGCAATAGATTAACTTATCAATATTTCTCATATGATGTACTTACATGATTTTTCTTACTGATGCAACAACACTCGAAAGAAGAAAAAAAAATTATTGCACAGGAAAATAATTCACATGCTAAACCCTAAGTCTGGGGTGGCGTGCTCCTCCTCTCTCCATCTTTCATACCCCTCGTAAATTTAATAGGGGTGTACCGCTAAAAGATGCCAAAAAGAGCACACACACAAAAAAATTATGGTCAATATCCTGAGTCGAATAGAGGAGGGATTATTCGTCCACGCCCCTCGTAAATTTAATAGGGGCATAAATCAACAAAATTAAAATCCCAAGTCGAATAGAGTAGGTATCCCTTTTTCCACACCCCACCTTTTCTAATTCTCGTGCCAAAAAACATTCGAGTGTTGAAATGCAAATAGGATTAAGATTGCTTTTGCAAATTATAAGATTGAAAGAAAAGGTTATGAAAAATGTTGTTGTAAGAAATATAGAACTTGTATTTCATGGTTCTATGAGATGGGTTGGTCGGCCATGAAGAGGATAGAAGATATTTCTAATTAAGGGAGGATGAAAATGTTGTTTCAAGAAAATTTTTGAATTATTTTGAACATTTTGATTGCTTGAGGACAAGCAAAGGCTTAAGCCTGTGGTATTTTAATATATGCTAATTTAGCACTTCTTTTCTCAACCTTTTTAGTCATGTCACATTGAAATTCCTATCTTTATTCACTAAAAAGAAACAATTTGCTATTTGCTTCCTTTTATCACAACTAAACTTAATCTCACCCAAAATTATGAATTTCTTACAGACTCAAAAGATCAGACGAGCGGTTCAGATGATCAGCCAATCATCTCAGCCAATCTAGATGAGCGGCTCTATCATTCCAGCCATGTGTCTCACATGATCCAGATGCTTGGCTCGCTAGTACTGATCGATCAGTTGGTACCGCGCCGCCCTTGTCTAGATATTTCATTTTGATGGCGCCCCCCTTGAATCTCAAATGACCGTTTCAGGGCTAAAGCAGGAGTTTTCCCTCCCAAACTGATCGGGTCAAGAGGCACCGCCACCTGAGATCTAGGGTTACCAACTGATGCCCCAACTCCCGCCCTTGCCAGACCTCCAACTGACTAGTTCACTCCCCAACTGATCGGTTGACGGTGTGCGGCCATTTCAAATCAATAGCCGCCAGTCCCATTTTACCCACAACCCTAATTGTAAAGACCCCCTCCTTCTCCTAAAAAAGGAGGGGCACTTCCTCCTCCTAGGATCATTCTTTGTATCATCTTTATACGGGATTTCTGAGCAATCTTTCTTGTGTTCTAATGTTATTGTGTTCTATTCATCAATAAAGTTTGGTTTTTACAAGCTAAGTGTTCCTTTCAATTATTGTTCTCACTTTGCTCGTTTAGATCTAGTTTATTTCTTCTTCTTCTTCTCTTTTGTGGACTGGAGCAAGGGATTAAGCGTTGGCCATTTCATTGTCTCTAGCCTAAGGAACTATCCTTTAGTAAGACTAGATTATGTCTATAACTCTTCTTCCCTCTGTATCCCTTTTCTCCACAAACACGAGTGAGTAGTTCTCTATCGAGGCAAGGGGAATAACCCCTTAGCCATGTCTTTATCGAATTTTCCTTAAAAATGACTCTAGATGGATTTTGGGTTTGATAACTAATTGATCTATCAAAGTAATTAATTGGTTTGATTAAAAGTTAATTTGGATAGATATGACCGTGGAACTTCGAATTAAGAACAACAAACCCATTTGCATAGGAGTTTTGAAACGACTGTGGATCTTCTTCTTTTAGGATGATAGACTAAGAAACATGAGCACCAGGACCAATGGGCTCATGTGGAGTTCATCTTTAGTGGATTTTTATTAATTCACTTGCCTTCATCGAATCTGTTGTTTTTTATGATTAGTTTGTTTTTGCCTAGGCTAGGGTGGTGAAAACCCCTAAAGCCTCAATTCCCATCTTTTGATTATGATCACCACTTGTTTTTCTTCCTTTAATTCCTAGTCTTTTCATTCATAATAGTTTTCTTGTGCTAACAATCATCTCCATTTCCTTTGTGATAGGGAAATTTATTTCTTGTTTAGTGCAATCTAGTTCTTATACTTCCTTCCACTTCAGTAATAAGCAATCATACCCCAAATTTGATCTTTATTTCTATTCTAAAAAAACTAAAATACATAAAAGGAATAAAAAGTTCTTCAAACTCATTGGGATTAGATTTAACAATCTTAAAAACGTTCTCCTTTGGGATTGACCCTTTCTATACTAACCTTAATCAGAAAGTTAAAAAAGGATTAAACTCTAGGATAATTATCTTAGTGATTGTAGTGCAGTTCAACGCGTTAATAGTCACCCTCGTCTAAAACAAAAGAAAACCCAGGCCAAAAGACCTTTGTGCCCTTGCATGAGTATCAAAGGAAAGTAGAGAGGAGGGGCAAATCAAGGATTCTATCAGCTGTATTCATCCCCTTCCTTGGTCATGCCATGAGCGACGAGCTACAAGTAGCAGTTTGCGAGGGGAAAATAGGTGAAATCGCGATCATAGATAATTTGAGAAACCAAAGTAATAGAGAGAAAGAGGAGGAGAAATAGATCTCACTGCTAGGTGTGATTTTCTTCGAGAATGCGAGAAGAAGGAGCATTGGCCACCACAAACCCTAGACCCAAACTCGGTCACTGACATTCGAACACATGAGAAAGAAGGAAAATGGTACGATAGGAAGTTCGCAACTCAACTAAGGATGACCAAGGTACATCTATTTATAGGTGATGGTCCAAGAAATAAAGAAGGAGAAGGTCGATCAAGATTCTTGAGGCCCAAGGTTTGGGTTTTTCTTGAATCCTTGATGAAATCTCACGAGTAATGGCTCAAATGAATCGAATTTAAACTGATGGCGAAGAAATCGCAGAAAAAGAGCAAGAAATGAGGTAGATATTTTGATTTGAAAATTGTGCATGTATAAGACCAGATTCCCAATTTGGCTTCAGCTAGAAGATGACCCGGAGATGTTGGATCATGGATCCAACAGTCTAGATTGTGTGTACAAATCATATAGGCATGACATTAAATGTTATTCCTATTCAATTTTGAATAAAGTTTCATTTAAATTATTTTCTTTTTTTTATCTCTTCATTTGAGGATGCAAGCAAACTCCAAATTAATTAAAAGTTAACACCTAGCCTATTTTGGATGTGTAGAATTTGAATATGGCCTTAGTTTTTGCTTTTGAGGACTTTTAATTTTTATTTAATTCTTTTAAAATAAATCATATTTTCTCTTTCATAATGCATTAGAGACTTCTAGAATAACCCAATAAATGTGAAACTTCCCCAACAAGCAAACTTAAACATGTTAGATATGAATTTGACATTAGTATTATCCTTTGAAGTTATTTGATATATTTTGGGCTCTAATTACACTTTCTCTGTTACGCCCCACCTCCCGATAACTCCCAATTAAGGGAGACCGAGAGGTCGAAGCCGCACCCATGACTTCCGGATCAAAGGTTCGGAAATTAACCAAGAATAATTATCAAATTTTAACATACGATATTGAAAGCTGTAAGAAAATAACTTTTTGCATACCTTTTGAAAAATGGGATCTCTAAACTTCTATCCACACTGATACTAATCTATCTAATCCTCCTTTGCACTTTTAATTCTCATTTAGTATCACATGTGCCACTTTACTGTTTGTTCTTTTCATTGTACCTAAAACGCCGACAAACAAAACGTCGGTCAGCCGTAGCTGGTATGTGGGGGAAACAAATAAATATGCAACTACGGTAACAATGTAATCACTCAATTAATCATTTAACAATCACGATTACATTTTAAGTCAAACTACTCAATCCATACCTATCCACAACTCTGTGTTGTCCCTGTAAGGACTTATATGGTACCTCTATAAAGGTGACTTGATGGACCTACACTCTAGGCAGCCAAAGTCTTTCATGACCTAATGGACCTACCCTCTAGGTAGCCATGTACTAGGTCAGCCATTACGACATAGAGGGGACCGGGATCTGAGCTAGTAGGCACATATCTTATGTGATAATCGTAGTAACGTTATAGTTGCAAGAAATAAATAAACATTCAACACTTTAGTTGCATTCAATGCGATTAAACATCCGAGAATCCATCGGGAAACTAAAGTGGTTATTCATAATCGTAACCACATACCTGTCTTGGAGATCTCAAGCAACAATTTATCCAAATCCAACTAGATGTCCAATCAATCAATCAAGCAAACATTGATCTTGAAAACATGTATAATGTCTAATTGTCACAAGCATATCCCAAACAACTCCTTATTGACTTGGGACACCTTTCTAAGGTTTTTAAGTCTCATTAGGATGCATTAGGGTTTATTAGATCAATTTCTCAAACTTTATCCTTTTTAGGTCAACAAACCCTAAAACAACTTTTCCACTCATAAAAACCCTAATTACTCAAATTATCCACATTAAGGATCTTTTATGCTCAAATTGGCTTAGGATCATCACATCTCCATTTTATTCATGGATTTACACAATTAAACCAATTAAAAGACATATTCATCAAAATTAGGGTTTTCAAGCTCATTAATGCATAATCATGCACGAAACCCTAAATTAAACCAAATATATAAAAAGATGATATTTTTAGATCCAATTTTCTCTTTTATTAACAACAGGTTAATATCAGCTTGAATTATCCATTGAATAACATTAAAACCATCTATCATCAAATCTAAGGGTTTTTCATTAATTAAATCATTAAAGATGATAGCTTTATGTACTTTTCACATTTCAAGCATATTTATGCATATAAACTCCAAATTAGACTAATCCCATGCAAAGTTCTTCATTTTTGAACATAATATACCTTTTTACATTTAACAGGTTAACATCAACTCTAATGATCCATTAAACATGCTACATTCAACTTTAATCACAAAAAGGGTTTTTACTTAACTTTAATACACTTTTCACTAACTTCTAGTACTTTTGCAATTAGGAGCGGAATCAATATTTAATATTATTTTTAATGGATTCCTCTCGTTCTCCTGATCAAAAATCATATATTATTTATGTCTATCCGAGTTACGGTTTGCTAGATATGATTTTTGTAAAATCCACTTACCACAGCCAATGAGAGGTTGACACGTCAGCCCATGCAAGCCCTTTTATCCAGCACGATCCAGGCCGTCTTAAAACATAACGCAAGGTCAAAACTGCCCCCGTGTCGCTGGTCATTTCTTCATATGCCCGAGGGGCATTTTGGTCCAACGCGAGGTTGAGTTGTCTTCCTCCTCCCGACGTGCCCTACTGCCGCCGCGGTGGTCTCCCACCGCCTTTAGGATGCCCCTCCGAGGTGTGGGAGGACTGCGCGAAGGTTCCCAACCCTCCGCAGCCCGCAGCCCCCAGCCGCACGCACCCAAGGTGCAGGTACAGGCTGATACTTCGCAAGTGGCCAGAGCCAGAGCCGCGAACGACTCCAGTTTACATAGCAGAACTCCTTGGCGGAGGTTGCAGTTGAAGAAGGAAGAGGGGGAAGAAGACTCCGTCGCTTCCGAAGCCTCCCTGGGAACCAATAACCTTCGGAGATCATTGTTCCGTGCAGACCTTCCATATCCGGTTAGGTCCTCCACGCAAAAGTAGATCTTTCACGTAAGGACGGATCTATGATAGCCCAGCGACCGCAGTTCTTCCATGGTCTACGAGATGCAGAATTTGAGTTTGGGATAGGGGTGAGGGTTCCTTATATAGGTCCTAAAGGAACCCTCTAGAATCATCAAAGGAGCAAAACGTAGAGGAGTGGGAAACCATCCCTTCTAGGCAGACTTTCCTTTGCTGCCAATCCGCCTCTTGAAAGATGGATGTTTCCACGTGGTCCATATCACTTAGGGTATGAGAGTCCACATAGTCCTGGTTTGCTTTAATTAATAGCACCAACGTTAACCAAAGAAAGGATGGAATACAATTCCACCATCCTTTCCTTATTTACAAACCAACCGCTCTTAATAATACTCTCCTCAAAAGCCCATATTCCTTAGTCATTAGGAAATCCAAATTTATCTTCTTTATCTCTTTTCTTTTTCTTCATTGGGCTCCTTGGTCCCCAAGAATTATAATATTTTGAAATTCCTTTTCTAGGACCCTTATTATTGTTCTAGATGCATCTATATGCATTATTTCTTATTATCATGTTTATTTCTCATTAAAATATTCCTTTTTGAGAATTTCTTTTTATTTCTCTTTTATTTTCCTTATTGGCATTCCTTTTAATATTAGCAACCTCATGGATATGAAATTTCCTCAAGAAATCTCATTTATACTTTTTTTTCCACTCATTTTCCACATTTTATCGTTATTTTCCAATTTCTTTCTTCATAAAGAAATACTTAATTAATCTTTTCTTTTCTTATTGCTTTCTTTTTACAACCTCAGACTCCTTGTATCCAAGGAACCCAAGAGGCACGAAATCCTCTTTGGATTTGCCTTCTAGAGGTTTCTACATATTTCTTTTCTTAAAAAATAAATCATCCCTTTACTATTTGAATTTCATTGTTATTTGGGCCCAATAGCCAATAAAGCCCACAATACAATCATCAAGGCTATTGTAAACGAAATCCATTTATTTGAAGAAAATTATCTCATTATTTGTTCAAATATCTTTAATACGAGAAATTACATTTCTCGTCAAATGAACCCAAAATTTGGGGTTGTAACATCCTTCCCCTCTTATAGAAATTTTGTCCTCAAAATTCTATCAAGCAAACAAACAATTCAGAATAAGACTTTTCCATGTCCATCATTGGCCCCTATGTGTCTTTTCCGTACTCATGGCGTTTCCAAAGAACCTTTGTCATCACATATTCTTTTTTCTGAGTTCTTTCATTCTGGCGTCTATAAACTACACAGGTGACTCATGCCATTTCAGCCTCCCTTGGGGCTCACTAGGTTCATTGCTCAGCACATGGTCGGGGTACCTCACATAGTGCTCTAAATTGGACACATGGAAAACATCTCCCATTACTCTATCATGAGGGGTAGGGTCAAACCTAACCTTCTCCACCCATCCATCTCTAATGGACCCATGTATCGGGGACTCGGCTCTCTTAGTTATAACTTAGAGGGGTCGGATTTTCATGTCACCACAATAACTTGTATGTTAGTCTACTTTGCATCTGCTCACGACTCTCATCGTCTCTAGGCTCCTTTCAGCCCTTGCACGATCAAAGTGACTTCATCTACACACATTGGGGTCCCTTTTTCTAACCATCAGGTGGTACTTTTCTAACCATCATGTGGTCCTTTCACCAACATCACCTTACTGAAGTGGTGACTGACACAACCTCCCTTACAGAGCTTCATATAAAACCTGATACTAGCTATGGTGGTCATTGTCACATCTTTCATAGGACAAGAACTGTCTCTAGATATCACCCTGAACGAGCACACATGCCCTCATCAGACCCTTTATTCTGGATCATACTAACCATAGTTAGGGGTGATAACTATACTAACATTGAGTTCTTCATGTACCTACTTCCACTTTTTGGAAGGGAACCTTTAGGTCAAACTCAAAAAACTTTGAACTCGCTTCATAGTTGAACCATCTCTCTCTCATGGGTAGTTCAACCAGATCTGTCCCTTGACAGAACTCCTTCTTTCTCATGTCATCTAGGTAAGGCGAACTACCATAACCCACATTGCTTCTTGACCTTCCTTGGTTTACGGGAGACTTACAGCATCTATTGTGATGAACTCCCTTTCTCTTTCAGGGACTTTTTATCCTTTATATCAATGCATGGGGTTACTAGTGTTCGTCCCTTACTCTTGGCTTGCATGGCCATATACCACATGATCTTAGGTATTTAAGATACCACTATCACTTATTATCTTGGTAGTACCATGGTATTAAGTCATGATCTCCTGTATTGTCATGATCCCTTAAGATAGATTCCTCAAAAACCCTAATTAAACCACCCTAGTCGGGGTTTCATCACGTTCTTTTCCAAAGAAGTGCACTTGAGGTTCTATCACCATCCTTTCATCGTATCAAGGACTATTCTGGCTAACCAAACAACCCTTAACTTCTCAACGTATCTTGTTACATTTGAGTGTTATCCAAACACCACTCCTGTTCAAACTTAGGGTTAGCCAAACAACCTCTTCTAGCTTCTAGTCAAACAAGTCAGATGTATCTCGACCAAAGCATCCATTATCACTTCACATCCGTAGGTATTAGGTAACACTGAAGACATACACTTCCATGTATTTCACTTATCATCTCACTTCAAACTCTATGTCTATCTTCATTAAGAACAATCTCTGATTTCATCATCATGGTGCTCAAACTCAACCTGGTATAACTTGTAAGTTCCACATAGCTCATGATAAAAACATCCTCATAAGGGGACTACTTCATTCCTCTTAGTGTTTACAAACCATCCATGTATCATTCTCTTTACCAGGGTAGATATCTTCTCTATCCCCATTTCTCGTGGCAACGTTCCAACCTACATCATCTCTTATCCTTGGTGTATGACATGCATAATGTACTATCTCTCACCCCCATAACAAGAGGAAATAAGCATTTGGCTGTAGTCCAAATACAGAGTTCTTCCTATTCCAAGAGTAGAGATGGTGCATCCCACCTTGCCAGTACACCTTTAAATCTAAGTTGCAACGTGCCACATATGTCTCTTCATCACAAACATCATGATATCAAACTAGTCTTGAACCTACTGAGGTTTATATCCTTGGTCATCTCCTCTAGGTCTATAAGGTACCGACTCTTTTGGGGTCATCCCTCTTCCCTCATGCATCAAGAGAGTGCCCTACTCATCTGCCCTTTGGGTCCCATGAGTTCATGAAGGTGATCAATCTCCTAACCCATGGCCCTCAGACAATGTTAGCTGTTACCTCCCGACCCTATGGTCATGTGCAACTGGGGAATTAGGCAACTCCTACTTTCATCGGTCTTATCCCTACCTGACCCAGGGATAGACTTAGGATTCTCCATTATAGTACATGTTCACTTAGAACCTTACACAAGTCTTCATCATCTCTCTTTCTACATTCATGGGCTGGCTCTCATCCGTTCATAGGCATCATGGCAACCTGCCTACTTTGGTCAAGCCCCATACTGGTTACCTCCATGGTAACACATTCACATGCAATAGAGATGGATATCTATGGGTATGTAGATTCATTCTCATCCCATGTACCTTTCACTTAGCTTCTCAAGATCCTATGAGACCTCTTTAGGTTACCTTGAACCAACAAAACTGATATACACCCTACCAAAGGGGTCCCTCTCCTAGGATGGGAGGAAAACTATCTCTTGACAACAAGGTCACAAAAGCTCTTAGGTCTAGGGTTTACATCCACATGAGTCTACTTAACCCTAGCAAGCTATTAAGGCACAAACAGATCACCTACTGAACCATGCTAGGTCATACTTGTCCTCTTTCCTCAATGTTGTATCAAGATCATACCTTTCTTTATCAACAACCTACCTGTGAGGGGTTCATCAAACATATCTTTAATCTTAAGGGACTTCCCTTTTCCTCTATACATGAGGAGTACCATGCTCAAAACTATAACAACTTAATTCTCGTCATGAGCATTAGGTGCACCATTTCCCCTCTTAGGCCTAGGAACCCTAGGTTCATTGTTGGGTGTCCCACTGCATGCTCAATCTCTTATTCATGAATCAAGCATGTCCATGATATGTCATGTACTTCCATGATCCCTTTATATGAACAATACCACTGGTTACTTAAACCTCCTCTAAGGCACTCTTTATCTCATCGAGTAGGAAGTCACTTATACCATAGGTACCAGAAGCATCATCCTTCCTATAGGGTTTGGTTCCTCTAAAGATAACCAAGATATCATTAGCCTATAGGGGTCAAGCATAGGGCAACCACTATCATCCACTTAGGTCACACCTTCCTCGACTCCCCACTTTTCCTTACATCTCAGAGTCTAGGATTCCAACCTTTTTGTTGGGTTTCCTGCTCTCTCTCTCGAGCTAACCCTAAAACCAACCTCACCAGAAGAGGTCCTCTCTTAAAGAAGGTTCAACCTCAAAAGCATGCCCCTACCTGGATGAAGCCTATGTTCAACTCATGCACTCGAGGTTATCCATAGCTCCTTATACTTATCACATAAGCTATCCATCAAACCCCCTCGGCCAGGGTTTAAACCCATTGCTCGCACCACTGATGCCTACTGGGTATGCCATGCTCATATCAGCTCGTGGGGTTTCCATGGGTTCTTCTCTATCCTTATTTAGGAAGGATATATCCTTCATCCTGACCTACACGACCCCTTTCCAGGGTTGGGTGGCCAAAGGTACTCGGTCATCCGGCATCCCAGGCATGTCCATCCGAACACCCAGGTCTAACTCATCTCTCTCTAACCATCACTTAGGGTTAGGGTTAGCATCATCCTTAGAGGATGTGCTGGGTCTCTACTTGCAATGGAGATCTCTATCTCCAAGACTAACTTATCCTCCTGACAAGAAGGTCTAGCCTCAGGTCACTTCTGAGGACATGACATCTTATGTCATACGACCTAAGCATGTATCTATCCTTTAATTCACGCTTACTCTATTAAGCTTATGTCCATGACATCTTATTTACATGCATTTCCTTTAATGTGGTGGAGGATCCCTTAAACCTTATCAACCTTACCCATACCTCAAGAGGGTGAGGAGAAGAAAGGAAACCCTAATCCTTTAGGTCCTTATCAGAATTTTTGTGATGAGAAGGGATGAATAAGATGAGAAGTCCTAAAGGTATCTTATTTCGATTCATACCCTAAGACTTTGGCCAGGCAGTCACACAGATCCGGGAGTCCTCGTATTCCGACTAGCGGTGCGGAGGAAAATATTGCCATCCCCCGGGCGTGATCCTTTTCTAGACACCTCAGTCTTTCGGATAATCCTCTAATAACTCCCTTGGGTTCTATGGAGTTTGTAAAATTTAATAATTATCAATGGTTTACTGAGGAACCCAGGATCTGATACCAAATTTTATGACCCCACCTCCTGATAACCCCCAATTAAGGGAGACCGAGAGGTCGAAGCCGCACCCATGACTTCTCGATCAAAGGTTCGGCAATTAACCAAGAATAATTATCAAATTTTAACATACTATACTGAAAGTTGTAAGAAAATAAATTTTTGCATACCTTTTGAAAACTGGGATCTCTAAACTTCTATCCACACCGACACTAATCTATCTAATCCTCCTTTGCACTTTAATTCTCATTTAGTATCACATGTGCCACTTTACTGTTTCTTCTTTTCATTGTACCTAAAATGTCGACAAACAAAACGTCGGTCACCCGTAGCTGGTATGTGGGGGAAACAAATAAATATGCAACTACGATAACAATGTAATCACTCAATTAATCATTCAACAATCACGATTACGTTTTAAGACAAACTACTCAATCCATACCAATCCACAACTCTGTGTTGTCCCTGTAAGGACTTATATGGTACCTCTATAAAGGTGACTTGATGGACCTACCCTCTAGGCAGCCAAAGTCTTTCATGACCTAATGGACCTACCCTCTAGGTAGCCATGTACTAGGTCATCCATTACGACACAGAGGGGACCGAGATCTGAGCTAGTAGGCACATATCTTATGTGATAATCGTTGTCACGTTATAGTTGTAAGAAATAAATAAACATTCAACACTTTAGTTGCATTCAATGCGATTAAACATCCGAGAATCCATCGGGAAACTAAAGAGGTTATTCATAATCATAACCACATACCTGTCTTGGAGATCTCAAGCAACAATTTATCCAAACCCAACTAGATGTCCAATCAAGCAAGCCAATCAATCAATCAAGCAAACATTGATCCTGAAAACATGTATAATGTCTAATTGTCACAAGCATATCCCAAACAACTCCTTATTGACTTGGGACACCTTTCTAAGGTTTTTAAGTCTCATTAGGATGCATTAGGGTTTATTAGATCAATTTCTCAAACTTTATCCTTTTTAGGTCAACAAACCCTAAAACAACTTTTCCACTCATAAAAACCCTAATTACTCAAATTATCCACATTAAGGATCTTTTATGCTCAAATTGGCTTAGGATCATCACATCTCCATTTTATTCGTGGATTTACACAATTAAACCAATTAAAAACATATTCATCAAAATTAGGGTTTTCAAGCTCATTAATGCATAATCATGAACGAAACCCTAAATTAAACCAAATATATAAAAAGATCATCTTTTTAGCTCCGATTTTCTCTTTTATTAACAACAGGTTAATATCAGCTTGAATTATCCATTGAATAACATTAAAACCATCTATCATCAAATCTAAGGGTTTTTCATTAATTAAATCATTAAAGATGATAGCTTTATGTACTTTTTACATTTCAAGAATATTTATGCATATAAACTCCAAATTAGACTAATCCCATGCAAAGTTCTTCATTTTTGAACATAATGTACATTTTTACATTTAATAGGTTAACATCAACTCTAATGATCCATTAAACATGCTAGATTCAACTTTAATCACAACAAGGGTTTTTACTTAACTTTAATACACTTTTCACTAACTTCTAGTACTTTTTCAATTAGGAGCGGAATCAATATTTAATATTATTTTTAATGGATTCCTCTCGTTCTCCTGATCAAAAATCATATATTATTTATGTCTATCCGAGTTACGGTTTGCTAGATATGATTTTTGTAAAATCCACTTACCACAGCCAATGAGAGGCTGACACGTCAGCCCATGCAAGCCCTTTTATCCAGCACGATCCAGGCCGTTTTAAAACATAACGCAAGGTCGAAACTGCCCCCGTGTCGCTGGTCATTTCTTCATATGCCCAAGGGGCATTTTGGTCCAACACGAGGTTGAGTTGTCTTCCTCCTCCCGACGTGCCCTACTGCCGCCGCGGTGGTCTCCCACCGCCTTCAGGAGGCCCCTCCGAGGTGTGGGAGGACTGCACGAAGGTTCCCAATCCTCCGTAGCCCCCAGCCGCACACACCCAAGGTGCAGGTAGAGGTCGATACTTCCCGAGTGGCCAGAGCCAGAGTCGCGAACGACTCCAGTTTACAGAGCAGAACTCCTTGGCGGAGGTTGTAGTTGAAGAAGGAAGAGGGGGAAGAAGACTTTGTCGCTTCCAAAGCCTCCCTGGGAACCAATAACCTTCAGAGATCATTGTTCCGTGCAGACCTTCCATATCCGGTTAGGTCCTCCATGCAAAAGTAGATCTTTCACGTAAGGACGGGTCTATGATAGCCCAGCGACCGCAGTTCTTCCATGGTCTACGAGATGCGGAATTTGAGTCTGGGATAAGGGTGAGGGTTCCTTATATAGGTCCTAAAGGAACCCTCTAGAACCATCCAAGGAGCAAAACGTAGAGGAGTGGGAAACCATCCCTTCTAGGCAGACTTTCCTTTTCCGCCAATCTGCCTCTTGAAAGATGGATATTTTCACGTGGTCCATATCACTTAGGGTTTGAGAGTCCAAATAGTCCTGGTTTTCTTTAATTAATAGCGCCAACTTTAACCAAAGAAAGGATGGAATACAATTCCACCATCCTTTCCTTATTTACAAACCAACCGCTCTTAATAATACTCTCCTCAAAAGCCCATATTCCTTAATCATTAGGAAATCCAAATTTATCTTCTTTATCTCTTTTCTTTTTCTTCATTGGGCTCCTTGGTCCCCAAGAATTATAATATTTTGAAATTCCTTTGCTAGGACCCTTATTATTGTTCTAGATGCATCTATATGCATTATTTCTTATTATCATGTTTATTTCTCATTAAAATATTCCTTTTTGAGAATTTATTTTTATTTCTCTTTTATTTTCCTTATTGGCATTCCTTTTAATATTAGCAACTTCATGGATACGAAATTTCCCCAAGAAATCTCATTTAATATTAGCAACTTCATAGGAAAGGTTCTCATGTATCTCCAAAGGTTCTATCATAAGTACATGTGAAGGGTCTTTAACATACTTCTTTACATTATGGATCTTGTCATTGGCAGGAGGAAGGGCTAAACGGTACGCACAGTCTCCAACCTTATCCAAGATCTCAAAAGGTCCAACATAGTGAGGACAAAGCTTGCCTTTAAATTTGGATCTTGCAATAGAATGTATAGGCTTGATCTTTAGGATCACAGTCACCCACTAAGAAACTTACATCATAGCTCTTATTGTCTGCATACATCGATCTTCTGTCGATCTTGTGCAACTTTCATATACTTCTTAATCAACTAAACCTTCTCTATCGTCATCTGCATGTCATGAGTCTTCACTAGAGCATGTTATCCCACATCATCCCAATGTAATGGAGAATGACAAGGTCTTCCATACAGAGCATCATATGGTGGCATACCAATACTAGCATAGCAGCTATTGTTGTAAGAAAACTCAGTCAATAGAAGATACTTATCCCATGAACCTCCCCAGTCCATAACACAAGCACGAAGAAAATCTTCCATAATCTGCATTGTCCTCAGACTGATTAACTATCTATTTGTGGATGATAAGTTGTACTGAAACGTAAGTCAGCTCCCATTTGTTCTTGAATCTGACTCCACAAATGAGAAGCATACTTCAGGTCACGGTCAGATACTATCACTTCTGGTACACCAGGCAGATGAACGATCCAATCCACATACAACTGAGCCATTACATCAACCTTGTAAGTGGATTTGAAAGGAAAAAAGTGGGCATACTTAGTAAGTTGATCAATCACTGTCCACACAGCATCATAGCCTTTCTTGGACTTAGGGAAACCCATAACAAAGTCCATAGTAATCTTCTCCCATTTCCATTCTAGAATCTCAAGAGGGTGAAGAAGACCACTAGGTCATTAATGATCTATCTTAACTTGTTGATAGGTAAAATACTTCGCAAAAAACAAAGTGATATCCTTCTTCATGTTCTTATACCAGAAACTTCATTGTAGGTCCTTATACATCTTGGTCATACCATGGTGTATGGTGTACTTAGACCCATGAGCTTCAGTTAAAACTTTCTGGCACAGATCATCAACTTTAAGAATTCACAACCTTTGTCGAAAATGGAGTGCACTATCTACTCCAACTAAGAAGTCAGATTGTGGTTTCTCTACTAAGGCCTTCATCTCAACAACCTCAGGACTTTATAGTTGGGAAGTAACAACTTTTGAGATCCAAGATGGTGTCATGGACAAACTAGACATGTGAACACACAACTTTTTGATATCATCTTCATCCAATACATCAATAGGTTGTGGTTGCCAACAAGAAACACACTCTAGATTCTTCCACACGAGAAGCTCATAGTAGCATAGATTGCGTCTTTTTTCCAACTCAAAGCATTAGCAACTACATTCGCTTCAATAGGATGACAAGTGATGGTGAATTCATAGTCCTTGATGTATTCCATCTGTGATGACCCTGAATCTTAAGGTTTTGATACCTAACATGTTTTTGTAAGACCATGAATGATATGTTGGTGATTGATACCAAATTGAGGAATGAATTATTCAATCACCGACTTGTTTCACTCAAAAAGTGTAACTAGAGATGCAATCGATAATTTCCAAATATAAATGAGCTTAATCATGATGAATAGATTTTATTAATCGATTAAGTATTTATGAGGTTGAACATCTATTGAGGGCATATATGGAGTAGAATGTCTTATAATGGATTTTGGGGTGTTGCATGGTCAAACAAAGTTAATTTGAGTTGATCGGATCTTTTGGGGGTATTGATTAACTATCTAAGTATTGTGAATTTTGTCTAGTCTAAACACTTATAGAGAAAGTATTCTAGGTTGTTTTGAACCGATGTCTAAAAATTTGGGGTCCAAATACATCACCACAGAAAATTGTTGAAGTTACAATTTCACGAAGTTAAGGTTATATGCATGAGTTTGGGCATGAATTTATTAATAATCTAGGAGCCATGACATTTTATGTCATGATAGCCAGCCTAATCTTTCACTCAGGCGTGGCCTTCTGCTTGGCAGCATGGCCTAATCTCACCTAACTCCGAGAAGTGAGGAGCAGGTGGCCGTTTTCTGTGGATCTAGAGGACGGAGTCCTCGTGAGAGATATGAAACCTTTGGCTAACAGTTGAATCCACCGTACTCAGGGATCCTCAGAACCAGTCGCATTTGTGCGTGGCTTTGTGGGTGGTCTTCCGATGATGGGGAGTAGCTTCCATAGCTGTCGAGGTCATCCCTTGTCGCTGATGAAGAGGAGACTCAGGGAAACACTTAGAGAGATCGGAGCATACCCTTGATGATCTACGAGTCTACTGGGTAGTACCCTTCGGTCGTTCAGAAGCCTCGTCATGTTTGTAGAACACTACCAAGGCGGGGAGCCCAGGTTGGAGATGGGTTAGGAGCATGGGTAGCAACCTTCAAAAGAACACCTTTCAAGCATCCTGGTTGTCTGGAACTCCTTTCCCTCTACCCCTCCTTCGTGGTGGCGCCATGGATGCCAGCCAGACCGGAGCTCGAAGGGACCTCACGAGTTGGCTGGAGGAGCCAAGGATTCAGGCCATCGATGGCTGGATCTCCGACAAGAAACCAACACGACCCGGTTCATCTCAGACTACTCCTGCTGGGCCAAGCGTCGCCGGAGCTGAGATCTGTGATGCCTGCGGCGGTGCCTGACGCAGCTGCGGCAGCAGAGTGGAGGCCGGCAGCGTGGAAGAAAGTGTTGGTTGCAGTGCGGAAGGTGCTGGCCATAAGGAGTCCATCGGCGATGCTCACATGGGTGGCGACCCAGACCTTGCCATAGCAGATCCCGTGGCGGTTGTAGTGTGGGACAGAAGATCACAGTGGCATTGCGTAATGGGAGGACACAAGGAATAGGACGACGATGGCTTCACTGCGGCCACAAATGCACATCGTCGGGCAGAGAACGATGTGTTGTTGGTAGCCGTCGTTGATCGCGTGAAAGCGGAGAAAGCAAAGATCGCATTAAGTTGCGATAGAAGCAGAAGGGGAGCGGACGATCCAGTCCTAGACCCGACCAGGCGGTGTAGTTAGACCAAACCCTGAACCGGCAGGCCAAAGCGAGAGCAGCGCCTCCCCAGAGCCACATGGAGACGCCGGATTGGCCAAAAAGGTAAATAAATCCCATAATTATCTAGATCTTTGATAAATCGTAGAAAATAGTCTGCTTATCGGAAAAATGCATATAATATACTCAAACATTCAGAAAAATGAGTAGAACACAATGGAACTATGATATCAGGCTTTTGAACCATTAATCTCAGTGATATCATGTAAGTTGTGACATGCTTGTTTAATGAGTAATAAATACCAAACGATGATATAAAATTATGGAAAAATTTCAATAAGTCTATAATCATGTTTAGAATCCATATGATGTCAATAATTATGATGTTGATGCACGAAATCATGTAATTTGATCAATATGGCTAATTAGGGCTAATAACACTAAAGATAATGTATTAATTGCATACCTGATCAGTAAATGATGAAATTCACAGAGTAAGCTTATATCAGTATTTTGAACCTCAGATTTAATTATGAGATCATCATGATGAACATAATTCATATTATATGAAGATGAATATTAATACATGTTATAAAACCCTAAGCTAGGTTAATAATATAACCTAGGGTTAATATGTGCACAAAAAAAGGATATGGGACCTAATATTCAGATAATGATTCACAATCTGGAAAATGACATCAGTAAGATAAATATAAGACAATAATACAAGTAAATGTTGGAATATCCTAATGAGATAATAAACCCTAATGGACACAACTAGGGTTAAGATGATGAGAATCTGATGTTAGTATGTGGTCTTGTCTTAATCAGGTGATGACCAGATTTCTAGATGATCAAGGATAAGTTAGAATCTCTGAACTCAGGTACGTGGGTTTATTTAATTATATGACTATGGTTTTCTTGCTTGCAATCATGATATGTATGTATGCTCTCTTCTATTTGCAAATATTGGATGTAGTATTGCTATGTAGTACCCGTTGTTTTGTCACTTGAAAACATAAATATGAGTAGATGTTTTGTAGTTATTTAAGGTGTTCATTATCCCCCTTACGAGGGAATGGATTAATGTTGGCTAGTACACCTCCCTAGAGCACATGGTGTACGGGGAGTTTCCCTAGAGTACTTGGTACACGGGGATGGGCCCATATTTATGTTTTGGTACTAGTCCACCTTGATAATGCAATTCATCTAGGAAAATGACTTAAATTGGCGTATTTCTCTTAATAAAGAAGTGTTTTCTATGATTTTCTTTCCTTCTGCATATCTTTTTCAAAAATTATGCAAGCCATAAATATATGTATCTTTCTGCCCACGTGCACAACACACACAACACCTTGTGTGTTGATTCATTGTTTCACGTATGTTTTAGGTTCAGAGATAGCGTGGGATAAAAGATGTGAAGTGAGCAGTGTTCAGGTTGTACCTATTGTCTAAGATCCTGTTAGCATACATGTTCAGACTTGTAGAATTTTCATTCAATATGTAACTGTAAATCATGTTGTAATAATTCATATTGTATAAATATATATGTGAATGTTGAGTATGTTATGGGTGTATGTTCATGTATGCGTATTATGCTTCCGCATCGCTATCTGATATGATTGGATGATGTTCTTGGATTCTGACCTCTCATTCCCAATAGGGTTTGGAGAAGTCAAAATCCGGGGACGTCACACCATCCATCTTCATTGTCTCAGATTCAGATCCTTCTGTGTCAAAAGATACTTCAAACTTTTATAATTAGAGAAGACTTTAAACTTAACCCGATACAGATAGTGTCGTTAGATCTTTAAAGTATGGACAATAGTGGCTAGCTCTAAATCATCTGTAGGCCAGTTCTCTTCATTAGGTTTCAATTGGCATGAAGCATAGGTGATCACTTGATCTTCTTGCATCAAGACACACCCTAAACCTTGATTAGAAGCATCAGTGTAGATGATATAGGGTTTGCCTTCAACAAGTAACACAAGAATAGGAGCAGATGTCAAACATCCTTTCAGCTTCTGAAAACTATCCTTTCACTCCAATGTCCACACAAACTTGACTTCTTTTTGTGTCAACTTTATCAAAGGGAGATCTAACTTGGAGAAACTCATGATAAACCTCTGGTAGTAACCTGCGAAACTAAGTAAACCATGTATCTCAGACGGATTCTTTAGAGCTTTCCACTTGGCCACAACTTCTACCTTTGTAGGATCAATAGCAATATGGCCGACAGAAATCACATGACTTAGAAACATCACTTCCTTTATCCAGGACTCACATTTCAAGAATTTAGCATAGAGTTAATTTTCCATTAGTGTGTTCATCATGATTTGCAGATGTTCATGATTTTGTTCCTCAGACTCATAGTAGACCAAAACATTGTCGATGAACACCACCATGAACTGGTCGAGACTAGGATGTAACACTCAATTCATCAAGTCCATGAAAGCAGCATGGGCATTCATCAAGCTGAAAGGCATGACCAGTAACTCATAATGCCCATAATGAGTTTTAAAAGTTGTCTAGTAGCCACTTCACAGATCCATCTTTTAAAACATAGTGGCTGACTTCAGCTGGTTGGATAGGTCATTGATGTGTGGTAAGGGATAATGGTTCTTTATCGTCACTTGGTTAAGCTTACGATAAATCATGCACATCCACAATAAACTATCCTTCTTCACAACTTGGGACTCCCCAAGGTGAAATATTGGAGTGAATAAAACCCATGTCGAGAAGGTCCTAAAGGTGCTTCTTAAGCTCGGCGAGTTTGGAAGAGGCCAAGAAATAAGGTAGATTCAAGATCGACGAAGTTCCAGGTGAAAGATCAATGGAAAACTGTACCTCACGAGTTGAGGGAAACCTAGACAACTCCTCATGAAAATATCAAGAAAGTCCTTTACCACATATATATGATCTAGAGCAGGGGATGTGGCATCAAGAACGATGGATGCTAAATATACTCTACACCTTTATGAGACAAGCTTTTCAGCTTTGATAGTGGAGATGATGAACTACTGATCCTCTCACTTCCTACCCTTGATACACATTCTTCCTTCATCAGGATGTAACAAACTAACTTTTGATTCTTCACTAAACAAAACCATATACCTCTTCAACCAATCCATCCCCATCATAACATCAAAGGCATATATATTGAGTAAGATGAAGCCCGAAGGAAACATCTTTGTGAAGATACAAAGTTCTAAGGTTGGGAGTTTGAGATAAGAAGAGCATATTTTACCACTAGGGTTTTTAACATCTAGCACATGATCCATGTATTCTGATTCTATCTCTAACATTGAAGCAAGCTTAGTAGATATGAAGGTATTTGATGATCCAGAATAAAAAAGCGCCTTGATAGGATGCATATTAAGATGTAAATTACCTTCAATAACTTTATTGTCCTCTCCATCTTCTTCAGTATTTAGAGCAAAAACTCTACCACTCTACCTTTTCACAGGTGGATGGTGTCCTTATTGGTTCTAGTAGTTGTTGTTCCTTGGAGGTAGATTCTATCACTGTTGAGCTGGCTGCTGAGCTGGGCTTGTCCTCGCTGAAGCTTAGGACAATTAGGTCAGATATGTCCAAATTGGTTGCACTCATTGCAGATAGGTGCAGGTTGATCATCTCTACGGGATGGAGCATTGAAAACTGGGCACCTTCCAGGTGGATGAAAATGGGAACAACGGTTGCACTTGTCACATCCTTGGTTACCACCTAAGATCTTCCTCTTATTATTGTTGTTGTTGTGTTCAAAAGACTAAAATTTGGGATATGACTCTATCACCAATGCCTTATCTACCATTTGTTGAAAAGTAAGAGGTGACTGAGGAACAAGATTGCATCTGACACTATAGTTGAGTCCTTCCAGGAAAAGGTTTGATCATCATTCATCTTTGAGATCAATGACATAATTCTCCAGTAGCATGAAACATTGAACGTATTAGAAACACTCATGCTTCCCTGTCATGGGTTGTAGAAGTCTGCTTCTTTCCTTTTTAGATAAGTGGGACAGATGTACTTTTCATGGAATAGAGTGAGGAACTTCTCTCAGGTCATGCTCATGGTGTCACAAGTACGAGCCATTCCATTCCACCAGACCCGTGCTAGCCCATCCAGCACATAAGTTGTGAAGTGGACCTTCTGATGAGGATTGCATGTCATGACCTCAAAAGTGCACTCTAGGGCCAACACCCAATCATCAGCTTTATCCACCATGTTTGGCTCATGCTTGTCCTTGAAGTATGATGGTTGCATCTTGTTGAAGTCCATCAAAGTGAATTCCTCAGGTTTGCTCACAATGGTTGCAGCATTGGAGAGTTGTCCCACCAAGGTAGTCAAGAGTAGTTGGCACAACACGGTCAACTCTTATTCAGGGGTCAAAATTGGTGTGCCTATAGGAGGATTAGGAGTCATCCCGTTGTTTTGGGGAGTCACTGGGGTGTCCCGGCTGTTGATGTTGCTAGAAGAAGCACCCTTTGATGAGTTATTCATATCTCCAAACAAATCACCCCTCCTTAAAGACAAAGGTATAACATAATATTTCCAAGAGTAGACAACTGAGATATCTAAGTCTACCATTGCTTATAAGCATGCTATTTCAAATAGTCAGTATCAGCTTAGGATAGGTAGGTATCATGTGGATCTGGGAGTCCTTGTAAACCAAGCTAGTGGCATAGAGGAAAATCTTGCCAATCCCCAAACCCTGATCCTTTCTAGACACCCTTGCTTTAAACTTATGCCCTACTAGCTGCCCAAAAGGATCTGATACCATGTTGTAAGGAGGTGAAATCACCCCTTACTAAAACTTAACAGAAAATATACAACATCCATCTATTTTTCAAAAACATAGATTATGAAGGATGCATGCATAATAATTCCATTTAAATATGCATGAACCAGTTACAAAAATGTCAATAGTAGTAGTAAAAAAAGAAAAACTAAGTTATTACATTACTTTTGAACTCAGTTCACCACATGAGTTTTGTGAAACATAAAATAGAAAGGAAACTAATATGATCTAGCAGTATCAACCTAGACATCTCAGCAAAACTCTCTTCAGTCTATTCTTAATTAGGTCATCCTTGTCCTTATTCCACTCCTTGATCTAGGCCTGGGTGGTTGGGATCACCCAGCAAGAGAAATAAATAAGGTATTCGTCAAAATAAATAACAAGAACAAGGTAATATCAACAAAGTATAATAAAGTGTGTATGTTCATCAAGAACAAAGAAAGTCAAGAGATGAAGCACATATCAAATCATAATCTTGTCATGTTAAGTAATAAGAAAGTCTATATGAATGATTAAGTTAGACTAAATTAATTAAGTAGGATTGAGGCACCTACCAGAACCCAATCAATAGGTGAGGGGAAAGTAAATGCATTCTCAATCACCTACAAAATATTTATATATATGGGGACAGTAAACACATTCCCAGACGCATACAAAATATTTATATATATAGGGAGATTAAACACATTCCTCAGGGAGAAATAACACATTCCCAAACTATGGGTGGTTGTACATAAGTACCACTATATTAGCTAATAAGCCAAACAAATCATCATGCTAAAAGAAATATTATGGCAAGCTGAAATAATAGAAATATTGCAGGTGGGGTTCAAAACCCAAGAAAATTATGTAGATTGTGTCAAAAAGAACAATAATAGAAATAAAGGTTTTAGTCCATGCCTCATTAGGAAATTAGGGTTGGTAACAATTTTGCCCAACTAAAAGGGGTAAGATTGCTTTAGGACGGGAGACTGGATGGTAGGGTTTGGCACTGGGTGTCGTGGCAGCGGAGGTCAGGGAGGTCGGGGCCATCATCCACCTGATGATTGGGGACCTGAGAACGATGGACCGGGAGGAAGTTGTGGACCATCTACAGACAATATGGAATCTGATGGCACTTACAGTTCCGGTGTGCCTCAAAGTGACATCAGGATCGCGGAGTCGGGTATCCCTAGTAGCATCCTAGATGTGCTTTGGGGTGTGGGACTGAATCTTACCTATGCCACCTATGTGGAATAACAGAAAGGTTCCACACATAACCAGGAGGCGGCTATGGAATTTGATGGGTCACACCTATAGATAGGGGAATTTCCAGACCTCTGAGGATCGTCTCCAGTTGGTACGGCACAAAGACAAACCCCCAGACAGCAAGTGTCGTATAGCATTGTTGTTGGAGGGGGAAGCCAATCAATCATGGGGTTTGAGGATATGGAGGTGCACATATCCATTGAGGATTTCCAGGTCATTGATCACGATGGTACACCCAATTTCTGGATTATAGAAGACAAGTTTCAAGAATTAATGAAGCCACGGTGCTATACATTTATTGTCAAGGTCCTCGATAAAGAGGTTGGATTTATGACCCTTTTGACTCAGATCAAAATGATGTGGAAACCTACAAGCAACATGTGTTTAATTGACCTTGAAAACAACTACTATCTTGTATAACTGATGTGTGAGGATGATTACATATAGGCGCTCACTGGGGGCCCTTGGCTGATGGTGGGGTCATACCTATCAGTACAACCATGGGACCCATACTTTATCCCTTCAGATGAGAACCCTCGATACATTGTTGCCTGGGTTTGCATACCCAAACTTCCCATATTTCTGTATCAAAGAAGAATCCTAGAGGAAATAGGGGACTACCTAGGAACAACGGTGAAGGTGGACTCCAACACAGTGTCAAAATGTCGAGGAAAGTTTGCAAGGGTGGCTATGAAGCTTGACATGGCAAAACCCCTCACCCCGGCCATCACGATCCCAGGGGAAAGATACAACCTTGAATACGAGAATCTGCCGACCATCTACAAGTTTTGTGGCTCGGACATAAAGAGGATGGTTGTAAGGTACGGGTTGATGTAGAGGCAGCAGCCGGTACCGAGCCTACCAATGCTGATATGGTGACGAGACAAATTCATGTTGCTCTGACGGGGACGTTCACAGAAGCAATGCATGCGCGCCCAACCGAGCGTCGTCAACAAAAACCAAACCCAACGACAAATCAAGGACGAGTCGTAACAAGGAACAGATATGGACAATTGGACCAGGAAGAGATGTACGAGACATACCAGGCAGAGCAACAAGCAGTGGCTGACAGGATTACTGGCATACACTGGACAGCATGGAAGGAAGCCACTAGAAAAAACAACCAGCAGAATCAGGACTTGCGGGATCCAACTTTCAGAAATGTCTCTAGTCAGGGAAATTCCAAAAGCACTAATAGCAACATGGGCAAGGAGAACGCCCATTTTGTAACAACCATCAATGAAGAGGAAACCGTCATGGTTACCGGAGCGGAAGCAATATCTGTGACACCCCGCCATCACACAGACAATGAGATGACACACGAAAACATGTGGAACCATATATTACCGAAGACACGGGTTAATTAAAACTGATTGCGGAAAGCATACATACAAAACATTTGCAACTAGGCCCAACAAGGAGATCATTTCATATATAGATATATTCAAGATCACCTACCTGATATGTTCACCACTTAAAGTCACCCACTGTCGCAACAGCGCATAATAGTTCGTCACCTATTTATACATACAGAACGGCCATGTATGGCCAGTAGTAGGGTATACAAAAATTACAACAGCTAAACATTGTAAAACATCATCAAACACCTTTGAGTACCTGAGAGTACATGGATTACTTCTAAGACTCTACTATAAAACACCAAGACAGCAGCATGTCCATCTCTTGCCTTCTATTTCTCTTCTTGCTGCTCGGCCACAACCTCACGACCACCACCACGTCTAGAGCGATCACCTAAAAAGGGTGTACCAGCGGGGTGAAACACACAGTCCCAGCGAGAAACATAACTCCCCACTGCAACTATAAAACCTCAAAGGTTAAAGCAGATAATAGCAAATAACTGATAAAGTGTATAACAAGAGTAGCATACTGAGCAAAGCTATTATTACCATCAAGCTCACTAAGATATCCGGGAGGCATATAACCAAGTATTTCTTTATGGAACATGATTGACAAGATAAGCTTTATAAGAACTTATCACAAGATATAAGGATCGTACACATATCTGCAAGGTGTAACTAGATCAGCTATATAAGCAAGGCCTCAATCAATGTTCTGTATTTTGCTCTAAGCAAGATATACTTATTCGGTTGGATTACATTTTATTATTCCTTGAGGAAGTGAGCCTTCCCTGCTCAAGTCCAACCATTGGCTGTGAAGCCCAATCCGGTGTCATACAACGTCTAAGGAGATCCGGACACCATGACCTCACCTTCTCATGGTCAGTACACGAATCATCAAGCAAGACCGCAGTCTTATGCTTATAGGGCCTCAGCCTCTGGGTCAACTCCGCAAGCTACCCATATCTCTAGCTCACCTCATCATAGGTGCTAGTACATACATCCGATCCATGAACGCATCATGCTCATCATCACATATCCTAAGCCATGGGTATGTTCACCATGCTCCATATATCTTGAGTCTACAACCACAGTTGCACTCAACCCTCCTATTTTAGGCTAGGGGAAACCTCACATATTCAACAATATGCGCTCCAAGTAATCCCGCAGGATAAATCTGTTTCACCATCACCAAATACTGGTGGTAATGGATTTATGGCCAGGGCATACTACATGATAGGTTCATCTATAATTGATTAGTATATTTTAAGCCAATTGTTGAGGCAAAACAAAGTATAACATAGCCTTATAGCATAACATCATTATTGCCATCAACATACTATCATGGGACCTCAATCCCTCAGGATATCAACCGCTACCTCTCAAGGCATCATAATCATGCATCAGTATTGTGGGAACGCATCCCTTATCTCATTATCAGAGGATAACACCTCAACTAGGCACTCAGCCATACATCAGGTCCTCAGACCTATCACTTGCTATTCCATTATCAAATATTATCATCACATTGTGCTAGTCAGAGCACATCTACCTCATAGCTCTTACCAGGCTATGAATCCACATGAAATACATGCATGGTTAGTATACACATTCACAGGTATTACTGAAGACATCATGGATTAACAGAATGATCATGCTATCAAGTATAAAGAAGCATCCATGAACACATCACACATAAGCTTTATCATTCATAGTATTATTATCAATCATGAGTGAATATTATACCTTATACATGTGACCATATGCATGTGTCACACCATCATGTGTAGCAACATCATATCTTCCCAAACATACCTGGTTCACCACCTATCATCTTATCTCATCATCAGAGTTGCAGGATTCAAGGTGATTACAACTTATCACTTGTGTTATCATTATTAATATAGAACTATCAACTATACACATTCTGAGTTATCAAAACCCTCACCAAAACTCCTGCAACCCTCACTACAGGTATGGCGAGCAGCACCAACCCTCACTAAAGGGTGTATCAGCTAGGGTTCCAAGCCCTAAAGCAACTCACCACCACATCAGCCAAACATTGCACATCCTCAAACATGCATCAAGGTACCCTTAGTACTCATGGTGTCGGGCAGCCATCACCAAGGTATAATGTGCAGCACTACCAGGGCTATCGGCCAAGGGTCTAACGTGCACCAAGATAGGGTTAGGGTTAGGTTTCACTATTGGGCTAATCTTCAACATGGGCCATATCGACCAAAGGGGTGTCGTCCAAGGCGTCCCTATCGTGCAACCATCTCAACATCATCCAAGGGTTAACCCTTTCGGCCAGGGTACCCATGTGCCTAAGAATGGTTTCGTGCCAGGCCATGAAGCATCATAACGGTCAGCATCCTAGGGTTAGCATGTCGGGCATGAAGCCATATCGTCCAACACTTCATATAAGTCAAAGCTTCAACTAAGACATGGTGATATCGGCCAAAGCTATCATGGGTACCATACCATATCGTCCAAGCTCATCTAAACCAAGATGACGGCCAAGGCTGTGTCGGGCACCAAGCTATCAAAATCTATCGGCCAAGACCGTCCTAAGGCAAGGGAGAGCATCGAGCATCCTCTATACATGGTGTATCGTCCATGACTTAACCCTAAGGAGGGTATTGGGAAACATCTCATCAAGGGTATATCGCCCATCCATCAACTCCACCAAGGGTATCGACCAAGGGACCATAAAGTGAACCAACTAAGCTTCAACTAGGCATATCGACCAGGGATATAAGGATCATCCAAATGCCCAAGCAAGAATATCTACCAAGGATTACACTTCAAGGACATATCTTGCATCACCACAACTAAACCATGTCTCCCAACACAAGGATAACCCACTGAACTCTATAACGTCCAAGGCACACCGGGCACCAAGCCAACTACCCTCACTAGGTATATCATGTCGGGCACTCAACAAAGCATAACGCCTAAGCACACATGGGTATCGACCACCAACCAAGCTCCAACTAGGCACACCGTCCAAGGGTACAACCCAAGACAAGAAGGTTATCGGGCAGCACTATCCCCAAAGTCATATCGTGCGAGACACAACCCAACAAGGTCGTCTTCAACCTCAAGCACAAGGGCACCAAACCCTAATTGATCAAGAAGGTCGGCTCACCTCTCAACAACTAAGAGAGAGGGGTTTTGCACAACCTCTTTCACAAGTCGGTCAACCACAAGGATCCACCTAAACATAGGTCATCAAAAGCTCACCTCTCAAATCCATGGTGAGAGGAGGGTGTTGCTCAAGCATCTAGAATACAAGCTCACCTCTCAAGCTAATCGAGAGAGGGGTATTGCCCACATTACTAGATCTCAAACTCACTTCTCTAGACCAAGGAGAGAAAAGAGTGTTGCTCAACACAGAAACCCTAAACCATGGTTCGGCCAACTAGGTGTAAAGGCACATAAACCATCAACAACAACATCATCATGCTCATTATATCCCTAAGATCAACAACATATACTAGGGCAAGAAGCATAACATGCAATGGCCGATCATCAACATATATGAAACATGCCACAAAGAGAAGGTAGTATAGCTAGGGTTAGAAGTTATGTAACCCGCCTTAAGAAAACTCCTCAAGCTCCAAAGCTCCAAGCTCCAAGCTCACCACTTCATCCACCTCAAGAAAAGGAAAAAGAAGCATAACCACCATGGCTGAGGAGTAGACAAGATGGAGAAGAAGATGCTAAGGAGAGAGGGAAGATGCTTACCAAAGAACAAGACCCACCTAGGGTTTGGCCAACAAGCTAAAGAAAGGAGAAGGGATCACCACCAAGGAAGAAGGATCGGCCACCAACTTGCTCCAAAGGGTAGGTGTATCATGCACCAAGGAAGAGAGGAGCAACAAAGAGCTAAAAGGGTTCCTAAGGAAGAGAAAGGTAAGGCAAGGCATATATAGAAGAGGATGGAGGAGAAAACAAGGTAATGTGTTGCCCACCTAGGACACTTGTCCAAGGGAAAAAGCCACCTCCTTAACTCACCTTATACACATGTCCAAGGTTATTGCCACATGCAAGCACTATGCACCAAGTATCCACTAGTGGTGACACAACTGAGGTCAAGGGGTCAAAGATGGTCCATGGTCGATACTCTCGACATCTATGCCTGATGCACCCCATGGGAGACACAAAGCAAGGTCGACACAAGCATCCTTGCCTGATGCAGGGCTCAACCAAGCAAGTCAAGGCCCAAACAAAGGGAAAACAAGGCCCAAAAGAGCTTCAACAAAGCCCAAGACAACTCAAGTCACGAGCCCAAACCTTCCCCTCGACCCTAGAGGAAGCAAAGAGAGAGAAAGACATCTCTCAAGGTGACAAACTTGCTCTTCAACCCTAACTTAGGTTATTTTGCAAGTAGCACCTCCATCTCTCAACTAAGCACTAGCAAACCCTAATCGTCACTAAAGATAGTTAGCAAGCAACCCAGCACAAGGTTTAGGCAGAACAAACATGGTAAGCCCAAAACGAAGGTCAGGGTCCTTACAAGCCATAAACCTCTACAAAAGGATTTTGTCCCCAAAATCTGAAGAGAAAAGTGAGGGATACTTCTGCCTCATCTCTTCCTCAAGCTCCCACATGGCTTCCTCAACACCACAATGATGCCACAGAACCTTCACAAGAACCATGTCCTTCCTCTTCAGCTTCTTTACTCTTCTGTCAAGGATCGCCATCGGACCCTCCTCATAGGTCAAGTCTTCATCAAGCTCAACCTCAACTGGTTGTATCATTGTCCCTGTGTCTGGATGACTTTACTTCAGCATACTGACATGGAACACTAAATGCAACCTGTGCAACTCTGGCGGTAACTCTAACTTGTAAGCTACCTTGCCAACACGTGGTTTTATCGGGTATGGGCCCATATACCTGGGTGCTAGTTTGCCTTTCCAGCCAAACCTTAGCACGCCTTTCCAAGGTGAGACCTTGAGATACACTTTGTCTCCCACCTAGAACTCTAAAGGTCATCGGCGATTGTCTGCATAGGACTTTTGTCTGTCCTGTGCCGTTTTCAACTTTTGTTGTATCACTCTGATCTTTTCTGTTGTCTACTGTACTAACTCAGGACCCAAAAGCTGATACTCATCAGACTCATACCAGCATAAAGGGGATCTACACTTCCTTCTATATAGAGCCTCATAAGGAGCCATCTCAATGCTCTGCTGATAACTATTCTTATAAGCGAACTCTATCAAACTGAAATGCATGTCCCAACTGCCTAGGAACTGTAAAACACAAGCTCGGAGAAGAACCTCCAAAGTCTGAATAGTCCTTTCAGACTGTCCATCCGTCTGTGGGTGGAAAGCGGTACTGAACCTCAACTGCGTTCCCAACGCTTTGTGCAACTGTTCCCAGAAATGACTTGTGAACTGAGGGCCTCTGTCTGAAACTATTATTGCTGGTACACCATGCAACTGCACTATCTCATCTACATACACCTGAGCAAGCTTCTCTGTTGTATACGTTGTTTTTACTAGTATGAAATGAGCAGATTTTGTCAACATGTCCACTATTACCCAAATGGAATCATGACTCCTAGCTGTCTTTGGTAGACCAACTACGAAATCCATGGTTATATGATACCATTTCCATTGTGGTATCGGCATGGGTTGCAACATATCTGCCGGCTTTTGATGTTCAGCTTTAACTTGCTGACATACTGTGCACTTAGCCACAAACTCAGCTACATCCTTCTTCAAGCCAAACCACCAATACAGGTCCTTCAGGTTATGATACATCTTGGTGACTCCTGGATGCATAGCATACATCGATGTGTGTGGTTCCTCGAGCACTAGCTTTCTTAGATTATCACCATCGGGGACTACCATCCTATCATGATAGCAAACTAGTCCATCATCGGACTCATGGAACCCATCACGCTTTTCGCTACCAAGCTCTGACCTGATTAACTGCACTGCACCATCTACCTACTATGCATCTTTGATCTGCTGTCTCAGTGTAGGCTTGACTTGCATCTGTGCCAATAGTCCTGCCAACAAGGAAACTTCCAACTGCACATTCATCTGTCGCAAGGAGACAAACATATCTCTCTTATGGCATTCCAAGGAACTCAATTGTGCCTTCTTTGTGGGGAGGGAAGAAGACTTTCTTCTAAGCGCATCAGCTACCACATTTGCCTTACCAGGATGATACTCAATGGTGAAATCATAATCGTTAATTAGCTCCATCCAATGACGTTGTCGCATGTTCATCTCACTCTATGAAAAGATATACTTCAAGTTCTTATGATCTGTAAAGATCTGACACACTTCCCCATAAATATAGTGTCTCCAAATCTTTAACGCATGGACCACCGCTGCCAACTCCAAATCATGTGTCGGATAGTTCTCCTCATGTTTCTTAAGTTGTCACGAAGCAAAATAAACCACATGATCTTCCTGCATCAGCACACAACCTAAGCCTTTCTTGGAAGCATCGCAGAAAACAACATAGCCCTTCCCAGGCTCTGACAGCACAAGCACTGGAGCACTAGTCAACTTCTCCTTCAAACTTTGGAAGGCTTGTTGACAATGATCATCCCAAACAAAAGGTACATCCTTCCTGGTCAGCTTTGTCATCGGCAATGTGATTGCACTAAAGTTCTTGATAAACCTCTGGTAGTATCCGGCCAAACCCTGAAAACTACGAACTTCTGTCGGCGTCTTTGGTTGCTCCCAATCTGCCACTGACTCCACCTTCTTAGGGTCCACTCAGACTCCTTTTGCAGATATCACATGACCTAAGAAAGTCACTTCCTTCAACCAGAACCCACATTTGCTGAACTTGGCATACAGATGATGTTGGCGAAGAAGAGTCAACGCTTGTTGAAGATGTCGCTCATGCTCTTTCCTATCCTGACTATAGATCAAAATGTCATCTATAAAGACTACAACAAACTGATCTAGGAACGGATGGAACACTCGGTTCATCAGGTCCATGAAAGTAGCAGGTGCATTGGTTAGCCCAAACGGCATAACCACAAACTCAAAGTGACCATACCTCATCATAAACGCTGACTTTGGTATGTCGTCCACCTTAATCCTCAACTGATGATATCCAGACTGTAGATCGATCTTTGAGAACACTATAGCACCACGCAACGGATCGAATAGATCATCTATCCTCGGTAACGGGTACTTATTCTTGATCGTGACTTTGTTCAACTGTCAGTAGACTATACATAACCACATCGACCCATCCTTCTTCTTAATGAACAACACTGAAGCACCCCAAGGCGACGTGCTCGGTCAGATAAAACATTTCTCCAACAATTCTTGTAACCGCCTCTACAACTCTTCCATCGCTTCTGGAGCCATCCTATACGGCATTTGTGCAACTAGTTGTGTTCCTATTACCAGATTGATCTCGAAGTCAATCTCTCGAGGTGGGGAAACACTGGGAAACTCATCAGGAAACACATCTAAAAACTCTCGTACAACTGTTACCTCCTCAAAGCTAGGACCTTTCGCCTTGGTATCTACAATGTGAGCTAAGAAAGCCTTACAACCTTGCTGTAGCAACTTTTCTACCACCATCGCTGACACTATACATGTCGGAAGAATCTTCCTATCTCCTTGGAAGATCCACTTCTCTCTATTGTCATCAAACACCGCCTACTTGGAACCACAGTCCAACACAACCTTATAATTCTCTAAGGCATCCATCCCAAGGATCACATCAAATCCATGCATATCAAGTGGTATAAGATCCACTTGTATATTGTGTCCCGAAAAAGATAAGACACAAGATGGACACTCTTCTCGAAGCATCGAGGAACCATCAATAGGGGATTCTAACAACAGGCTATCTTCCTTACAACTAATAGGTAAGGAACAACTATCAAGCAGACTATGTGCGATAAAATAGTGTGTAGCACCCGGGTCAACCAAAATAGATATAAAGCAAGAAGAAGACAAATCAGAATGAAATAACTCCATCTGACCTGTCACCACTCGCGGGTTGACTATCGCCTCTGGCTGACTCATAGCATAGAATCAAGTCGTTGCTTGTTGTCCACGTCCTCTGCTTCCTTGAGCAGACGATCCCACTTGCGACGCTTGACCGCGTCCTCGCCCTCTACTAGCATTGGGTTGATGTCTGTCTGATCCTTGTTGATTCTATCTTGGATGTTGTGTTACTTCAACGTCTCTTCTTAGGAAATTTGACTTTAAATGCCCCGTCTATCCACAGAAGTTGTACTATGTGCCTTCGACGGCGAAGAAACATGACCTCTTCCCTTACTCGGAGACCACTGTGACGGTGCACTAGAACCTCTCATCATGGAAGGTGCTGAAAACCTTGACTTCTTGAAGACACCATATTTCTATCCCTAGAACTGAGCAGGCCTTTTTGTGGTCATGGACTCCCTTTTCTCCTTAACAGATCGTTCAATCATGTGGACGGTTTCCACAAACATGGAAAACCGCTCCCGATTCTCTAAAGCAGTACCAGGTATCGACAGTTCAGCATTCAAACCTTTCTCAAACTGTCTGATCCGCTCATCATATGTCACTGTCATGTGAGGACAAAACCTCAGCAAGTCCATGAACTTGGCTTCATACTCGGTGATGCTCATCGTTCCTTGGCGTAGACGCTCAAACTGGTTGATCTTCTCATCCAGATATGTCTTCAGAAAGTATATGCTGACGAACTCTCTCCGGAAGATCTCCCAACCGATCTCCTCATCGGATCGCTTCTCCTCCTCGATGGCCCACCAGTAGCTAGCATTGCCCTTCCGAAGATAGACAGTGTGCTTGACTTTGTCTGCTTCGGGGATGTCGAGGATCCGGAAGGCCTTCTCAAGACCTGTCAGCCACAGATCAGCATCCATTGGATCATCCGTTCCAGCATAATTCGAAGCTCTGACTCGGTGAAGCCGCTCAAAGGTATTCCCAATACCCAATGTTTCACCATGGGGAGCTTGTGCTTTTGGTTGAGGCACAGGCACTCATTCTACCATGTGATTCATCATAGCCATTAACTTCCCCATAATCTGTTGGTAGGTAGGGTTTTCAAGAATGGTTGGGTCAAGTTTGGGGAACCTCAGGAACCTGATCTCTATGTACCTGCCCTCCTACTCCATCCACTGATGCAGCATCGCTGCTCTCGGCAGCATGTTCTTCAAGGTTTCCAGACATCTTTAAGCTTTATCTTCTACTGAGGGCAGAAGGTTATTGTAAGAAAATCTGGGAAACTCACAAGAACAGACGCAAACCTAGTCCTAGATCCCTGTAAACTCAGTGAACCTAGAGCTCTGATACCAAACCAACTGTGACATGCCGCCATCACACAGATAATGAGATGACATGTGAAAATGTGTGGAACCATATATTACCAAAGACACGGGTTAATTAAAACCGATTGCGGAAAGCATACATACAGAACATTTGCAACCAGGCCCAACAAGAAGATCATGTCATATATAGATATATTCAATATCACTTGCCTGATATGTTCAGCACCTAAAGTCACCCACTGTCGCAACAGCGCATATTAGTTTGTCACCTATTTATACATACAGAACGGCCATGTACGGCCAGCAGCAGGGTATACAAAAATTACAACAGCTAAACATTGTAAAACATCGTCAAACACCTCCGAGGACCTGAGAGTACAGGGATGACTTCTAAGACTCTACTACAAAACACAGACAACAGCATGTCCATCTCTTGCTTTCTATTGCTCTTCTTATTGCTCGGTCGCAACCTCACGACCACCACTGTGTCTATAGAGATCACCTAAAAAGGGTGTAAACCGGCGGGGTGAGACACACAGTCCCAGCGAGAAACATAACTCCCTGCTGCAACTATAAAACCTCAAAGGTTAAAGCAGATAACAGCAAATAAATGATAAAGTGTATAACAACAGCAGCATACTGAGCAAAGCTATTATTACCATCAAGCTCACCAAGATATCCGGGAGGCATATAACCAAGTATTTGTTTATGGAACATGATTAACAAGATAAGCTTTATAAGAACTTATCACAAGATATAAGGATCGTACACATATCTACAAGGTGCAAATAGATCAGCTATATAAGAAAGGCCTCAATCAATGTTTCATATTTTGCTCTAAGCAAGATATACTTATTCGGCTGGATTACATTTTATTATGCCCTGAGGAAGTGAGCATTCCCTACTCAAGTCCAACCATTGGCTGCGAAGCCCAATCCGGTGCCATTCAAGGTCTAAGGAGATCCGGACTCCCTGACCTCACCTTCTCGTAGTCAGTACACAAATCATCAAGCAAGACCGCAGTCTTATGCTTATAGGGCCTCAGCCTCTGGGTCAGCTCTGCAAGCTACCCATATCTCTAGCTCACCTCATCATAGGTTCTAGTACATACATCTGAGCCATGAACGCATCATGCCCATCATCACATATCCTGAGCCATGGGTATGTTCACCATGCTCCATATATCCTGAGTCTGCAACCACAGTTGCACTCAACCCTCCTATTTTAGGCTAGGGGAAACCTTGCATATTCAATAATATGCGCTCCAAGTAATCCCGTAGGATAAACCTATTTCACCATCACCAAATACTGGCGGTAATGGATCTATGTCCAGGGCAAACTACATGATAGGTTCATCTATAATTGATTAGTATATTTTAAGTCAATTGTTGAGGCAAAACAAAGTATAACATAGCCTTATAACATTACATCATTATTGCCATCAACATACTATCCTGGGACCTCAATCCCTCAGGATATCAACTGTTGCCTCTCAAGGCATCATAATCATGCATCAGTATTGTGGGAACGTATCCCTTATCTCATTATCAAAGGATAACACCTCAACTAGGCACTCACCTTACATCAGGTCCTCAGACCTATCACTTGCTATTCCATTATCAAAGATTATCATCACATTGTGCTAGTCAGCAAACATCTACCTCATAGCTCTTACCAGGATATGAATCCACATGAAATACCTGCATGGTTAGTATACACATTCACATATATTACTGAAGCCATCATGGATAAACAGAATGATCATGCTATCAAGTATAAAGAAGCATCCATGAACACATCACGCATAAGCTTTATCATTCATAGTATTATTATCAATCATGGGTGTATATTATGCCTTATACATGTGACCATATGCTTGTGTCAAACCATCATGTGTAGCAGCATCAAATCTTCCCAAACATACCTAGTTCACCACCTATCATCTTATCTCATCATCAAAGTTGCAGGATTCAAGGTGATTACATCTTCTCACTTATGTTATCATTATTAATATAGAACTATCAACTATACACATTCCAAATTATCAGAACCCCCACCAAAACTCCTGCAACCCTCACTATAGGTATGGAGAGCAGCGCCAACCCTCACCAAAGGGTGTATCGGCTAGGGTTCCAAACCCTAAAGCAACTCACCACCACATCAGCCAAACACTGCACATCCTCAAACATGCATCAATGTTCCCTTAGTACTCATGGTGTCAGGCAGCCATCACCAAGGTATAACGTGCAGCACTACCAGGGCTATCGGCCAAGGGTCTAACGTGCACCAAGCTAGGGTTAGGGTTAGGTTTCACTATTGGGCTAATCTTCAACATGGGCCATATCGACCAAAGAAGTGTCGTCCAAGGAGCTCCTATCATGCAACCATCTCAGCATCATCCAAGGGTTAACCCTATTGGCTAGGGTACCCATGACACCTAAGAATGGTGTCGTGCAAGCCCATGAAGCATCATAACAGTCAGCATCCTAGGGTTAGCATGTAGGGCATGAAGCCATATCGTCCAACACTTCATATAAGTCAAAGCTTCAACTAAGACATGGTGATATTGGCCAAAGCTATCCTGGGTACCATACCATATCGTCCAAGCTCATCTAAACAAAGATGACGGCCAAGGTTGTGTCGGGCACCAAGTTGTCAAAGTATATCGTCCAAGACCATCCTAAGACAAGGGAGTGCATCGGGCATCCTCTATACATGGTGTATCGTCCATGACTTAACCCTAAGGAGGGTATCGGGCAATATCTCATCAAGGGTATATCGCCCATCCATCAACTCCACCAAGGGTATCAACCAAGGGACCATAACGGGAACCAACTAAGCTTCAACTAGGCATATCGACCAGGGATACAAGGATCATCCAAACACCCAAGCAAACATATCTACCAAGGATTACACTTCAAGGACATATCGTGCATCACCACAACTAAACCATATCGCCCAACACAAGGATAACCCACTGAACTCTATAAAGTCCAAGGCACATTGGGCACCAAGCCAACTACCCTCACTAGGTATATCATGCAGGGCACTCAACAAAGCATAACGCCCAAGCACACATGGGTATTGGCAACCAACCAAGCTTCAACTAGGCACACCGGCTAAGGGTACAACCCAAGACAAGAAGGTTATCGGGCAACACTATCTCCAAAGTCATATCGTGTAAGACACAACCCAACAAGGTCGTCTTCAACCTCAAGCACAAGGGCACAAAACCCTAATTAATCAAGACGGTCGGCTCACCTCTCAACAACCAAGAGAGAGGGGTTTTGTAAAACCTCTTTTACAAGTCGGGAAACTACAAGGATCCACCTAAACATAGGTCATCAAAAGCTCACATCTCAAATCCATGGTGAGAGGAGGGTGTTGCTCAAGCATCTAGAATACAAGCTCACCTCTCAACCTAATCGAGAGAGGGGTATTTCCCACATTACTAGAGCTCAAACTCACTTCTCTAGACCAAGGAGAGAAAAGAGTGTTGCTCAACTTAAGCAAACTCCTCAAGCTCCAAAGCTCCAAGCTCACCACTTCGTCCACCTCAAGAAATGGAACAAGAAGCATAACCACCATGGCTGAGGAGTAGACAAGATGGAGAAGAAGATACTAAGGAGAGAGGGAAGATGCTTACCAAACAACATGACCCACCTAGGGTTCGGCCACCAAGATAAAGAAAGGAGAAGGGATCACCACCAAGGAAGAAGGATCGGCCACCAACTTGCTCCAAAGGGTAGGTGTATTGTACACCAAGGAAGAGAGGAGCAACAAAGAGCTAAAAGGGTTCCTAAGGAAGAGAAAGGCAAGGCATATATAGAAGAGGATGGAGGAGAAAACAAGGTAATGTTTTGCCCACCTAGGACACTTGTCCAAGGCCAAAAGCCACCTCCTTAACTCACCTTATACACATGTCCAAGGCTATTGCCACATGCAAGCACTATGCCCCAAGTGTCCACTAGTGGTGACACAACCGAGATCAAGGGGTCAAAGATGGTCCATGGTCGATACTCTCCACCTCTATGCCTGATACACCCCATGGGTGACACAAAGCAAGGCCGACACAAGCATCCTTTCCTGATGCAGGGCTCAACCAAGCAAGGAAAGGCCCAAACAAGGGAAAACAAGGCCCAAACGAGCTTCAACAAAGCCTAAGACAACTCAAGGCATGATCCCAAACCTTCCTCTCGACCCTAGAGGAAGCAAAGAGAGAGAAAGACATCTCTCAAGGTGACAAACTTGCTCTTCAACCCTAACTCAGGTTATTTTGCAAGTAGCACCTCCATCTCTCAACTAAGCACAAGAAAACCCTAATCATCACTAAAGATGGTTAGCAAGCAACCCAGCACAAGGTTTAGGCAAAACAAACAGGGTAATCCCAAAATGAAGGTCAGGGTCCTTACAATATCCCTCCCATGACATTTTGTTTTGGGAAATACTTCGATCAGACTAATAGGAAGGAGAGTCCCAATATGGCTCAGCCGCAAGGAGGAGGTTCTGTAGGTGTCCATCTACGCAATCGGAAAGTTTACAAATCAGCTGATCTGGTGAGACTGGGCACCAGGAAACGAGGCAAACAACAACATGTGGAAGTAATACCGACGGCGAATGAGGGCCAGATAAACCCCTTTGCCATGACACCCCATGTGTAAATTATTTGCGCCTCATGGAATGTCCAAGTCCTAGGCTAGGAGGACATTCAGAATGCCATCAGGCATTATGCAAGCAGCCTGAATATTGATATTATGGCAATTGTGGAGCCAAGACCAAGTGGATATAATACATACCACATTGTATGGAGACTGAACTTTGACGAATCTCATCGTGTGGAGGCTCAAGGTTTTGCTAGTGGGATATGGGTCATGTGGAAAAGGAAGGAATCAAGATTTAAATTTATAACCTGAAACCTTCTATGCCCCCGCAACTTTATTACGGGGTCGAAGTAGATATACGGGGTCGAACACAGGGATGTGGTGACATTTAGGACACCACAGATCTCGTTCTTTAGTCAGATAAGCCAAGATGATAGTCGATAAAAATAATTTCTAGAACTAGTCTAGCGGGTTGTCACAATATAAAACAAAACAAAATAGAGCTCGGGATTCTACTAATCAGAGAACGAGAGTTCCTGGCTATGTAACCACAAACGGGGTAGTCTATGCACTCGTTCTCGGGTGTAGACAACCCTTGAACACCCAAGCAAGCATCTAGTACGTACGGTGGTGTCTATCTTGTGGGGTCATCCCACTCTCTCTCACGATGCGTGACTAAAACCATCAACAATATGTCAATGACCCTCTCTCGAGGAATGACATATCAACACCTCAGAATACACTAAGTTCCCTCTCGGGTCTTAGGATATTCTGGGGTGTTAGGAACAGAATACCTTGGATCGTCCTCCTCTTGGGTTTAGATCCAAACTATCATCTCTTAGCTATTCCTACAACGAATCTCTCGATACAGGAAGAAACAGCAGTTCAAGCGAGTAAGAGATCAACCAAACTAGCAATCATAACTTAGAAAGATAAAATAGAACATGCAACATACTAGATCTGATATGAATCTACTTGCTTAAGTAAAAAGTACATATACATGCCCAGATCGGGGTACATATCCAAGAAGGAGCTAACTAGCCATAGACAAGCATAGCTGGCACTGAACAAAGATTGATGAACATCGTTTGTACAAGAAACAAAGCAATGCAGTAGAATGAAAGAGAAGAGGGAAGAGATATAGCCCGTAGAGGAGAGGTGGCTCTCTCTCCTCGGCCTCTGTGCAGGCCGGATCTCGCCCCTTGGGTCTTCTCTTCATCCCTCTGGACTCCTCGGCTCTCTCTCTCTAGACCGTATCAGTCAACCGTATTGGGCAATCGTATCGGGGAGCCGTATCGGGCAGCCGTATCGGGCAGCCATATCGGGCAGACCGTATCGGGCAACCGTATCGGGCAGTAGACTTTTGGGGAACTCGACACACTAGCTCTTTGGTCTAGGCACTAGCTCTTGTAGGGTCCTCTCTCCGACTCCCCCCTCTTTGTAGGTTGGCAGCTGCTATTTATTGGTAGCGAGTTGATGGGAGTTGTAGCTTTTATTGGTCCATGTGTCCTTCATCTGTGGCTTCGATCTTGAGGCATCAGGTGGGCCAATATGATTGTCGCCTGAAGACCGTGTCGGGCAGGGGGGTGTCAGGCAGTTGTATTGTGCAGGTCGTATCGGGAAGCCATATCGGGTAGGCCATATCGGGCAGCCGTATCGGCCAGGCCGTATCGGGCAGCCGTATCGGCCAGGCCGTATCGGGTAGCCGTATCAGCCAGGTCATATCGGGTAGCCGTATCGGCCAGGCCCTATCGGGCAGGCATATCGGCCAGACCATATCGAGCAGTCGTTGGAAGTCTTTTCAGGTTCGGTACTTGAGAGTCCCAAAATTGGCTAGTTTCGGTGCCTGTAAGTCAACAATTGGCTAATTAGCTACATTATTGGCTATTTTAACTACATTATCTAATGGTGAGACATAAAGCATAAAACATGAGCAAAAGAGTGCATATTAGGACTAAAGTGATATAAAACCATAGATAAAATACATAGAGAATGTGCGCTGATTTGGGTGTTATCAACTACCCCAAGCTTAAAACTTGCTTGTCCTCAAACAAGACTGGGCTCAAAGAACAAAAAGATAACATCCAAATTAAGCTTGGAAATAGTTTCTAAGGTTAAGAAAAATAGTTTAAAGCATCAATACTCTTGATCCATGTAATTTCAGAACAAACCCCCACCAAACAAGCACAATCCTGCCAAAGCAAGATCAAAGAGTGTCTAGGCAAGATTAAGCAAATTAACTACAGCTTGTTGATACTCATGAGGGTTTGAATCATAATTATTTAAACATGAAAGAGTTTTCACTTAGGTGATCAAGCAGGTGATGAGCAATGAGCCATCACCATGAATCCATGCATACCAATCTGGAACAACGCGCCTCTCACTTATTCATGTCCTAAGAAACAAAGAAAAAAGACTCTAATGACTTCTAAGGATCCCGATCTGCGTCAGGTTGGTCCATGTAGCGAGCAACAGTCCCTGCAGTCCGAACTAGTTGGTCCAAAGTAGTGAGATGAACTCGTCGTACTATGCCCGAACCAACCCTGCTACTGAGACAGTCTCATAGGTCACCTAGGGGGTTCCTAGTGACTCTCTAATGAGCTTTTAGAGTGGTACTACCAGGAACGACATATCTGTGTTCATGAGCGCAGTCATACACCGGCTGGGCACCATCCTCAACTCTCCTAAAAGAGAAAACAACACTCATTTATTGTTCACACTCAGACTTTTATCATATGCATTCTATTTGTAGGCTTGGGTGAGAACTATATAGATATTTTGGGATTTTGTGGGCGGCTAAGCCTCTTTTGCACATTTTTATATTTTTCATCTTTTTGACTCAATCTAATGTGAGAAGGTGTGTAGTCCATCAAGGAAAACATTTCATCTTGATCATAGCTCAAAGCCCATCATAATCCGCTTGATACCTGTGTGAGAAGTAGCAATTATGATTCAAGAATCCTTAGAATAGAGGCAAGGTTGTGAAACCGCAGCTAGGATTCTTTAATCATGTTTTAGCTCATTCCAACATTCCTTTACCATGGATTCTCCATTCACAACATAGATCAATGGAATTTATCTTTAAGATATGAAAAAGGGACATAACCTTAGATTTATTACCAAACTCAAGGAAAGAGTCAAAGAGTAAGTCAAGCAAGAGGTCAAGCAATTTTTAAGATGAAAATTGTGCATCTAGGCATAAATTCAAGCATTTATCTATTAGGTTCACACCATATAGCCATAATTGCAAAGCTAAAAAGATGAAAATTTTGAACAGGAAATAGACATGCATGCAAGAAGGGTGAAGAGAAAGAAGGGCGAAGCCTACCACCCCAAACTTAAAAATTTTGCTCGTCCTCGAGCAAGACTTTAAACTTGAGATAGTGAGGCAGGAATGCATAATTTTAACGGAAGTTGTTGAAGTTCTAAAGATGATGCATGGGTGCAAGGATATAAAAACAATTAGAAGAAAGAAACTAACTAATAAGAACATGAAAAACAAATTTTATTGTAATAAAAGGGTGGGAGGGTGGGTAAGAGAAAAAGGGGGTGGTTGTCCCACAATACCGACACTGGGATCCCAAATCCTCAGTTTTGGGACTAATGTCACATGTGTCTTGCCGACGGGTTCCGCCACATAATCAGAGTAGAATAGGTGGATGTGTTGGTCCTACCGAGTCTGAAGAAGCAAAGTGAAATTCAGAGACTCGGTGAAGTCATCTTTGTACTGGAAGTGGCTTGAACTGCACTGGGATGAATTCTTTGGCATATCATCCTCAGGGTACCTTTCATTATATGAATCTGAATATGAAGGTCATGGGATGTCGACACAGGATGAGATGGAGAGGATAGGTTGAATGACTTGGGTGGGATCCATTTCTCCTCCCTCCATCTCTGAACTTGAGGTTGGATGCTCAGATAAGCTATTATATACAATCTGAGTCATCCAATCATCTTCTGAACAAGAAGTACCCCCAGAAGAATCTATTTGTGGTTCTACCACCCCAACCTTATCACCTGGCGTGGAGTTAGGGGTGTCTTCATGCTCAGTAGCCATGTTGTAGTGAACCGTCCATCCTGCCCCCTTGACGTCCACCCTACGTTGTAAAGGTAAGGGTGTAAATGGTGGCTCATGCTGCTCCAACTCATCGTCGTCAGTATACTCATTGCTCCATGTCGAGCAGCTTTCGTCATCGTCATCATCGAACAAGTTGTTCCAGACCATGGTTGGTGTACTGCTCAAAGCAAAGTGACAAGTCTCAATATGAGAGACGTCACTCTGGTTTGGTTCAATATCTGACTCTGTTTCCTCAAACCAACCTTCTGGTTGTGAGGTCGATTGCCTTTTTGAGTATTCATCATCATCATCATAGACCCATTCATGTATATGACTCCTTTCTTCCATTGGTTCATTAGTTGGGTCATCTGGATAGAATGAAGGGCTTCCCCAAGTGGGTTGGTCTTCACAGAAAAATCATGGTGAATCCAGTTGATGATCTGAATAGGATGATGGTGCATACTCCACTTCAGACCCAATGGAATGGTCTTGATGACTAACGTCTTCATTGTCTTGTGATGGAAGTTGTAACCGAATTGTAACCAAATTGATGAGCTCTTGGAGCCTCCCGCCTTGTTCAACATCTTTATCATGAAGTTGTTGTACTTGAGCAGCAATGCTTTCGATATTTGTCGATTCTACCATGCACATATAAGGGGAACCCGCTGTATCAAACTGATGCTTTAGGATGAATCCTTGTTCAACAGTTTGAAGTATACTACTACTCCGGTCTGCAGCCTCGGTGGATACTTTGAGATGACGATCCTGCTCTTCTAGTAGTTGTTGCATTGGATTGACATCTTCTTGGAGATGAGGGGCTAAGGAGGTGAGTGCTTGAATACTTTCCCTAGACAACTTCACTTCCTTAATCAGTTTTTGATCCCATGATAGCAAGGGGGTTGAGGGTTGACTGGCAGTCTCCGTTGTTGGAATCTCGACATATGACGATGGTGGAGGTAAGTATAACTTGACTAGTTGTAGAGCACGACCTTCAATTATTTTCCAGCAGTCAGAATTGTAGAAAAACTTGGGAGGACAGGTGGACAAGATGACTTGTCTTGCGGAAGCAAGGTCCATGGCTGAAAAAGGTATGAGAAAAAGAAAAGTGATTTAGTATATATGAATAAGCATGTGTAAAGCAAGAGGAAAACTATGCATGTATATACAAGCTTATAGTGACAGAACAAAAATCTAGTAGACGTGTAAATGTGGAAAACCACGTCCCCGACAACGGTGCCAAAAGTTGATCAGCCTTTTTCACGTCTGGAAATGAACGCGGGATAAAGGAAGGAATCAAGCTTTAAATTTATAACCCGAAACCTTCTAGGCCCCCGCAACTTTATTACGGGGTCGAACACAGGGACGTGGTGACATTTAGGACACCATAGATCTCATTCTTTAGTCAGATAAGCCAAGATGATAGTCGATAAAAGTAATTGCTAGAACCGGTCTAGCGGGTTGTCACAATATAAAACAAAACAAAACAAAACACAGCTCGTGATTCTACTCATCAGAGAAAGAGAGTTTCTGGCTATGTAACCACAAACGGGGCAATCTATGCACTCGTTCTCAGGCGTATACAACCCTTGAACACCCAAGCAAGCATCTAGTATGCACGGTGGCGTCTTTCCTATGGGGTCATCCCACTTGCTCCCACAATGTGTGACTAAAACCATCAACAGTATGTCAATGACCCTCTCTCGAGGAATGACATATCAACACCTCGAAATACACTAAGTTCCCTCTCGGGTCTTAGGATATTCTGGGGTGTTAGGAACAGAATACCTTGGATCGTCCTCCTCTTGGGTTCAGATCCAAACTATCGTCTCTTAGCTATTCCTACAACGGATCTCTCGATACAGGCAGAAATAGCAGTTCAAGCGAGTAAGAGATCAACCAAACTAGCAATCATAACTTAGAAAGAGAAAATAGAACATGCAACATACTAGATCTAATATGAATCTACTTGCTTAAGGAAAAAGAACATATACATGCCCAGATCGGGCTACATAGCCAAGAAGGAGCTAACTAGCCATAGACAAGCATAGGTGGCACCGAACAAAGATGGATGAACATCATTTGTACAAGAAACAAAGGAATGTAGTAGAATGAAAGAGAAGAGGGAAGAGATATAGCCCGTATAGGAGAGGTGGCTCTCGCTCCTCGGCCTCTGTGTAGGTTGGATCTCGCCCCTTGGGTCTTCTCTTCATCCCTCTGGACTCCTCAGCTCTCTCTCTCTCTCTCTCTAGACCATATCGGTCAGCTGTATCGGGCAATCGTATCGGGGAGCCATATCGGGCAGCCGTATCGGGCAGACCGTATCGGGAAACCGTATCGGGTAGTAGACTTTTGGGGAACTCGACACACTAGCTCCTTGGTCTAGGCACTAGCTCTTGTAGGGTCCTCCCTCCAGCTCCCCCCTCTTTGTAGGTTGGCAGCTGCTATTCGAGTTGATGGGAGTTGTAGCTTTTATTGGTCCACTTGTCCTTCATCCTTGGCTTCGATCTTGAGGCATCAGGTGGGCCAATATGACTGTCCCCCGAAGACCGTGTCGGGCAGGGGGAGTGTCAGGCAGCTGTATTGGGCAGGTCGTATCGGGCAGCTATATCGGGTAGGCCATATCAAGCAGCCGTATCGGCCAGACCGTATCGGGTAGGCCGTATCGGCTAGGCCGTATCAGGCAGTCGTATCGACCAGGCCCTATCGGGCAGCCGTATCAGCCAGACCATATCGGGAAGCCGTTGGAAGTCTTTTCAGGTTCGGTACTTGAGAGTCCCAAAATTGGCTAGTTTCGGTGCCTCTAAGTCAAAAATTGGCTAATTAGCTACATTATTGGCTATTTTAACTACATTATCTAATGGCGAGACAGAAAGCATAAAACATGAGCAAAAGAGTGCATATTAGGACTAAAGTGATATAAAACCATAAATAAAATGCATAGAGAATATGCGCTAATTTGGGTGTTATCAGTGACTTTAATGCCACCTTGTCGACTTATGAGAAGAGTGGAAGTAATACAATAATGATCTCGAGTTACAGGGAATTTGCAGAGGCACTAGCAGGTGTTGGACTAGAGGACCTAGGAGCATCAGGTCCAAAAATGACGTTCAAAAGAGGATGTTTACAAGAGCGGCTTGACAGAGCGCTGTCCAACCAGGTCTGGGTTGATTTTTACCCCGATACAACAGTTGAAGTGCTGGCCAGAGTGGCCTCAGATCACTCCCCTATTCTGGTGAGAACCAATCAATCTAGGAGAGCAGCACAAGCACACCTGAAAACAAGCAATGGATGGTATGTTAGGCCCTCATTTCCTAAGTTTATCCAACAAGTGTGGGCGCCTGATGATGACTATACCAAGGCTGCAATGAAATTCATGGACACAGCTAAAAGTTGGGAATGAGAGGAGTGGAAGAAAGAAGGCAAACATAAAGTCGAACTCCAAAAAATGATCGTAAGGAAACAAGAAGAATTGATCTCCATGTACTCAGAATAACCGGATAGGGAGATCTCGACACTTCAAATTCAATATATGGAGGTCCTTGTGTTGGAGGAAGCAGAGTGGCAACAGAAAGCTAGGTGCGACTGGATCAAGCTTGGAGATGCCAATATAGCTTACTTCCAGACCCTAAATAAAGTGAAATGGTGATGCAATGCTATTACTAAACTTATGAACCTTATTGGGGAATGGATTGATGATGAGAAAGAGTTGATGCTTCTGGTCCAAAACCACTTTCAAGAACTATTCTCATATGAGCATAAAGCATCCCAAAGGAACAAGCCCATACTATATCCAGGTGCATTCCCGGGCTGTCCCGAGGAGACAACTCACCACGTTACCAAAACCCCTACAGAGATGGATATTTTTGACACACTGGAGGATGAATCCTCTAAAAGCACCGGGACCTGACGGGATTGATGTTGGTTTCTTGAGGAGAAACTAGGGTTATCTACAAAAATATTTAACACTAACAATAACTCAGTGTTTTGCAGGGCACGAAATCCCTCAGGCCATGGTGAAATTCACTTTGGTGCTCATACCAAAGAACAACACTTCAGAGAGCTGCCATCACTTGCGGCCTATTGCTTTGAACAATGTGAGCTTCAAAGTCCTGTCTAAAATCATTGTAGAGAGAATTAAACCCCATCTAGACGCCTGGATATCCCCCTGTCAAACAAGTTTTGTTCCAGGAAGGCATATTTCAGATAACACAATACTAATGCAGGAAGTGGTACATTCTATGAGAACACGCACCTCTGGGCAACAATGCATGGTACTGAAGTTGGACATGGCTAAAGCATATGACCGTATGAGGTGGGATTATATTTTTGACACACTCCAACGAACCCATATTCCACTAAAACTTATAATGGTGATTATGAACATAATCACGAGTGGTGATATTGCAATCTCCTGGAAAGGCTCTCTACTAGAACCCTTTAAAGCTTCCCGTGTGGTCAGATAGGGAGACCCTCTTTCTCCATACATCTTTGTCATGTGCTTAGAAAGACTGAGCCCATCCATAGCACAACTGGAAGCTACAGGCCAGTGGAAGCCACTCCTTTTCACCAGGCGGGGACCGAAACTTACACATCTGTGCTTCACTGACGATATTCTCCTATTTGGAGAGGCTACTGTTAGATAAGCCCAAACCATCAATAAAAGTATTGTGGAATTTGGCAAGGCATCTGGTCAGGTTTTGTCAAAAGAAAAACCATCAGTATATTTTTCAAAGAACATTGATCATTTAATGAGGAGGAGGATTAGTCAAGAACTCCAAATGTCACAGACACATGACCTGGGTCGGCACCTAGGTGTTCCTATTCTACATGGATGAGCTAATAAAGCCTTGTATCTCAATATAATACAATCCATTGATGCACGTATCAACTCATGGACCAACAGAACCCTCTCACTGGCTAGAAGGGTGACCTTGGCCCGCTTAGTGCTCAACTCAGTACCAACCTATATCATGTAATTTGCATGGCTTCCGGCGTCAGTGTGTGACAATATTGATAAGCTGATTAGGAGGTTCATTTGGGGAGGCTCATCAGAACATAGGGGCATCAGTCTAATTTCTTGGAAGAAGCTATTGGCTGCTAATCATGACGGTGTCCTAGGAATGAAACTAGCAAGACTGTAGAATGAAGCTCTACTGTCGAAGGTTGTTTGGGATTATTACACTAGCAGGAAATGCTTATGGCAGGTAGAAATGTATCAAAAGTATGAACACAGGTCCAATCAAGGTAGAACGTCGGGTTCACAACTATGGAAGTTCATCACAAGTCGCTCACAGGATATGAAAACCATGATGGCTAGAGTGGTGGTCAATGGGAAGGATACTTTGGCATGGAATGACAGGTGGGTTTTAGCCAAGTTTATTCCATCTATCCGGCATGAATGAACCATACCAGAAGAGTTACTAGACCTGAAGGTCCAATCAATGGCACACAATGGTGTCTGGGATGCCCAATTCATCAACTATTGGTTTACTGAATCTACAAGTAAGAAAATTTTGAGCATGATACCGCCACAGGAACATGATGAGGAGGACGAATGGTGCTTTGTGAATGACCCTCATGGGGTCTATTGCTCCCAGCAGTTCTACAAATAGTTACTCTGACCGTACCGTATTTAGTCCCATGGGTAATGGATGTCGATTTGGAAGCTGCAAACGTCGTAAAGAATATGTACGTTTCTCTGGAAAGCCATGCACGAAGGCCTGATGACAAATGTGCAGTGATTCAAAAGGTCCTTCACAGCCAATGCTCAATGTCTGATATGTGCTACAACAACTAGGACTACTCTCCATGTTCTAAAGGACTGTGACTATGCTAGGAAGATATGGAAAGGTGTAGCCCAGCAATAGAAGATCGACTTCTCTGGGGGACAATCTATACATGAATGGTTCTCGCATAACCTAAAAAGTTCCAAGAAAGGGCATAATCGATCAGTTTGGTTTTTGAACACCGCAGATGCTATTTGGTGATGGCGGAACGATCTAATATTCAACAATAGATGTACACATCCTGAGAAGGCTATTCAAATGATCACAATACAAACAACGGGTACTCTTAAGGATTTCTCTCTCGCACCCATAGTGCAAGGCACTCATGTTACACCTGTATGGAGCCCCCAACGGATGGGCACATTAAAGTCAATGTAGATGGTGTGGTGGTTAAATGGGAAGGTAAAGCAACTACAAGTTTTGTGGAAAGAGATGAGAATGGGAAATGGCTCATAGGTGGAGCTAGTAGTAGTGAGAGTATGGACATGCTGGAAACTAAACCCCTATCGATTTACAGAGGAATTGAAGCAGTGGCAAACTTGTACCCTCAGATCTTAGTGGAATCGGACTGTCAGATGGCATGCAACCTCCTCGTAAACATCGGAAATTCTATGCCCAAATACAAAAGCTTTAGAAGCAAGGTTCACTCCTTAATTTCAAACCACCAAAACATACATCTGAAGTATTAGCCAAGGAACACAAACTTTGTGGCAGATGGCATCGCCAAATGGGCTACAAAGCATCTAGGTAACTCTATTACTTGGAATTGTTACTGTTACAACCCCAATTTTTGGGTTCTTTTAGTGAGAAATGTAATTTCTCCTATTAAAGATATTTGAACACATAATGATATAATTTGTTTTGAATAAAAGGATTTTGTTTACAATAGCCTTGTTGGTTGTTTTCTGGGCTTTATTGGCTATTGGGCCCAATAACAAGGATAGGACAAAAGAAACTCCATTATTAATAAGAAATGGAGAAAAGAAAGATGTAGAAACCTCTAGAAGGAAATAGAATATAATCCAAAGGTGGATTTCGTGCCTCTTGGGCTCCTTGGGTTCCAAGGAGTCCAAAGTTGCAAAAATAATACAACAAGAAAAGAAAAGATCAAATAAATATTTCTTTATGAAGAAAGAAATTGAAAACAAGGATAAAATGTGGGAAATAAGTGGAAAGAGGTATAATTGAGTTATCTTTGGTGGATTTTCGTATCCATAAGGTTCCTAATGTTAAAAGGAATTTTAATAAGGAAAATAAAAAGAGAGATAAAGAGAAATCCTCAAAAAGAGATATTTTACTAAAGAAATGAATAAGATAATGAGAAATTATGGATATAGATGCATCTAGAAGGATAATGAGTATCCTTAAGAAAAAGGAATTTCAAAATATTAGAGTTTCTTGGGGACCAAGGATCCCTAATGAAGAAAAAGAAAGAGAAAATACAAATAATGCAAAATAAGAGGATAATGTGATGCATAATTAATGAATTTTGTGGTATTGTGTAAAAAGAGATAATTTCTTCTATGAGAAAGTATAATTTCATGCCAATGAATTAAAAGGCAAGTGCAAAGAGAATAAAAGAGGTAATTTTCAAAATTTTAATATCTAAAGAATAAAGAATTGTAAAGAGAGAGAAGATTTCTTCTCAATGAAGGAATAGGATTCATTTTGAGAGTGGACTTGTTTCCTCGTGGATGGACACCTTAGGGTGTGGATACCCTCCCCTATATAAGGGGTAGAACCCATAGCCAAGTCCAGGAAGATCCCATGCATCCCTCTTCCTTCTTCTTCTTTTTTTTCATCCATAAACCCTAGCTAAGAGAATAGATTGATCCTGGGGGCCCCGAGGAGTTGCGATGGCACTCGATGGAGGCACGAAGCTCCCACAACAACCCAGGAAGGGTCGGCTATCTTTCCCACGCTCCCGTCTTCACGCAGCTGCTACCGGAGGTCTGCAAACCTGTAGCAATCACAAGCTTGGCTCACTTAGGATCGGGCATCTTGGCCGCGACCTGGAGATTCCTCGCATGCGCAGGGGTGCGGCGGAGTCAGGGCAGCGTTTGGCGGCAAGCTCCAGGCCGTAGGGAGGTGGAGAAGACCCCCTGATTGGATGCACCCGCGGTAGCGCTAGGTTGCGCAAGGAAGAAGATGGCGGGGGTTTTGGACGCTTTTATCCCCCTACGAGCTGAAGGACCAGCAACTTATGTGAGGGCACAATCGTAACTTGGTTATATTTTCCAAATCGGCAACGTTGCATGGGTTTGGTGACGTGGTGGCCTACGATTGGCTCAAGTAAGTTTAATTTGCAAAAATTGTATCTCCTTATTAGTAGATCAGATGAATGCGCATAAAATATGAAAGTTGCTCAGAAAAATGAGGGGAATCCAATAAAAATATATTTAGAAGATAATTCCTCTTACAATTCTAAAAGTAATGGAGGATATCAACTTTAATGTATTAATGATTAAGAAACCATATTTTGAGATGATTAATGTATTTAGTAGTGTTTAATGGATGATTAAAGTTGATATTAACCTGTTAATTGTAAAAAGGTACATTAAGAATAAAAAGGATGAACTTTGCACATAATCGGTTTGATTTAGAGTTCCATGTACATAAACGAGCTTTAATGGGCCTTGAAACCCTAAAATTAGTAATTGTGACTCTTAATGGCTTTAATTATTCAAATTCATGTATAAAGTTGAGGTATGATGGTTCTAAGCTATTTTGAGTATAAAGGTTCCTAATTGTGGATAAATACCCTTAAAATAGTAATTAGGGTTTTCTAATGGATAAAGGTGGAATTAATGATAAAAAGAGTTCATATGTGAATTAGATCATAATGAACTATGAGATGTTAATCCAGAAGGAACCAAAGATGATAATTAGGCCTATTGACCTTGTCATGAATTAAAAGGATAAAAATGGTAGTTTTAATGTAAAAGAGCATAATAGACTTAATTGATGTTTAATTGTGCCTTTAATCTGAAATTAAGGTTATATGTTGTTAAAAGGTAATCTTAATATCTTTTGTGAAGGATAGATGATATAATTAGGGTTTGTGAGTAATTGTATAAAATTAGGGTTGCAAATAGTAAAAATGAATAGAAACCCTAATAGTATTGGAAACCCTAAAAAGTGGACTAGAAACCCTAGGAAGCAAGTTAGGTTGGATAGATCTTGATGACATGAGTAATAAAAGGAAATTATATGTTTATTTCAGGATCTTGTTGTGTGTATTTGCTTGCCTATTTGGATTTCTTACTAACTTGGATTAATTCTGTCTCAAATCAGCCTCACAGGTATGTGGTTATGCTTATGGTTAATCGCTTTAGTTTCACGGTGATTCCCTATTGTTTTATCGGTTGCCTGAAAATAATTGCTTGGATGACTTTTATTTCATGCAACTATAAAGTGACTATGATTATCACCATAAGTATGTATACATGATTGGCTCAAGTCCTGGTCCTCCTCTTTGGCTTTGCTAATGATGAAAAGGGTAACCTGGTAAAGGGTCTACTTGTTAAGTGGGACCATCAGGTTATTAAGAGTTAGGGATTGGGCTACCTATGGGTAGTGCCATGCGACTCTTTAGCACACCATGAGTTAGGGATTGGGCTACCTAAGTGTAGTGCCATGTGACTCAACCCTAGATATTGATCTACCTGTCAGGTAGGATCATGCAGGGTTTAATGGGGATCTACCATGAGGAAGGTAGCATCCAGGTCCACTACAGGGACAGCGTAGAGGCTAGGGTATTTATGGATTGAGCAGTTATGCTTAAAATGTAAAGTTGTTTGTTAAATCATAATTGACTGTAATATGTTGTTACAGTTAATTGCACGATTATTGTTTCCCCCACATACCGGAATATTTAATTATGTTGACTGACATTTTGTTTGTCGGCGTTTTAGGTACAAGTGAAAAGGACAAACAGTAAAGTGGCATATGTGGAATTAAATAAGAATTAAAGTACAAGAAGGATTAGTTGGAATAGACTCCAGATGTGGATAGAAGTAGATATCCAAGTTTTTGAAAAAGGTATGAAAAGTATAAATTTTATTACAGTTTAGTTTGGTAGAATTTGATAATTATTATCGATTATTTGTCAAACCTTTGATCTGGAAAATTGGGATAACGGATATGACCTCTTGGTCTCCCTTAATTGGGGGTTACTAGGAGGCGGGGTCATTTCATTTGGTATCAGAGCATAGGTTCCTCATTTAATCTTTAATAATTATTAAATTTTACAAATTCCATAGAACCCAAGGGAGTTATTAGAGGATTTTCTGAAAGACAGAGCTGTCTAGAATAGGATAACGTCTGGGGGCTGGCAAGATTTTCCTCTGCACCGCTAGTCAAAATATGAGGACTCCCAAATTAGTGACTGCCTGGCCAATGTCTCAGGATTTGACTCAAAATAAGATACCTTTAGGACTCTCTCATCTTGTTCATCCCTTCTCAACTCAAATGTTGTTAAGGACCTTAAGGATTAGGGTTTTCTCTCTTTTCCTCACCCTCTTGAGGTATGGGTAAAGTTGATAAGGTTTAAGGAATCCTCTACCAAATTAATGAAAAGCATGTAAATAAGATGCCATGGACATAAGCTTAATAGTTTAAGCATAAACTAAAGGATAGTTACATGCTTAGGTCATATGACATATGTTGTCATTCCCTCATGAGAGACCTGAGGCTAGACCTCCTTGTCAGGAGGATGAGTAGAGAGAGTTGGTCTTAGAGGCAGAGATCTCCATTATAAGTAGAGACCTGGCACATCCTCTGAGGATGATGCTAACCCTAACCCTAAGTGGCGCTTAGAGAGGGATGACACAATGAGTTAGATGTCATGGTAGACCAGGTGTGTGGGTAGACATGCTTTTGGTTTGGATGCCCAAGATGATATGAGCCATGTGAGGTTGGATGACCTAGTAACTTTGGTGACCCAACTCTGGAAAGGGTCGTTATATTTGGTACATGGGTCGTGCATGTTAGAGCAAAGGATAGCTCCTTCATTGATGAGGTTAGAGAAGAACCTATAGAAACCCTATGAGCCTATGCAAGTAGGGCATAGCATGCACCAAAGTACGTCAGTAGTGCTGACAGTAGGCTAAAACCCTTGCCAGGAGAGTATGATGGATAGCTTATGAGATAAGCATAAAGGGTTATGGGTATCTTGAGCAAACATAAGGTGAACAGACGCTTCACCCATGTAGGGGTATGCATGTGAGCTTGATCCACCTTCTTGGAGGGAGTACCTCTAGTATTTAGGCTGGTTGTAGAGTTATCTCTAGAGAGAGAGAGCAGGACCCAAGCAAGAAGGTTGGAAGCCTAGACTCTGAGATGAGGAACAGTGGGGAGTTGAGGATGATGTGACCTAAGTAGATGATAGTGGTTGCCTCATGCTTGATCCATGGAGGCTGATGATATCTTGGTTACCATTAGAGGAACCAAACTCTAGAAAGAGGATGATGCTTCTGGTACCTATGTTCCTATGGTATAGGTGTTTACCTTTTGAGATGGGAAGAAGAGTTCCTTAGACCATGAAGAGGTTGGTAACAAAGTTGTGAGGCCCTGTACCTTGTTGGTTGTCCTTGAGGAGGAATCCACTCTGAAGTGTTGTTCGAGACATATCTCACAAACTTAGGGTTAACCTAACAGCCTCTTCTAACCTCTAGCTAAACTAGGCAGTTGTATCTCAATCAGAGCATCCATTACTACCTCACATCCTTAGGTGTTAGGTAATGTTGAAGACACATACCTCCATGTATTCCACCTATCATCTCATCTTGAACTCAACAAGAAAACTTAGCGCTCATCTTCTTGGTTATCAAACTCAACCTTGTATAACTCGCAAATTCCACATAGGTCATGATAAAAGCATCCTCACAAGATGGCTACCTTAGTTCTCTTAGTGTTTGTAAACCATCCCTGCATCGTTCAGTCCACAAGGGTATGTTATTATCTCTGTCCTCATAGAAACGTTCCAACTGACATCATATTTATCCTTGGTGTATGGCATGTGTATTTTCCTATCTCTCACTCCCATAACAAGAGGAAATAAGCATTTGGTTGCAGTCCAAATACAGAGTTCTTCCTGTTTCAAGAGTAGAGATGGTACATCCCATCTTGCCAGTACACCTTCAAATCTAAGTTGAAACATGCAACTTATGTCTCAACATCACAATCCTCCCGATATCAAAGTTACTTCCATGTAGAACTGGTCTCGAACCTACTTGGGTCCACACACATTTCTTGGTCATCTCCTCTAGGTCTATAGGGTGCCGACACTTTTGGGGTCATCCCTCTTCCCTTATGCATCCAGAGAGTTCCCTACTTATCTACCCTTTGGGTCCCATGAGTTCATGAAGGTGATCAATCTCCTAACCCATGGCTCTCAGACAATGATAGTTGTTACCTCCCGACCCTATGGTCATGTGCAACTAGGGAATTAGGAAACTTCTACTTTCATCAGTCTTATCCCTACCTGGCCCTAGGATAGACTTAGGATTCAGTTATAGTACATGTCCAACTTAGAACCTTACCCAAGCCTTCGTCATCTCTCTCTCTCCATTCATGGGCTGACTTTCATCCTTTCATAGGGGTCATGGCGACCTGCCTACCTTGGTCAGGCCCTATACTGATTACTTCCACAGTAACACATTCATATGCACTTAGAGATGGTTATCTATGAGTCTACAGGTTCATTCTCATACTATGCACCTTTCACTTAGCTTCTCGAGATTCTATGAGACCTCTTTAGGTTACCTCAAAACCAACAAAACTGGTATACACCCTACCAAAGGGTCCCTCTCCCAGGATGGGAGGAAAATACACTTGATAACAAAGGTCACAAATGTCCTTATGTCTAGGGTTTACATCATGCTTAACCCTAGCAAGCTACTAAGGCACAAGTAGAACCTACTTGGGTCCAATGTTGAGGAATAAGAACAAGTATGACCTAGCATGGTTTAGTAGGTGGTCTGCTTGTGCCTTAGTAGCTTGCTAGGGTTAAGCACGATGTAAACCCTAGACATAAGGACATTTGTGACCTTTGTTATCAAGTGTATTTTCCTCCCATCCTGGGAGAGGGACCCTTTGGTAGGGTGTATACCAGTTTTGTTGGTTTTGAGGTAACCTAAAGAGGTCTCATAGAATCTTGAGAAGCTAAGTGAAAGGTGCATAGTATGAGAATGAACCTGTAGACCCATAGATAACCATCTCTAACTACATATGGATGTGTTACCATGGAGGTAATCGGTATAGGTCCTGACCAAGGTAGGTAGGTCGCCATGACCCCTATGAAAGGATGAAAGTCATCCCATGAATGGAGAGAGAGATGACGAAGGCTTGGGTAAGGTTCAAAGTTAGACATGTACTATAATAGAATCCTAAGTCTATCCTAGGGCCATGTAGGGATAAGACTGATGAAAGTAGGAGTTTCCTAATTCCCTAGTTGCACATGACCATAGGGTCGGGAGGTAATAGCTATCATTGTCTGAGAGCCATGGGTTAGGAGATTTATCACCTTCATGAACTCATGGGACCCAAAGGGCAGATAAGTAGGGAACTCTCTGGATGCATAAGGGAAGAGGGATGACCCCAAAAGTGTCGAAACCCTATAGACCTAGAGGATATGACCAAGGAATGTGTGTGGACCCAAGTAGGTTTGAGACCAGTTCTACATGGAAGTAACTTTGATATCGGGAGGATTGTGATGTTGAGACATAAGTTGCATGTTTCAACTTAGATTTCAAGGTGTACTGGCAAGGTGGGATGTACCATCTCTACTCTTGAAACAGGAATACCTCTGTATTTGGACTACAGCCAAATGCTTATTTCCTCTGATGCGATGATTTTGAGTCACATTTATAGACCTGTTTGATATGTGTTTTATGCTTTTATTAGTCATTTTTATGGTTAATGTTGCATAATTCATCCACTTTGGTCTTTGCTACTATTTTATGTCAAATCCCCTTTATTCCATCGTTTTGAGAATTAATTGTCAAAATATTATTATTTGTGTGAATTTATGTGGTTTCGTGTTTGAATTTCAGGGAAAACAAGTATCTGCTTCCGTCGATACCATCGACGGAAGTCGATACCATCGACCGGACCACAGGCTGTCAGCCGCGAGTATCAGCAAAGAGTTGATACTATCGACAGGGATGTCGATGGTATCGAGTTACCATCAGGTTGCTGGCGAGGAAGCAGTCGATAGTATCGACACCAAGTCGATACCATCGATGCACGGAGGCTACAGCGACGCAAATCGACAAAACCGTCGCTACAGGTTCGCCGATACCATCGACCCGCGTCGATGGTATCGAGATTACATCAGGTGCTCAGACAAAAGAAAGAAGGGTTGCCGCTACCATACTGAGTCGATACCATCGACTCGCGTCGATGGTATCGACACCGTAAGATATGTGTTTGCTTTGGAATGATCTTAATCGGACGGCCGTGGTTAATTAGCGACCGAATGAGGGAGATATACCTAATGATGGTTGCCCGGACGTGAGGGGGATTGGATTAGCCATTGCACGAGTACCGATGAGCAGTAGAGAGGAGAACAGAGGCCAGAAGCTCATACCAGTTGATCCGGACACCGAAGAAGACGGATTCCACCACCGGAAGGCGGGAGAGCACGTGTTCTACGCAGAGGATCAACCGGTTCTTCTCCGTTCATGGGTTTCACCTCTCATTTCACGTTTTTCAGATGATTTCCCCTATCTCTACCATGTACTTGCTTGAGATGAACATGCGAGGCTAATCCCCTTCGTCTTTAGGACTGGGAGTAGCCTGGGAATTCATTGTATGACAATTTTATAATAGTAATTCATATTTTATCTCCTAAATCCGTGGTATGATTTCGTTTTCTCAATATATTGTTATGCTTGATCACCATAATAATAACCTAATGCCCTTAATCACTTTGAAAGAAGGATTAATGGCTGAAAGAGACGGAATTCACATTAATCGACAAATCCCTTGAACAAGGTGGTGTAAAATTAATGGTGGATACTGAGAGATCGTTCATAATGCACCTAGTTTAGGGTATAGGTTACTACGACGGTGGAACCAACCTAGACTTAGGTAGTGAATTGCACTACGACAGTGGGCAATTCTGTTTTCAGGCCACTACCCGGATAGAGAGATAAAATTGAGGCATTATATAAAATCTAATACAATGAAAACTCGCGGTGAAACCGCAATCCTAAAGATACCCTTTTGAATTGATTAAATCAACATTTAATCGATTGTTTGTTTTGTTTTGTTTTTATTTTTCTTTTAATTTCAACAACAACTCTCAACTTATTAATCGGCTTAGCTGATCGCGAGTAATTAGTAGGAGTCCTCGATGATTGCACGTATTCCTGAGTTCGACTCGGGCCTCACAAAGACCTGTACTACTCGACGCGTTCACTTGCGTTTCTACGCACAGTAAAATTGCGTCAAGTTTTTGGCGCCGTTGCCGGGGATACGGCAATTTGTTGGCACTTCGAGTGCTGTGAGCGGCCACTCTAGGCCACCTTTTTATTTTTTTTTATCATTCCAAAAATTCATAATCTATTTTCTAAATATTTGTAGTCGTCAAGCACTGTACTAAATTTAATCTTTCTATTTTCAGGTATTGTGCATGGTGCAGACGCGTAGTACTGACTACGCAGGTCGCGCAACAGAGGTTCCGCTACCGGGACCAGAAGATGAGGAAAGCCACAATCAAGACCAGTTAGAAGAAACAAAGTCAGAACCTGAACAAGAAGAGATGGACGAGCCACAGACAATATGGGAGAAGATCAAGGCTTCTTCCGCATCCGTGTCAAAAGGGCCTATAAAGAAGCAAGCAATCAACATACCTACCTATAAGATTGATCTGGATTTGATAAATCTGGTGAAGTCCAATGCTTTTCATGGGCTCAAGAATGAGGACCCCGTCGCGCACATAAGTCAGTTTGTTGAGAACTGTGACATGGTTAAAATCGATAGGTTTCCATAGGATGCACTTTATCTTAAGCTTTTCCCGAGTTCATTGGCAGGAGCCGCGCAAGAATGGCTACACAATTTAGATGATGAGTTTGTGGAGTCCTGGGAACATATGGTGGAGGTTTTCTTTGAGAGGTTCTTTCCTCCTGAGAAGACCAACGAAATGATCAGGAAGATCCATAACTTTACCCAACATGCAGGTGAGACATATTCTGAGACCTAGGAGAGGTTTCAGGTCATGCTGAGACGGTGCCCGCATCACGGGCTGGATAAAGAAACACAGGTAAAGATCTTCTATTTTTCTCTCCCCGAGCATGATAGGAGCAACCTTGATTCAACTGGGTCAGGATTCTTTTTGAACAACACGGACACCATGTGTTGGGAGATATTAAAGAACATGGTTAGGAAACAATCATGGGGCGAAAGAGGCGTCGTGGAGCAGGTCCGAGCAGTAGGAGAATCTAAGGCAATAAAAGAACTGAATGAGAAGATGGATCTTCTCGCAAAGAAATTGCTTGCAAAGGAGGATATTGAGTCCGAGGATGAGGCTCAAGTGAAATTTATGAGGCAGCAGCCAGGTTACAAGAACAACGACTATGCATGGAGAAAAGACAAGAAGTTCTTGTGGAAGGATCCAAACAATTTTTTGTAGGATCCGGATGCCAAACCTTAGCCAGTAGCATAGGATAAGAGCACAGAGTTGCTCAATCAGGTGATAAAGAAAAATCAAGAACTCATGACTACGTTCGGCCAGTAAATTAAATAGCAAGGGGAGTTTATGAATCAGTTTGGGAAAACACTGCAGAGTCATGGGGCGCAAATGAGGACCATTGAGACATCTATGGCACAGATGGCAGCAGAGATAGCCAGTTTGAAGAAACCGGCACATCCAGGTTTTCCGGGAAACACTAATGTTCCAGGGGGAAACCAGCAGGCAAAGGCCATCTTGCTAAGAAGCGGCAAGAAATTGTTAAATCCAAGGGCCGAGGAGACAAGCACACCACAAGCTGAAGTAGAAGGTGAAGCCAATGAGGAGCATCCCGCACCGGTCACAGATCCAGTCAATGACACAGTTTTGGATTCTACTGAAGACCCGATTGTAGAGGAGGAAGGACCTCAGAAAAAGACACCCTATGTGCCACCGCATCAAAGGGCACAAGTGGTCTCGGTCCCGTATCCAAACAGTGTTAAGACAAGGAAGGTAGATGTGCAATTTAAGAAGTTCTTAGACAGTTTCAGGAAGCTTTCAGTCAATATTCCTCTATTGGAAGCCATTGAGCAAATCCCGTCTTACGGGAAATTTCTAAAGGACATCATTACCAAGAAGAGGAAAATTCCAGATACAGAGGTTGTCGTGCTCAAAGAGCAAGTGAGTGCCTTCATCATGGGCACTTTTCCGCCAAAGAGGCAAGATCCAGGCTATTTTAACATTTCTTGTTATATTGGAAAAGTCAAATTTTGTGAAGCATTATGTGACTCAGGGGCAAGCATCAACTTGATGCCCCTTTCTACATTCAAAAAGCTGGGATTGAAGGAGTCACGGCCAAGCAACATGACTATTCAATTGGAAGACAATTCGGTGGTAAAGCCATATGGAATCTGTGAAGATGTGTTAGTGAAAGTGGACAGATTTGTTTTTCCAGTAGATTTTGTAGTCATGGAGATGCAGGATGAACATGGCAACGAGCTATTACTTGGACGTCCTTTCCAAGCTACAGCCGACATGATTTTAGAGATGGGGAGAGGTCGTTTGACCTTGGGTATATCCGATGACCGATTTGAGATGGTCATGCCCTCTAGTATTGTGTCGTCTAAAGCAAAGGAACAATGTTGTGTGGTAAAACATCTGGATAATAATATTTCACTCTGTCTTGGGAAGCCATTTCTGGACATGGCTCATGTGATGAGCAAAGTGGACAATGGAACTTTGGCTGTGGACATCATGGAACAAACCAAGGTAGTATCTCTGTGTAAAGCTGTAGGGTTCCCTAATGATGAGGATGAGGACATTCCGCCTTCTACGGAAGATGATGTTATTGCAATTTCTATTTTTGATGCATATCCTGAATTACCATTGGAGGCTTGCTTGGTAAATATTATACATGATTGGATGTGGAGTAAATCACTCAAGGAGTGTGCCAAAATGCTTCAGATGCTTCCATGCTTCTATGCGAGGCATTATGAAGATTTAGGTGAACTTCCCCCGCCGCTTCAATCATCTCTGATCATCCCGCCGGAGTTAGAATTAAAGCCGCTGCCACCGCATCTCAAATATGTCTTTCTAGCTGAGGAAGACAAGTTACCTGTGATCATTTCTTCTTATTTGAGTGCGGATGAGGAGGAACAATTGTTGTTAGTGCTGAAGAACCACCGGGGAGCTTTTGGGTGGTCCGTTGCAGATATCAAGGGGATTTCCCCTACATTGTGTCAGCATAAGATTCAACTCGAGGAGGGAGCCAAGCCCGTGATCCAACCTCAATGACGTCTCAATCCAAGCATGATGGAGGTTGTGAAGAAGGAGGTTATTAAACTTCTTGCTGCATGTATCATTTACGCAATATCAGACTCGACATGGGTGAGTCCCACACAGGTAGTCCCTAAAAAGGGGGGAATTACTGTCACCCAAAATATTTTAAATGAACCTGTCACCACCCGATTGGTAACTGGGTGGTGAGTTTGTATTGATTACCGCCATCTGAATGCCGCTACGCTAAAGGATCACTTTCCTTTACCTTTTATCGATCAAATTCTAGAGCGTCTTGCCGGCCGTTCGCACTTCTATTTTCTTGACGGGTACTCGGGGTACAACCAGATTTCAATTGATCCTTCGGACCAAGAGAAATGTACTTTCACTTGTCCCTATGGGGCTTTCGCGTATCGCCGAATGCCTTTTGGTTTATGCAATGCACCTGTGACTTTTCAGCGTTGTATGCTCGCTATCTTTTCTGACATGGTAGAACGCTATCTTGAGGTATTTATGGATGACTTTTCAGTGTATGGTGCATCGTTTGATGAATGTCTCTACAATCTGGACAAAGTTTTACAGCGCTGCGAGGACACACATTTGGTCCTCAACTGGGAAAAATGTCACATGATGGTGACTGAGGGGATAGTGCTAGGACACAAGGTGTCTAGCAAAGGTTTAGAGGTGGATCCGGTAAAAATTGAAGTTATTTCCAAGTTACCCCCACCAAATTCTGTTAAAGGGGTAAGGAGTTTCTTGGGACATGCCGGATTTTATCGTCGGTTTATAAAAGACTTTTCAAAAATCGCAAAACCTCTATCCGAACTGCTTGAGAAAGACGATGTATTTGATTTCAATGACAGATGTCTACATGCGTTCGACGTGTTGAAGGAGAAACTGATTTCTGCGCCAGTTGTTCAAACGCCAGATTGGACTAAACCGTTCGAACTCATGTGTGACGCTTCTGATTTTGCGGTAGGAGCCGTGTTGGGGCAGCGGGTGGACAATAAATCCGCCGTGATTTTCTATGCTTCAAAGACTCTGAATGACGTCCAATTAAATTATACAACTACTGAAAAAGAATTACTCGTCGTTGTTTTCGCTTTTGAAAAATTTTGGCAATATTTAGTTGGATCTAAAGTAGTCGTTTGTACTGACCATGCCGCAATTAAATATTTAATGGAGAAAAAAGACGCAAAGCCTAGATTAATTAGGTGGATTTTGCTCTTACAAGAATTTGACATCGAAATCAAGGATAAAGTTGGGATTGAAAATGTTGTGGCGGATCATCTGTCTAGGTTAGAGAGGGTGGATGAAAAAGATTTACATATACCCATAACCGAGACATTTCCGGATGAACAAATTTTGAAAGTTAATTCTAAAGACCCTTGGTTCACTGAGATTGTGAATTATTTGGCTTGTGGGATCATCCCGGAAGATTGGTCATATCAAGAGAAGAAAAGATTTTTCCATTCTTTACGATATTATTTTTGGGATGACCTGATTCTTCTTAAGCAATGCAGGGATGGTATCCTACGCAGATGTGTGCCTAAGGTGGAGTACGAGAGCGTTCTCCGTCATTGCCACGCACTACCTACGGGAGGACACCATGCGAGCTCTCGTACGACAGCTAAAGTTCTGGAGAGTGGCCTTTATTGGCCAACCTTGTTCCGAGATGCCTACGAGTTTGTAAGGCAATGTGATTCCTACCAACGAGTAGGTAATATTTCAAAGAGACAGAAGATGCCCCTAAATGTGTTCCAAGAAGTGGAGGTATTTGATCTATGGGGCATAGATTTCATGGGACCCTTTGTGTCCTCAAATTCAAATTTATATATTCTTTTAGCAGTTGATTACGTGTCGAAGTGGGTAGAAGCAATACCCACAAGGACTAACGATTCCACTGTAGTGTGCAGGTTCGTGAAAGAAAACATTTTCTGTAGTGAATGATCATCACTGATGGGGGTACGCATTTTAGGAATCAGAAGTTATCGGCATTGTTGAAGAGATATGGGGTTAAACACAACATAGGTACCCCATATCACCCGCAGACTCAAGGACAGGTGGAGGTCTCCAATTGCGAAATTAAGAAGATTTTGGAGCGTACGGTGGCGTCCACGAGGAAGAATTGGAGTGCCCTACTACCGGATGCATTGTGGGCGTACAAGACAGCTTACAAAACACCTATAGGCACCACGCCTTTTAGGTTAGCATATGGTCGGGCTTGTCACTTACCGGTAGAGTTAGAGCACAAAGAACATTGGGCACTTAGAAGGCTCAACTTGAGTTACGATGGAGCGGGGAGGAAGAGATTGCTTGAATTGAATGAGTTGGATGAGCTGCGGATGACGGCATATGAGAACTCATGGATATACAAGGAGCGCACCAAGTTAATCCACGATCGCCACATCCAGTTGCGCACATTCAAGAAAGGAGATAGTGTATTGTTGTTCAATTCACGACTGAAGTTGCATCCCGGGAAGCTCAAATCCCGGTGGAGTGGGTTGTTCGTGGTAGAAGAGGTCAAACCACATGGTGCAATCTTGGTGCGGGATGGTGAGACCACATTTTTGGTGAATGGACAAAGATTGAAGCTCTACTTTGGTGAAAATTACAAGAGGAAGGTAAATGAGGTCAAGCTCATTTCACTTTCGGATGCATGAGGTGCCCAAAAGTCATCTAGCCTAAGACGTTAAATAAGGGCGCTTGTTGGGAGGCAACCCAACCATCGATACCTTAGTTTAGTTCATATACATTCGTAGGTTGATTTGTTTTGGTTTAATTTTTAGCGTAAAAAATATACCATGATCAGTTTGTTCTTTGTGCAGGCTGAGGCAGAGTCGATACCATCGACACACTGGTCGATGGTATCAACCATGGAACAGGTTGACGACTGCAGATTTTGCACTGCGTCGATACTATCGACGGACTCGTCGATGGTATCGACATACCTACAGGCAGATCGCAAATACAAGGTCGATGGTATCAAGATGTCGGTCGATACCATCAAGATCTCTGGAGATTTACAGAAGAAATCGACTCAGGAAAGTCGATACCATCGATGGGTGTGTCGATGGTATCGACACTTTCAAGTGAAAGATGGCGGCGGCCGGGCCTCGTGAGGATTTTCCCTAATCAGAGAGTCGATACTATCGACCCCTGTCGATGGTATCGACCATCCATGTCACCGATCTGCGCGAACAAATCAACGGCGATCACGGCATCAAGACAGTCGATCTGGGTGCATCGTCGATACCATCGACCCATGTCGATGGTATTGACACATCAGCGATCCGGGTTTCAAGATCCATCCATCGATGAACGTCGATACCAGTGAGGGGGCAGATAGCATCGACAAGTGTCGATACCATCGACCCGTGTCGATGGTATTGACGGGTCAATAGTGGCGCCGACCACATCTATTTAAGGGGAGTGATTGTGTCAGTTGACGTCACACTTTCATAGCAATCTCCTTCTCTTGTGCCGAGCGATCCCTCGAGCCGTCCAAGCCCGATGACGAGCAGCACCGAGCGAAGGTCTTCATCGAGCGGAGATTCAACTCTCCAATCTTCACCAAGCTCTCTTTCTGATCCCCATTTCTCGTCGCAAACATGGTGCATGTGGTCGGAGCTTCCTCCTCGCGCATGAATTCGATGGACATCCCGGAATTCGTGCCACCACCGCCATCGTTAATCGCACGTCCCCGACTTGTCCATCCTTCCTCGGAGGTCCGGAAGATCTACGAGGATATCATGTGGAGGAAGATAGAGCCCACCCGGTATGTGGACCGGGAGATGATCCGAGATCTCGGATTTGAGGCCAACTTGGCCTACGTTCTGTAGGGGCAAGCCCGTCACACGGGGCGAAGGCCCGATGAGTTGCAATTCCATGCTGATGGTTAGTTGTTCTTCAATGACAGGCCGACGTACAAAGAGTTGGTGGCAGAGTTCATGGCGTCGCTGGACGTCTGTGTCATGCCCAACGACATAATAGCTACCGATCGTGAGTGGATCAAGGGTCGAGTGTCTTTCCGGCTTAACAACCACGACTACACCCTCACGCTCAAGTAGTTCAATAGGATCTTCAACTGGAACCATTCACAGTACGACCACCGGCGGCCGGACAACCACACCGACTATGATGCCATCTTCTCCGAGCTGGTGACGGTGCCGCAAGGAAAGTCGGTGAGCTACCACAATGCCGCGGTAGCCGATTTCGAGCACCCTTTCGTCTGGATCTTGTACCGGATGCTCAGTTCCACAGTTTTTGCTCAGGGTGATCTGGCCCTCAGCAAATTTTAGGGGTCGGACCTATTCTTTCTGTATAAACTCCTGAAGAAACAAGAATGCAATTGGGGTGCCTTCTTTCTGCAACGAGTATTGGACGTGAAGAGGAGTACGAGGAAAGCCCCGATTCACTTTGGCGGGCTTATCACCAAGCTGGCCATCTACCTGGGGCTGAATCTCGAGCAGCTGACTCCTCTCTCTACAAGAAGCAAGGTGAACTTGCAGCATCTACACCGGTCCAATCTGCTACTTCTCCGAGATGGCGTGGCGTTTGCGCACTGCCACGTAAATCAAGCATATCAAGAATGTTCTCTTCCCGACCCCATTTTCAACATCGACGGTGCGCAGCATTTCCGGTGGCCAATCATAGCCATCGCTGACTCCGATGAAGAAGGCGGCGACGACAGAAATAATGACGAGGCTGAGGAGGAAGAGGAGGCATTTACACCTCTTCGGGCATGAGTGGCACCACGGAAGCGTCCTCGGATGCATCCGGGTGCATCTTCATCATCACAGCCTACGCCACCACCACCACCGCCCTCGCAGCCAAGCGAGGATGCCTATTCTATGCAGGACATGTACGCGATGCTGCAAGACATCCAGCAGACCCAGCATAGCCACACAGCCACCTATGTCGGTATTCAAGATACTACCAACCGGCTCTTTTTCAATCAGCAGGTGATTTTTGAGAATGAGTGCCTTCTTTTTGAGAATCAGCAGAACATCCATGATAGGTTGCACAGGATGGAGGTGCAACAACAGCCGTTCTTCGATCATTACTGGAGCTAGAATTATTTTGGGGGGTATCCACAGCCTCCACCGATGCCCCAGTACGATCCGACATTCCAGGGGCAGTACCCGTCTTGGGACCCCACGGTGCCGCAGTACCCGCCTCCACCACCTCAGGAGTGATCCGGTATCACTGTTCCAATCTTTAAGTTTGTTTTTTACTATGAGGCCATAGTCGAATTCAAGCTTAGGGGGGTAGTTGGAACAGCTTTATCTTTTATTGTTTTTAGTTTTTAACTTTATTATTTTTGTTCTTGTTATTTGTTTCTTGCAATTTTAGTTTTTGTAGGATCCACATGCTATCTAGTGTAATCGTGGATGTCATAAAGTTTGTGTCATCTCATTAATTGTGCATGGGAAAATCAAGGGAAATTTAAAATTTTTGTTTGTTTGGAAAGCTTGTCTTGTTTAACCTTGGGCACGTATCCTACGAAAATGATTGGTTTTGTCAACTTTAAAACAAAATTTCACAACTGTACTCCTAATGATTCATGGAAGTGGACGGAAATGGTTGTTTGAGCCTAAACTGACCAAATGGTAATGAGACTCTAATTGGATGTAAGAGAGAGAAACCTCTGAACTACTACACAGGTCAGTAAGGAGGGACACATAATATCTTTCTAATGTTCAGTCATCTAGTCTTGTGATCTTTCCACCTCTTTACTTTTCACAATCCACCACAAGAATTGGAAGTACTTTACAGTTTTAACTTCTTTGACAGCATTGCATATAGATAGGTCCTGCATTGAATTTATTTTCATATATTTTATCTCCTAAAAAAAAGTACAATAGTGATACATGCACATTACCCTTAGGTGCATGCCATGTAGTTGCATTCATAATTTTCATGTATAAAGTATATCATGTATCTCAATTTTTCTCCAATGGTGAATTAAATTGTTCCATACCTTCTAAATAGTGCAAATTTCTGAGTATGAAGAAAAATAATCCCAATAAAATATTCATTATCAATTATGGATATAAGGGTTGAAAATGGAAAAAAAAAGAAAAATCTGAAAAAATTGCATAATGAAAAAAAAGAAGAAAAGAGTTATTTAGAAGCAATTAGAATAAGAAGGAGAAAGGAACATAATATCACCTGCATTTCAAGATAATTGAGTACATGATGTAGCTTAATTAGATGTCCATCTCGTTTTGAGATGGATGGTTAGTACATGCATCATTCCACCCAATTTTAGGCATTAGGGCATTTTTCATGTGCATTTGCATCATTTAGGACATTTTTGTTTTATGCATGTTGAAACTGTATAATACTTCCACTTTCTTCCATGAACCACCCATCTTCATCCGCCTGTTGCTCGGATTGGTAGGCCACCGTGAATTTCTCCTCACTAATGTATATCAGGAGAACTGCTTCCATGTAGATGGTAGTTAGGGCGAGCAACATAGTATAGGAGATCACAAGATGCACCAAGTCTGAACCGGTGAGTTTTATTATGTTAACTGCCTTATGTGATAGTGTTCATCAGTTTTGAGGTCAATTTCTTTTATGGATGATTACTGTCGCCTTCAGGGTAATTACCGTTCCGTGGTTAGAGAGGGTCGGTATGTGTAGTCCGGTGGGAGTCATATGGGATGTTGGTTGTGGTGTGTTGTTCTTCAGTTGACATTAGCAATTCTATTCTAAAGATTAGTTGCACGAGGGTGAGCAACGTTCAAGCTTAGGGGAATTTGATGCGATGATTTTGAGTCGCATTTATAGACCTGTTTGATATGTGTTTTATGATTTTATTAGTCATTTTTATGGTTAATGTTGCATAATTCATCCACTTTGGTCTTTACTACTATTTTATGTCAAATCCCCTTTATTTCATCGTTTTGAGCATTAATTATCAAAATATTATTATTTGTGTGAATTTATGTGCTTTCGTGTTTGAATTTCAGGGAAACAAGTATCTGCTTCCGTCGATACCATCGACCGCACCACAGGTTGTCAGCCGTGAGTATCAGCAAAGAGTCGATACTATCGACAGGGATGTCGATGGTATCGAGTTACCATTAGGTTGCTGGCGAGGAAGCAGTCGATAGTATCGACACCAAGTCGATACCATCGACGCACGGAGGCTACAGCGACGCAAAACGACAAAACTGTCACTACAGGTTCGTCGATACCATCGACCCGCGTCGATGGTATCGAGATTACATCAGGCGCTTAGACAAAAGAAAGAAGGGTTGCCGCTACCATACTGAGTCGATACCATCGACTCGCGTCGATGGTATCGACACCGTAAGATATGCGTTTTCTTTGGAATGATCTTAATCGGACGGTCGTGGTTAATTAGCGACTGAATGAGGGAAATATACCTAATGACGGCCGCCCAGACGTGAGGGGGATCGGATTAGCCATTGCACGAGTACCGAGGAGTAGTAGAGAGGAGAACGGAGGCCATAAGCTCATACCAGTTGATCCGGACACTGAAGAAGACGGATTCCATCACCGGAAGGTGGGAGAGCACGGGTTCTACGTAGAGGATCAACCAGTTCTTCTCCGTTCAGGGGTTTCACCTCTCATTTCACATTTTTCATATGATTTCCCCTATCTCTACCATGTACTTTCTTGAGATGAACATGCGGGGCTAATCCCCTTCGTCTTTAGGACCGGGAGTAGCCCGGGAATTCATTGTATGACAATTTTATAATAGTAATTCATATTTTATCTCCTAAATATGTGGTATGATTTCGTTTTCTCAATATATTGTTATGCTTGATCACCATAATAATAACCTAATGCCCTTAATCACTTTGAAAGAAGGATTAACGGCTGAAAAGAGACGGAATTCACATTAATCGACAAATCCCTTGAACAAGGTAGTGTAAAATTAATGGTGGATACTGAGAGATCGTTCATAATGCACCTAGTTTAGGGTATAGGTTACTACGACGGTGGAACCGACCTAGACTTAGGTAGTGAATTGCACCACAACAGTGGGAAATTCTATTTTCAGGACACTACCCGGATAGAGAGATAAAATTGAGGCATTATATAAAATCTAATACAATGAAAACTCGCGGTGAAACCGCAATCCTAAAGATACCCTTTTGAATTGATTAAATCAACATTTAATCGATCGTTTGTTTTGTTTTGTTTTTATTTTCTTTTAATTTCAACAACAACTCTCAACTTGTTAATCGGCTTAGCTGATCGTGAGTAGTTAGTAGGAGTCCCCGACGATTGCACGTATCCCTGAGTTCAACTCGGGCCTCACAAAGGCATGTACTACTCGACGCGTTCACTTACATTTCTACGCACAGTAAAATTGTGTCATCCTCTTATTATGGGAGTGAGAGATAGGACAATACGCATGCCATACACCAAGGATAAAAATGATGCGAGTTGGAACGTTTCTATGAGGATAGAGATAATAACATACCCTTGTGGAGTGAACGATGCAGGGATGGTTTACAAACACTAAGAGAACTAAGGTAGCCATCTTGTGAGGATGCTTTTATCATGAGCTATGTGGAATTTGTGAGTTATACAAGGTTGAGTTTGATAACCAAGAAGATGAGCGCTAATTTTTCTTATTGAGTCCAAGATGAGATGATGGGTGGAATACATGGAGGTATGTGTCTTCAACATTACCTAACACCTAAGGATGTGAGGTAGTAATGGATGCTCTGATTGAGATACAACTGCCCAGTTTAGCTAGAGGCTAGAAGAGGTTGTTAGGTTAACCCTAAGTTTGTGAGATATGTTTGGCTAACACTCAGATGTAATGAGATCTGTTGAACAAGTTAGTAGTGGTTTGGTTAGCCAGCTTAGGACTTGATGCAAGAAAAGGATGGTGGTAGAACCTCAAATGCACTTCTCTGGAAAAGAAGGTGATGAAACCTCGATTAGAGTGGTATAGGGTTTCCGAAGAATCAATCTTGAGGAATCATGACATACAGGAGATCATGATTTTAAGTTCATCATACATGTGGTATTACTAAGATAGTAAGTTGCAGTAGTACATTGGATGCTTAAGATGAAGTTGCACGTGGTTTTTCGCCATGCAAGCCAGGAGGTGAAGGATGAATACCAGTAACCCAGTAAGTGGTACAAAGGATAAAGAGTCCCCAAGAGGGAATGGGAGTGCATCACTATGGTGTGGTAAGTCTTTCCTAGACCAAGGAAGGTCAAGATGTAATATGGGTTATGGTAGATCGCCTTACCTAGATGACATGAGAAAGAAAGAATGTTGTCAAGGGACAGATCCAATTGAACTACTTGTAAGAAAGAGAGATGGTTCAATTACACCATGATGTGATTTCAAAAGATCTTGAGTATGACCTAAAGATACACTTCCATAAGGTGGAAGTAGATACATGAAGAACTTGATGTTAGTACAGTTTATCACCCTTAACTAATGGTTAGTATAAGCCAGACTAGAGGGTCTGATGAGAGCATGTGTGCTTGTTCAGGGTGATATATGAAGACAGTTCATGTCCTCTATAAGATGTAATGATAACTACCATAGTCAATATCGGGGTGTAAAGAAGATCTGTAAGGGAGGTTGTGTCGGTAACCACTTCATTATGGTGATGTTGGTGAAGGGACCTCGCGAAGGTCAGAAAAGACCACAGTGTGTGCAGATGAAGTCACTTTGATCTTGCAATGGATGAAAAGAGAGCCCAGGGGCGACATGAGTCATGAGCTGATGCAAAGTAGACTGACATGCAGTTCACTGTGGGAGAGTATGTGATGTGAAAATCCGACCCCTCTAAGCTACAACTGAGGAAGCTGAGTCCCTGATATATGGGTCCATTTGAGATGGATTATTGGAGAAGGTTATGTTTGGCCTTACCCCTCAGGATAAAGTAATGTGTGATGAGTTCCATGTGTCCAATTTAGAGCACCATGTGAGGTACCCAGGCCATGTGCTGAGAAATGAACTTAGTGAGCCCCAAGGGAGGCTGAAATGACTTGAGTCACCTTTGAGGTTTACAGATGCCAAGGTGAAAGAACTCAGAGAAAAGAATATGTGATGATAAATGTTCTTTGGAAGCACCATGGATAAGGTAAAGCCACATAGGGGCCAATGATGGACATGGAAAAGTATTATCCTGAATTGTTTGTTTGTTTGCTTGATGGAATTTTGAGGACAAAATTCCTATATGAGGGGAAGGATGTTACAACCCCAATTTTTGGGTTCTTTTAGTGAGAAATGTATTTTCTCCTATTAAAGATATTTGAACAAGTAATGATATAATTTGTTTTGAATAAAAGGATTTCATTTACAATAGCCTTGTTGGTTGTTTTGTGGGCTTTATTGGCTATTGGGCCCAATAACAAGGATAGGACAAAAGAAACTCCATTATTAATAAGAAATGGAGAAAAGAAAGATGTAGAAACCTCTAGAAGGCAAAAGAATATAATCCAAAGGTGGATTTCGTGCCTCTTGGGTTCCTTTGGTTCTAAGGAGTCCAAAGTTGCAAAGATAATGCAACAAGAAAAGAAAGGATCAAATAAATATTTCTTTATTAAGAAAGAAATTGAAAACAAGGATAAAATGTGGGAAATAAGCGGAAAGAGGTATAATTGAGTTATCTTTGGTGGATTTTTGTATCCATAAGGTCCTAATGTTAAAAGGAATTTTAATAAGGAAAATAAAAAGAGAGATAAAGATAAATCCAAAAAAAGAGATATTTTACTAAAGAAATGAATAAGATAATGAGAAATTATGGATATAGGTGCATCTAGAAGGATAATAAGTATCCTTAAAAAAAGGAATTTCAAAATATTAGAGTTTCTTGGGGACCAAGGAGCCCCAATGAAGAAAAAGAAAGAGAAAATACCAAGAATGCAAAATAAGAGGATAATGTGATGCATAATTAATGAATTTTGTGGTATTGTGTAAAAAGAGGTAATTTCTTCTATGAGAAAGTATAATTTCGTGCCAATGAATTAAAAGGCAAGTACAAAGAGAATAAAAGAGGTAATTTTTGAAATTTTAATATCTAAAGAATAAAGAATTGTAAAGAGAGAGAAGATTTCTTCTCAATGAAGGAATAGGGTTCCTTTTGAGAGTGGACTTGTTTCCTCGTGGATGGACACCTTAGGGCATGGATACCCTCCCCTATATAAGGGGTAGAACCCTTGGCTGAGTCCAGGAAGATCACATGCATCCCTCTTCCTTCTTCTTCTTTGTTTTCATCCATAAACCCTAGCCAAGAGAATAGATCGATCTCGGGGGCCTCGAGGAGCTGTGATGGGTCTCGATGGAGGCATGAAGCTCCCACGACAACCCAGGAAGGGTCGGCTATCTTTCCCACGCTCCCGTCTTCACACAGATTCTACCGGAGGTCTGCAAACCTACAACAATCACGAGCTTGGCTCGCTTAGGATCGGGCATCTTGGTCACGACCTAGAGATTCCTCGCATGCGTAGGGGTGCGGCGGAGTCAGGGCAGCATTTGGCGGCAAGCTCCAGGCCGTAGGGAGGTGGAGAAGACCCCCCCCCAATTGACTGCACCCGCAGCAGCGCTAGGTTGCGCAAGGAAGAAGATGACGGGCGGCTTTGGATGCTTTTACCCCTCCGCGAGCTGAAGGACTAGCTACTTATGTGAGGGCACAATCGTAACTTGGTTATATTTTCCAAATCGACAATATTGCATGGGTTTGGTGACATGGCGGCCTGCCATTGGCTTAGGTAAGTTTAATTTGCAAAAATTGTAACTCCTTATTAGTAGCTCAGATGAATGCGCATAAAATATGAAAGTTTCTCAGAAAAATGAGGGGAATCCGTTAAAAATATATTTAGAAGCTAATTATTCTTGAAATTTGAAAAGTAATGGAAGATATCAACTTTAATGTATTAATGATTAAGAAACCCTATTTTGAGATGATTAATGTATTTAGTAGGGTTTAATGGATGATTAAAGTTGATATTAACATGTTAATTGTAAAAATGTACATTAAGGACAAAAAGGATGAACTTTGCACATAATCGGTTTGATTTAGAGTTCCATGTGCATAAACGGTCTTTAATGGGCCTTGAAACCCTAAAATTAGTAATTGTGACTTTTAATGGCTTTAATTGTTCAAATTCATGTATAAAGTTGAGGTATGATGGTTCTAAGCTAAGTATAAAGGTTCTTAATTGTGGATTAATACCCTTAAAATAGTAATTAGGGTTTTCTAATGGATAAAGGTGGAATTAATGATAAAAATAGTTCATATGTGAATTAGATCATAATGAACTATGAGATGCTAATTCAGAAGGAACCAAAGATGATAATTAGACCTATGACCTTGTCATGAATTCAAGGGATAAAAATGGTAGTTTTAATGTAAAAGAGCATAATAGACTTAATTGATGTTTAATTATGCCTTTAATCCAAAATTAAGGTTATATATTGTTAAAAGGTAACCTTAATATCTTTCATGAAGGATAGATGACATAATTAGGGTTTGTGAGTAATTGTATAAAAATAGGGTTGAAAATAGTAAAAATGAAGAGAAACTCTAATTGCAATGGAAACCCTAAAAAGTGGACTAGAAACCCTAGGAAGCAAGTTAGGTTGGATAGATCTTGATGACATGAGTAATAAAAGGAAATTATATGTTTATTTCAGGATCTTGTTGTGTGTACTTGCTTGCCTATTTGGATCTCTTGCTTGTTTGGATTAATTCTGTCTCAAATCAGACTGACATGTATGTGGTTATGCTTATGGTTAATCGCTTTAGTTTCACGGCAATTCCCGGTTGTTGTATCGGTTGCCAGAAAATAACTGCTTGGATGACTTTTATTTCATGCAACTATAAAGTGACTATGATTATCACCATAAGTATGTATACATGACTGGCTCAGATCCTGGTCCTCCTTTGTGGCTTTTCTAATGATGAAAAGGGTAATCTGGTAAAGGGTCTACTTGTTAAGTGGGACCATCAGGTTATTAAGAGTTAGGGATTGGGCTACCTATGGGTAGTGCCAAGCGACTCTTTAGCACACCATGAGTTAGGGATTGGGCTACCAATGGGTAGTGCCATGCGACTCAACCCTAGATATTGATCTACATGTCAGGTAGGATCATGCAGGGTTTAATGGGGATCTACCATGAGGAAGGTAGCATCCAGGTCCACTGCAGGGACAGTGCTGAGGCTAGGGTATGTATGGATTGAGCAGTTATGCTTAAAATGTAAAGTTGTTTGTTAAATCATAATTGACTGCAATATGTTGTTACAGTTAATTGCACAATTTGTGTTTCCCCCACATACCGGCATATTTAATTATGCTGACTGAAGTTTTGTTTGTCGGCGTTTTAGGTACAAGTGAAAAGGACAAACAATAAAGTAGCATATGTGGAATTAAATAAGAATTGATGTACAAGGAGGATTAGTTAGAATTGACTCTAGATGTAGATAGAAGTAGATATCCAAGTTTTTGAAAAAGGTATGAAAAGTTTAAATTTTATTATAGTTTAGTTTGGTAGAATTTGATAATTATTATCGATTATTTGTCGAACCTTTGATCCGGAAAATTGGGATAACGGCTCTGACTTCTTGGTCTCCCTTAATTGGGGGTTACTGGGAGGCGGGGTCGTTACAGTTGCCCTAGATTCCTCATTACTTGTTACAGTGAGGAACACATGGCACAACAACATCCTAACATTCCTACTAGTTTGCCTGCTTCCCGAGAGAAGGATGAATAAGAATCTCATGGAAATCGGAAAAAAGGGGTAAGATTGCACATACCTTAACTCAGAGTCTTAGTTAATTATTTTTCACCAACTTAGTTGATTCCAAGATCTTCTTTGCCTAATTCAAGTTATTCACATAGATTAGGGTTTGTATTTCATATATGTATAAAGAAAACATTAATTTTAGACCTATATGGAAAACCTTAGATTTTGGTCACAAAACCTAGATCAAACGATTCCTTATGTTTTTTTATCAAGAAAATATATTTCTTTGTCAAAATTGGAGTTTATATGATAAAGTTACATTTTTTTGGATTTTTATATGATTTATTAGATCCTCAAAATCAACCGTTGAAAACATGGAAATCAGGCTTTGAAACTATTTTTATTAGAAATATCACATTTTTCCAAATTCAAAACATATTTTTACTTAATTTTTGGACAAGTAGATTAAAAGATATGATTTTATAAAATTGGCCATCAGAATATTCCAAAAATCCATGTAAGCAAGTAATCTCGTGAGAAAGAGGAAAAGAGGGGTCGGGTCTGTGTGACTTGGCCCAATCACATGTGGCCAAGTCATGGGTCAAAGGCCTTGTCACCCTTGTCTAAAACAAAAGAAAACCCAGGCCAAAAGACTTACGTGCCCTTGCATGAGAATCAAGGAAAGCAGAGAGAAGGAGGGGAAAATTGGGGAATCTACGAGGAGGATTCACCCCTTCTGTGGTCGCACCATGAGCGACGAGCTGCAAGCAGCAGATTGTAATGGAAAAGTAGGAGAAATTGCGATCAGCGATAATTTGAGAAACCAAGTGATAGAAAGAAAGAGGAGGAGAAACTGAACTCACCACTAGGTGTGATTGCTTAGAGAAGACGAGAAGAAGGAGCACTGGCCACCGTAAACCCTAGACCCAAACTTGATCATCGAAAATCGAACACACGAGTAATAAGGAAATTGGTATGAGAGGAGGTTCGCAACTCAACTGAGGATGACCAAGGTACATCTATTTATAGGTGAGGGTCCAAGAAATAGAGAAGGGGAAGGTTGGCTGAGATGCTTGGGGCCCAAGGTTTGGGGTTTTCTTAAATTCTTGATGAAATCTCATGAGTAATGGCTCAAAAAAAACTAAATCAAATTTAGAAACTGGTTGCGAAAAAATCAAGGAAAAAGAGCAAGAAACGAGGAAGATATTGCGATTTGAAAATCGTGCATGTACAGGACCAGTTCCCCAATTTGGCATCGGTTAGAAGATGACCCGGAGCCATTGGATTGTGGATCCAGTGGTCCAAATCATGTGCACAAATTATATATGTGTGACATTAAATGTTATTTCTATTCAATTTCGAATAAAGTTTCATTTAAATTATTTTCCTTTTTTCCTCTCTTCTTTTGAGGATGCAAACAAACACAAAATTAATTGAAATTTGACACCTAGTCTATTTTGGACATATAGAATCTGAATATGGCCTTAGTTTTCACTTTTTATTACTTTTAATATTTTGTTTAATTCTTTTAAAATAAATCATATTTTCTCTTTCTTAATGTATTAGAGACTTCTAGAATTGCCTAATCAATGTGAAACTTCCCCCATAAGAAAACTTAAACATTTTAGATATGAATTTGCCATTAATTTTATCCTTTGAAGCTATTTTATATATTATTTAATATTGTGGGCTTGAATTACATTTTCTCTCTCTTAAACAAATTAGAACATTAAAGATTGTCCAAATTAGTTGGTTATCATGAAGACCTAGAATCTAATATTTGTTTTCTCTTTTGGTGTCTTTAAATGTTTTATTTAATATTTAGATGAAATCATCTTTTTCTTTTCTATATAAAATTGATATAATTATTATTATCCCAAATTTGTGAAACTTGGCCTCCAAGCCAAATAAACCCCAAAGAAAACTAATCCGAAATTATCTTTAACCAATTAGTCTTCCTTTTATGAATTTTAGCTCATTATGCATTATTACCACTATTCCTCATATTAAATAATTCCATATCACATTATCTTGTTTAAAGAGTTATTATTGATTTCTTTATCCCTTCCTTGTTTCAAAAGGCTATAGAAAATTCTAGAAAGAACTCATTTTATCATTATTCCACTTGAAAGGAAAATTTGCATTTTAGACCCTGATTGAAACATCCACTGAGGTATTTGTGCATAAACCCACATATTTGAATAAATATTATTCAAATATATTCAAAATCACTAATAATTCCCATTAATCAACATCAAGGCCAAAAAGGACACAAAGGAAAAGAAAAACTTATGAAAAGGGCTAGATTAATAATATACATAGATTTCGATTCGTTACAAAGGCTTTTAATCTTTCCAACATTTTAATACCAAAATTTAGGGTATATATGTATCAATTATCACTTTGATACATAATAACACCACTTCTAGAATTTGGATTATAATTAGATCTTAATCACATTTTATTCATGTTCCTCTCATTTTTCTGAACAATTTTCATATATAATTTGTCTCAAGCCAACCATCCTAGCAATTACTATAAATATTGTAATATTTTCAATGATTTGACCAATTGCGTATCGACATATCAATAGGGTATATATTTATCAAAATAGAAGTGGGTCTAGGCCTTCTATCCAATAAGCATGATCCATCTCAGCGTGCAGTGCCAATGTGGCTAGGGGAGAGACAAGAGGACAAAAGACAAAAAGATCCTTACTCTTCCATGTCGACCCCAGGGCTATAGCGGTCTTTTTGCGCATGATCATCCCTAACCTCACAACTCCTTCGATTGTGTGCCCAACCTAATCAACCCAAAGGTTGACTTCGTGCTCCACAACATCGAAGGGTGGGGTAATGGCACAGGCACCTCTTCTGGTCCTAGTCGAACTTATCGGCGGTGTTGAGATTGTTAGAGAGGCATGAGAAAGTGGAAGGGATGAAGGTGTACCCATCGGTGGAAGTAGGGGATCAGGGTAGTCACTGTAATTGATAGCTGAGTAGCTTCTCATGCCATGGACCTATGTGAAGGTTACTCCTGGTACGTGAGAGGGTTGTGTACCCTTTTATAGAAGATAGAGGGTGAGGCAGGCATCGATCCATCCTTCCCATGAAACTTGATTTCTACTAAAAATTGAGTAAACACTACTCCCTCTCGAGAACACGAGAAATTGGGGATGATTAAATCTAGTTTCCTCTCCCGAAGCAAAAGGAGAAGGAATTAGTGTGGAAGGTTGAGTCCAGAGAGAGATTGGGATGCTGAGAAATCAAATGTACTGTTGGCTCAGTTTTCATTTTTAGTGAGAGGTGGATCTATGATCAGACGGATAATAATCAAGTGCATAGAGGGAATCTGAGATCTTATTTCCATACAGTCCCATTCACATTAAATGTGACACGCTAGCCATTAATCATTCACTTTAGGAAAACTCATAAAATCCAACACTCTCTCTTCCAATTAACCCCAAATTTTAAAGAGAACCTTATAATAACTTAATCTCATATTGGGAAGATTGGTTATCCAAGAGATGCTTTTAGATGCCCTTTTCTCTCTCCTTAAAAAAGAATATAATCCATTCATTTCAAGTAGGTCCCTCTATCTTTACAATTTTCTATAGGCCTTTAGGAACCTCCTTTTCCTATGAGACTTGGAAGGCAACTCGCTAAAGTCTTTCTCAGCCTTAATCTATTTTATGAGAATTATTGGGATAAATTTTATGCACAAAACGTGCTTTTTTGGAAAATTGTTAAATTAATTACCCACGCCACATGGAAGATCATTTTTCTCTCAAATTCTAGAATTCTCTTCTTTTCATTATATTTTCATGCATCCCAAAAGGCAAATCGGGATGACACTATTTGACGCCCCAAATATTGTGTTTCCATTCATGGGTAAATAATTACTCTTCTAATTATCTAAAACATAACACATCTTATTTAATTTTGAAAACTTGCATATTATCCTATATTTCTATTATTCAACAATTCATAAAATCATTGTTATTTATTTATGCACAAAACCTCTTATTTCTTTATCTGTTTCCAAGGGCCTATTTGCAAAGCAAATAGTCTCATGGGCCACGGGTTGCACCCATGCCACAAAGATGAATTACATTATTATTCTTATCAAATAATACCATTGGGGAATTTACTTGTCAATCCATGCATTATGCTTTTATATAATTCAATTTCACCCAAAATTGAGGATATTACATAAGAGGACCTTGGAAGGATGAGCATGTTTCCCTAGACCCACAAGATATAACTATTCCTTGTGAGATAGATTTGAAGTGGACATATTTCCCTATGCAACTAGGTATAGTTGTCATATAGTTCATTTTATGAATCCACTAATATAGGTGTCGAACCATGTTAAGCTGATAAATTGTATTTGATTGTACTTTTTACTTTCTACTTTACATCAGTCATTATGAAAACATGCTTTCATTATTGAACAATGGGATATTTATCCTTTGTGAGAGATAAAAATGATGGGTTTGAATCAAACCAAAGGCACTCTACGAACGGCACTTCATGTTCATCGATCCAGAAGGGGGTGACCGGACCATACCGTCTCAGGCCTCCGGGTTTATTGTGTTGGGGTGAGTCACAAAGTGGCTCGGCCTATGGCGGGTTCATCGCGATAAAAAAATGATGGTCTATTAAGAATGGGGATTTACTCGATTTGATTGAGTAACGAGTGGTCCCCCTCTTGGGTGACACTCATTACAATTATTATGTTAGAGCCAAAACAGTTGATTAAGTCCATCTGTTTTGATTTTATCTCACATAATCTCATTGTATGACTCTTATGTTATGTGCAAACTCTCTAAATGATAAGCCTACCACAACTCTACCTATGTTTTCTACATTAAGATAAAAAAGAACAAACTAAGATTTGATATGTTGCCAATCAGGATCTTGAATTCTTAAACCTCATGTGAGAGGACACCATGAGATCTTCCCTATAGTATAACCTAGGTGTCTAGATAATTGTTGGGATGTTTTGAGATCTAACCTTATAAGGGTAGAATAAAATCATAAGGATGAAAAAGTAGAGGAATAAGGAGATGTTGGTGTCGAATACTTTGTGAATTGATTCTTGTATTGATTTTAGATCCATCCTCTTGTATTACATTACATGGTTTATACTGACAAAAAATATCTTCCATTAAACTACTATTTTGCATAAATACAGTTTTTTAGGATTTTATCAGTGCTTTCTTGAACTAAGTCACAGTGAAGAAATGCAAGAAATATTTGGAGAGAACCCTACAACTAGTTAGAATGAAACCTTCAAGCCTAAGGTGTGGTGGACCTATCCTTTTTATCCCTTTGGTTGTAAAGAATTATACTATTGAATTAACATATTGTAACATAAACTCTAGGGTTGTTAAGAGACAACTTTGACCTAGTTAGTTGAGATAATCTAATTGGAAGCATGACATACATAAAGCATGAACCCACCCAGTAAACACAACTAAATGGTTGATATATTACTCTAATGCCATTAGAGTTGTTTAGCACGGGTTATTAATTTGAACTTTTATGCAGTGGATAGTAATTGGTTAGTAGCTATATGGATAAAGTGATTTCGAGGACGGAACCCTCTTTAAGAGGTGGATGTACATCATAAACCTATCTAGTAAACACAAGTACATAGTTGATAGAGTTTTTAGCATGACTTACTAGTTTGAACCTTTTATGGGGTGGAGAGTTGGTTAGCAGATATATGGATAAAGTGGTTTCCATGACAAAATCTTTCTTAAGGGGTGGAATGATGTAGCACACCAAAAGTTGACATCCTAACCCTAGAAGTGCTAATTCCATGTATTGGGACTAATAGAAATAGTTCCTAAGATAACTTCCAAACAAGTTATAAGGCATACCTTGACTACAAACAAACAATGGGTTTAGATACCTCAGATACTACATGACTTGATTGAAAGATCATGAACCATTCAATGTGAAACATAGACAGTTTCACCCTGGAATGTAATAGGAAAGGAGTAACAAGTAGTACTTAGATTGCTAATGCAAACGGATAAATAATAATGGGACTTTTGAATAATACATGGTAGCTCATGTAATGTAAGGAACTAGTACATCTATGTTAATAAATGAACAAATAAAGGATGATATATAAACTACTCAAAGAATCACCCGAGCGCTAATCTACTCAAAACATTGGACTCCCCAAAGCAATGCCTTTAAACAACCAAGGAGCCTGAAACTGGTTTAGGCTGAACGTGAATGGCTCAATAAATTTAAATGAAAATTTACATTACGTGGAAGGGATCTCGCGCATGAGATTCGTACTCAACTCATACAAATACACGGCCAATATTAAAAATGGAAAGCCTTGCAAAGAAAATCACTAAAAAGTCCTCAACAAAATCCCGAACTGCATAAAATCTAGTAATCTACTTTTATGTACAAAATTAGAGTTATAAATTTACCCACTTTAGTTTCGCATTGCAGTGTTTTTGACAAATCCTCTTGTGTTTACCTAAAGGTTTCAACATTGAGTTTGTTAGCTTCAGCGGAAAGACGGCCTTCTTTTATGTTGTCTTTCCTGAACAGATAAGACTTCCTTTAAAGTGGATTCCTTGACAAACCTATGACTGCATCCAGGCCACTTTTGATAGGGACAACCGTACCAAAAATGTCAATGAAATTTAATACCATGCTTCGAATCACAAAGATATTTATGTCAAAGAAGAAAAGTGCCAGATCCCAGATGCAACCACAACATGGCAAATTCCCCACTACGGCACGCTACCAAAGGAGTAGTTTTAAATCAATATAGTCAATAACACGACCAGCTATGATTACAAATGACAATTTATAGTTTCGGTTTCAGACAAGTAAATATTAAAGTTGCACTCACAAAACAGCCCCCCAAAAAAATTTTACAGACCGTGATAAGATCACCCCGAAAAAATAACAGAAAATATTTCCACAAGATGAAAACACTTGCGAAATTCGGAAAATACTGGCAATTCAAGGCAACCACCCGGGTACGACAGGTGAGTTAAGCAAAACAAGCCAGCGTCTTGGCGATTAGATAGTTTTGCTTCTCCAGGGAAACAAATCACAAAAAGGTGGTGCAGTTTGTTTCCTCACATGGAGCTGCAACAAAAATTGAATTGAGGAATAGGTCCAACTTCCGGTCAAAGACCATGCACAGCTGCCTTTTCCTCTTGGATCTTGCTCCTTACAAACTGACAGGGGATGAGAACTTCGTTTCCCTCCCAAATCTAGCCCCAGAAGTTGTTGGGCCTGAAGGGCATAGAAGTGGGTAGATGGGTACCGGTTAAGGGGGGTGTATTATTGTTAGATGCACCAGCAGCTGCTGCTATTGTGGTGGCTGAGAATCCTGATGATGCTGCAGTAGACGTTGGCGGCATTGGAACACCATGCACTTGCCAAGCCCAGTTAGGAACTGCCGGAGGGGCCATATCTGGGCCCTTTCCAGGTGGCATTTCCTGTTATCACATGAAAAACATCAAAGCAAGCATTTTACAGTTAGCAACTTAAAGGAATAATCAACTCAGCAACTAATAGAAACTTATTAGTTTTGTGCTAGCAAGTTATCATTGTATGTCTCGTTTTCTTCTCCTATTATATAACAGGTAATTCAAGATTTTGATATAAATTAACAAAAAAACTTGTTCAAGGACGATATGTTTGGAAGATAATGCATCAGTGAAATGCTTAAAATAGTGTACAGTTCATAACAGTTAGCATCTACACAATTAAATTAAAACGGTTTAGATCATCTTTTGTGCAAAATGTGCAACAGGATTGTTTATATGACCTGCCACTGCTATCACATACACTGGGCTATAAGTTGTGGGGGCCATGTACTTGCTTTCCTATGGGGTCAAAAAGAACACAAATCACAATAGATTAGCTCCTACACATGAGAATCTTGAATCATGGCCCAAAGCAATCTAAAGTAATTGACCTGTTTCCAGTCTAATACAACTATACAAGTATACAACTACAGATCAGCAGAGAACAAGCATCGATTAAGGAAACAATGTTGACCTTGTAATAACCTAATAAACTCATGGACAAGTCAGGAACAAGCCTAGATGCAGAGCCCTGTGTGTGTATAAAGAGCAAACACCTACAATTATGGAAGTCAAATTGACTATATCAGTGGTCTGATGCAGCTATGGAGAAGCAAGGAACTAATCTAGAGGCAAAATATTACGTAATTACAGAAGGGGGGCCATTAGGAAGGAAAGGGTCAGTTGAAGCTACATCCGATGCAAAACAGGGAAAATTTGCAGTCAATGTGTCAACATATTCCCAACTCTAGATTCAGAACCCTACATGTTTACGGAGAACTCATATTGACGATTGTGGAAGCTAAATTGACATTCCTGTGAGCCAATAAAGCCATGGACAAGCCAGGTACAATCCTGGAGGTAGAACAATATTAGTTAACAGTCACCTGAAGCTACCTCCCAAGCAAGCAAAGTAGGTTTTAGGGTTCAACGTGTTCCCTAATAATAATAGGAAAATTTCTCTTGAAAGACCTAAATCTAGTACCTCCACAGTTCGGCTGTCAATGGCCTATTTTACCGACTCTGAAATTCAAAGCATTCAGTCGAAATGATAAACAAAATTCTTCCTGTGTAGATCATCCATCTCTTTCTACAATAGCAAGTGTCAGATGGAAAAGGTGTTACATCACTTTCAATTTCTTTTTATATTGGTAAGCATGTTACTCATTAAAAACCAAACAAAAGAGCTACATTGGTAAAGTACAAAATGGGGGAGGCTACGCTCCAAACTTAAACCTATTTATACAAATATAGGTTATCAAAATCAAAAGTAACTCTGTTCCAGACAAGGCTGTTAGTGGGGAGTTTTCATCAAAAATAAACCTATTTATACAATTCGAAAATTATTTGATTCCACATGAACCAAATATGATAAAGGATCCTAATGGAGAGGAGGCAACTACTGCGGTCCTTAAAGGTCAGTATATTTTCAAAGCATTTGGGAACTATGGGGAGAAACCAACTCGCTGTCAATTTCACATTGGCTTATTTGGCATACTATTGTTCAAATTAAACAATAAGTTGGGTAGCCGAAATAATCAGAAAAGAAGACGACAAATCCGAAACTTACTTTCAGAATTAGTTCCGTCCTATATTCTATTTCAAGCTCTGTGGGCGGTTTCAACAAAAGAGCTAAACTGAAATTTATTCAGGAGTAAGAATCTACTATTTTCGAGCTGTTTGGAATGTCACTTCCAGGCCTGGCCTGAAAACTTTAGCACAAAAGTGCAAATGAAAACATATTTATAATCCTCTAGCCATTTCTGGACAATACCTGGCCACCTGTATATGCTTTTTCAAAAAGGGATAAATTAGATGGAGAAATTGTTAAAAACATGAATCACGCTAGTTTACACTTTGGCACCAAAATGTCAAATTATGGATTTAAATAAACATAACAGTTTCATGATGTATATCTGAGTTCACTATAAGCAAAAAGTGAGTCCAAATGCTACATTTTAGACCTTGTCCCTGTGTGCATCATAAAGTCCATTCACCTTGAACAGTAGTAGTTGTATGATGAAAGCAATGCTGCTTCATTGTCGGTTTGTCTGGAGTAATCTGGTTTGTATTGATGTGACTGACCAAAGTTTACTAGAGCATGACAACTTCTACAACTTTACTCCTAAAGACATCCCTTACTATTCTGCATTGTACAATGTAGCCCCAACCGACAAGAAAAAAAAACTCCAACAGAAACATTCTGAACAAATCATTTTTTTATTTCTGGCTTTATAGGGCTCCAACCAATGTTCATCATCAATAATTTTATTATAGCATATTGAAACATTATAATAAATATTCCATTGCATCCATCCAGACTATAAATTCATATCAATGAATTAGAGATTTATTAGACATGACATTGAGATAGATATTGGATGAAAAGGAGGTAAATTCTAAATGGTGGGCTTTACCAACGTGGACACTAGAATATAGACAATTGGATGGAAGTGATGTAGCTTCTACATGACATGCCTTTTTCTGGTGTAAATGTAACTCTAGAAATTATAGATTAATATAATTAGAAAGAAAACAACCAAAGCTTACCATGCAATTGGGGAAGTATCCAGTGCGAGGGGCACTCCATAGAGGAGGATGCCCAGGCACCATTGGCATTTTGTATGGTTGATTGGCAATGAAGTAAGGCATACCCTTTGGCTGTGCATGAATGGAAACACAGTAGAGTCAAGCATGGTGTTTGAGAATCACAAAAGACTACCATAAAAAAAGTTAAATAAAATGCATATAACACAGAAGATCAGATGTAATAATCCGCGGAAAGATTATTCAAGTGAAGATTGAATGAATTGCCTTAATCATTGTTATTTTCATTCTAAAAGGCATCCAGTTTACTCAAAAACAAGGCAAATGCTTTGCAGAGATGTAGATCAACAAGATTACCATGTCTTTACTACTGCCAGAACCTCCAAGGAAGGCATACTGGATCTGCATGTCACGGGGGATGATATTGACTTTTGGGCTTCCCGCGACTGGCTGAGAGATGCTCAAGTTCAGGTCCAGATCTTGGTCGATTGCTGACAGAAGTAAAACCAAAATTTTGAAAATCATTTTCAAATCACTGTTCTCAATATACTTTCCAGATAAGATTAGTTTACCTTCCATGTCAAAGTCAGGTAAAACTTCTCCATCATACGTATTGGGATCAAAGTTGGTGACAGCTTCTCTTCCATTGCATTTGATAGCTGCCTTATCATAAGCCCTGGCACAAAAATTCCAGACAATCAGAAACTAAACTAATCTCAATTAGCCAATGACAAATAGGAAGGCTGGATTATATGCATGGCTGTAACAACCTTGCAGCCTCGACTTCGCTGTCGAACAACCCAAGATATATATACCTGCAAGCAAGGTACATCCTTAAGGTGTAATTATTTTGAATCCTGATATTGTTTTGTTCATCTCCAAGAGAGTATTTATAAAGGAAGGTAGAGTTTGTAATGATGTTCTTAAATGTGAAGAATGAAAAGGAACTTTTCATCCACAAAATATTAGATTCCAGATGGTTCTCAAGCATTTGTTCAAATAAAAGAAGAAAAAAAATTAAGGATCATATATATGGAAGCCTCACTTCTTCCCAAGGAATTGACCCATGCGGGCCTCCCACCTCCCACACTTGTGGAGAGTAACCCCTCTGTATTTTGAACTTCCCCTTGAGAACCCTGTGCTCTGACGCCGTAGCAAGTGCACGAATTCCTCCTTGGTTAAATGCTTCATCTACAATATCAGACAAAGCCAGTGTGACGTGTCCGGAGATTTCTCATGGGGAATCAAGAGATGAAGAACAGACGTTAAACAAGAACAATCTGACTAACCTGCTTCATTTCCTCTTCATAGTCACTGATATGGAAATTGATGTCAGCATCAACCCCCCTGAAGTGGATTGCAGCACGATCATAAGCCCTGCAAGAGACCATCATAATCTAAATCAACTGATCTGAAATATTAGCTAGGGATCACAAACTATCAGATGGAACTATTCTAACCTCGCAGCAGCATGGGCAGTGTCAAATCCACCTGTAACAACACACAACATTTCATCAATAGGCAGAAGTCATGTTTCAGAAATTTTTTTGAAAAAGCAGGCTTGCTGATGCGAATGGGATTTTCCTTGCTGAGACGGCAAATAAACGCTTGGCCGAGTAGTAGACTCAGATGAAGAAAAGTCGTGTTTCAGAAATTTCAATAGGAAACAGACTGGCTCATAGAAAAATGGGATTTTGATTTTTCTGGACAAGTCGGGACATGAGCGCAAACCCAGATAGGCTGGTTTCGGAGAAGTGTATTTCAGAAATTCCAGAAAAGAATAAGACTTGCTGATTGAAAACGAGAATTTTGTTGCGAAGTGGATAAATAGACTCTTACCCAAGTACACTTGCTTCCCGCAGTCCCTGGAAAATGATTGGAAGAAAGAGGGGCGTAAGAGATTTGTATTTGATAACAAAAGAACTAGTACGGATACCCTTTGTATCCTATTGGCAATATGTATTGTATCTACTAACCATATGTGAGATTCCCATCTCCCCGTCCTCCGGTAGAACGTGACACCACGGTACTGAGAGCTCCTCGACCTAGGGCCACGCCTACTCTTCTTGGCCTGCTGCTGCTGCGGAAGACGCTGCTGCTGCTGTTGTCTGAAGATCGCCTCCGCCTGCGCCAAGCCAGTATCGTCTCTGGAGAAACTGAAATCTACCCACCTCGGCGGCACAGGAGAAGACGATGACGATCCCTGGGCGGCAGCAAAGCCCGAGACTGGGCCGGTTACCGACCCAGCCGCATAGGCGGTAGAGCCTTGCGGGAACAGCTGCCTCGTGACGAAATGCGGCCCAACTCCACTGCGTTCGCTGATGCCACCATCGTCCTGGTCTTCCGGATCACCGAAATCCCCCTCTTCTCCCTCCTCCTCGTCCCCGGGGGCGCCCCTCCCCCCACGCTTCATGATGCGGAACACGAACCCGGCGGGCTGGGAGCACGAGTCCTCGTCTCCCATCCCGCCCGCCGAGCCGTCGGCGTTGAGGATAGAGGAGTTGGAGGACCCCGACTCGTTCCCGCCCGTAGACTTGTGTTGCTCCGGGGACGGCGAACCATCAGCGCCGCCCTCGCCAGGGGAGGCGACGTTGAGATCCAGCATCTGGGTGCCGTGCCCTGGATTCCACCACCGTTGCTATCCCCACAGGCAGCAGCAAACCCAGTCGCCAAACCGGCCCTTCTTCTCACCCTCTTCCTTCAGCCACCTTCGCCTCTTGTTTCAAACCTCTGCAAGGAATCGCGGGGGTTCGGTGAGTAGTACAACAAAGGTCATGACGCAGGTACCGTTCGAAGTGAAATGAAAAGAAAGAGAGGAAAGGCAGGCGGTCCTAATAAGCGAGGCAAAGCAATCGGAGGACGCGACCAACAAACAGCAACAGAAACAGCAACACCAACAACACCAACAACAGCAGCAAATACCAATAATAATAGCGGGATACTACTTCGTCCAGCCTCCAGGTATTACTGTGGCATCGTCGTACAGGCATCCAGCCCCACACCCAGACAACACCGACACCTAGCTCGACTCCCGTCACGCAAAGGAACGATCTTTTTTAACCCCGAAGCACAGAAGTAAAATACAAACTCAGGGTAAAACCCCGAAGAGAACAAAGGAATAAAGTTGCGGACAATCCGGCACCCCATCGTCGCTACCCTTTCCCCCACTCCGGTGTCGTCGCACAGTACAATACAGACGAGAAATCAATCAAAGATCGACACCTAACCAACCTGCTAGCACAGACAGGAACGGGCCCAAGCTAAACCTGGAGGAGAAAGGAGATAAATAAAGAGGAATCATCAATCACAAGGATTGTCAAGCAGAAGCAAGCGGCACAGGAAAAGGAAAGATGGGGGCAGAAGGCAGGCAACCCGACCGGACGGGGGAGCAGACCTTGATAGTGATGACGGTACTCGCAGGCTGTTTGCGGCATTACTAGCCCCTGGTGAAGGAAGAAGGAGGTGTAGATGATTGTGGAACAGGATGTTGATACCCAGCAGGCATCTGAAGGGTGGGTTCCATTCCCATTCGGGGAGGAGGTAGGAAGCGCAGGTGTTTTAGTAGTAGTAGAAGTAGTAGAAAGGAAAGAGGGGGAGATATCATATGATGAGTGGCAGAGTGGGGGGAGACGAAGAAGCGACGGACGAGGAGGGAGGAAAAGAGCAGCGGATGGGACGTGTGAAGCAAAAGAGTAGTGTCAAAATGGAAGGCGGGGCCCGCGCTTTCCCATCTCAGGCGAGGTGACGCCTTGCTCTCTAAACACCCCTATTCGCCTCTCTTGTTTCTAAATCGAACAATAAAACAAGCATGTCTTGTGCCAAATTCATCGGATAGGCCATAAAAACAGATACAAAGACCCGGCAAAAGGGCATATGTTTTGGGTGGGCTGGAGCTTGAAACACCACATGGGTTGGTTTTGCTTCTTGTTTTCTTCTTCAATTCAACTTCATTCGTTTTGTGTTGATTGAAAACAATGTGTACACATTATTCTTTGCTCTCCTTTTATTTGCTTGGAATTCATTCATTTGTGATCATTGTCAATTAATATTAATGTGCAATAGCCAACCCCTTAGAGATATACTTGATGTGTAGGAGAACAAAGCCAACCATGGTCCTATTGAGCTTGGTTGTCAACCATATTTTTCAATATGGAAAAAAGGTTTATTATTGTATGTTTTAAATATTTTATGCATATGGTGTAGTTCATGTTTATTTGAAATGTCTTTGGTGTGTTGTTATGTTACTAAGTTAGAACTTGTTGTCTAGTACTAGGTTAGAAGTCACTTTTTATCATATTGTCGTTGTTTGTATGTACTCAACCGGATCGTCATTCTTTTGAATGTAGACATGTGGGTGCAAATGGGAACAATGAAAGAAACCACGACTTCCTTCCTTTTTTGTCTCATTCTACTTAAAGACTGCACCATTTCTTTTGCCTTTGTCACATGCAGGGATCACGAGAGGTTCTAAGTGAAGTATACATATTGCTATATTGTATGCAAATAGTTGTAAAATACATTTGAGGTAGATAGAACATTAATTTCTCATATAAGAGAAAAATTGTACATCTAGATGTGACAAAATCCTCCCCCCTAAAATGGAGTTTTTAGGTGATGCCAGTTATAGTAGACCATAACTCCGTGTTATTTTAACTTGTCATCCAGTCCGTGTGTCTATCGTCTTCTCAAGTTAGGGACCATCTTTACTAAGAGCATAAAATGATAACCATGACAAACACCAACTAGACACTAAAGTGTAATTGAAGATGCAAGGAAGGTTGTAAAACCCATACTTGTAACTTACATAGGGGAGGGGGTGACGAAGACACTCTTATGGCATGGTTGGGGGAGGTGGGAAATTAATGGCAAAAGGGTACTATATTCATATGTTAAGGAAACGCTCTCATACACATATTTTGTTCTAAAATCCTTGGATATATGGGTAGTTAGTCACGAATAGCACTTATGTTTCTTTTAGTATGTTATTTTGGCTCTATATTATTAATCTCATAGTTTAGGATTAAAGATACACAATCACCTCTAAAGTTTTTTTGTCCAGCTCTACTTAAAATCTCTCTTACGTATTTGAAAGAAGAAGAAAAATAAGGCAAGAAGATTATTAAAGAAGATTATTTAATCTAATCTTTGTCATTTACTTGGACATGTGGGTACAAACAGTTTCGTATGAGAGAAACCTAGTCTGCTTTAGTCATTTGTCCCCGGGTATTTTCTTCTCTCTTAGATCTTTGGATAACAGCAAGAGGGATACTGAGGAGGATAGATTATACATATGCTAAAAGCATATAGACGGATACAAAATAAACGTACGACAAACAGGGTATGACACTTTTTATCTATACAATAAACAATACACCCAACGTGACGAAAGATGAAGAGAAGGGGTGTTGATTGTGATTCACATGAATCGTGACAAATCTTTATTAAGGAAAAGTTTAGTGTACACGAGGTAGGGTATGAAGACAGGTAGAAACCGGTGAGTGAGTGGAAGGTGGTGAGCGTCGGGGTCTATGGATGCCCCTACGTGCCTAACGTGGTCATTGGCTGGCCACCGGCCCTTTGGGCTGGGCTACTTGACTGCTTCTCAGGAGCAGACCAGGGACAAAAAAAGAGAGAAATAAACTTCCTTCTGCAGGAGGAACCCGCGAACCGTAAACTTTTGCCCTGTGTGGGCGGTCCGGTCAGCGGGTCGTGAGCGGTACGATAACGATCCTACGGCTGGTTGTGCAGTCACGTGCTCACCTGATGCAGCTCCGTCGGCGCGTGGGTGATGACAGGTCTGTCGTGCCCATACCGATCTTTTTAAATGCAGGTTTGAGAAGAAAACCCAAAACCTTGTAAAATTAAGATTAAACTGCCCCTTGGTATCTCACCCACCACCCCCATAAACGACGGGATGTAGCTGTCAATATTGTTTTTTGGCAGGACCTTGTGGTTTCTTTTCGGGGCCGGAAACATGGTACGAGCCTATAGGGCGTAGGAAGACCAGGTCGCTGGGAGAGAAACATGCTAGTTAGTACATATAGGGAGAGGACAAGGCAGCTGCAGAGCAGGACAGCAACAATTGCCAGAAACAAGCAGGGTCTAAACAGATATTTCAAACTCGTCTCTGTTTGTTACTTTCCTTGATATGACAATTTTACAGCACGGCGGATTCCTGTTCCACCTATCGTAACCGCTCGCTGAATTACATTTTTCAGGAATGCTTGGAATATGATTCTTCATGAAGAGAAGAGACCGTTTTTCTGTCTTTCCAAAAATGGATTGGATCAAAAGGGCCGTCCACGTGATGGAGATGGCCGACGTCGACCATGTGTCGGGGTGGATTAGAAGGCCTTTGGATAAGTCCACTAGGCCTGGCCATATCGCCGCCACTTCCCTAGTAACGGATTTTTCTTTTTTTTTTGGGTAAACTTCAATTATTGTTAGTTCTTAAGGTTAAGATGTAACGGCCATCCTGTAATGTATGGTTTGATTTCAGTTTTCCGTACTAGGATGAGTGATCATTTAATTAAACACAATAAGATTGTACATGAAAATAAATTCAAGATCTTTGGTGGAAGGCAATAGTAGAATCAACATATGCAGTCCTGAAACCTCCTATTAGGCCACTTCCACCGCCACCAAAATCAACACTTCTCGCTCCACCACCGACTCCACTACCTACACCTTCAATACATGTGTCTGCTTGATTGTGAAGGCGGTGTTGCCACTTTTTTGGAGTTAGACACACACAAACCGCCACACTATCGAGAACTTAGTAATCTTATCAAGCGAATAGAATCAATGCATAGTAACAACCGGGAGCTGCGAGTTTTCGAGTCGCTCTGAGCTCCGTCGGGGGAAGCAAAACTCCTTGACATCCACAACCGGGAGGTAGAACCACCACGCCCCCGTCTATGTAGAAAAATATAGCATCAGGTGGGTAGCGGACAATTTTATTGACATATTTCTCATTTGTCAGCAGATCACGTAAATAACTATACAATGGGAAGGATGGTTTCATGAAGATATATCTAGCCTGAAGTAAGTCTAGCGACAATCCTCATTGATGTACATGTGCATTCTGTCTTGGACAGTGGTTATGTAGCTCCTAGTCACACTCGGACTCGTCTGACTGCTCTTCCATAGACAACAGACTCAGACAACTACTACATCGACTCCTCAGATCTCGCCACGGACTACGAGTTGACGTTGCCCTCCTAGCAGCAACCAACAAACCCCTGCCTCTAGAGTAGTCCACACGAACTAACTAGAACTTCTGTCATCCTACAAGAACGGATAGGAAGGAGTTGTCCCTTCCATTGGTGTACTAGTCACCAACACACTCTCCCGCAACAATGATCCTCAGTTATTTCTCTCCCATGACTATCCCTCTCTAGTCGGGTAGGACTTGCTTGGGCTCTCGTGTTTACTACAACTAGAGAGGGCAACAATTGTCAGAACAATTGATTCTCAATTGTCTGTGTAGTAGTCGTATTCTGGGAAGCCCCCAGTCTCCCTCTATATATATGAGGGGTTAGGGTCAGGGTTCCCAGTCCCCAACTAATGCGGGACTAAAACATGAGTGGAAATGATAAGTAGATCTTGAATTTTTGTAACTTTTCAGGAAGTTTCACAACCAACGTGCAATGAAATAGTCGTTATACATGGTCGTCTTGTATGCAAAACAGTCGTTTCGCTAAGTGAAATGGTCATCTAGGACACGAGATGGTCATTTCTTACTTTTTCAGTCAGATATGAATTGACAAATCATTTCCTAATTAATGTTATACATTAATTTACTTACACCCTAAGTATGTGCAATTAAAACGAGTTCAGGAAAATTCCAGAACTTTCGTTCATCCCAACCGAGCCGTCTCACACAAGCGAGACGCCCTCTCACTCACCTAGACGGTCGTCTGGTGGGTTTGAGTCGAGTCAATCGGTTCAACATCTTGAACTGGTCGTTTCATAGGGTATAACTAAGCCAATTCAATTTATGATTTGCTTGACAACCCAAACGACCATCTCAACACTTGAGACGCCCGTATGGCTGCTCAAAATGGTCGTCTCACCCAGTGAGATGGTCGTTTGGCAGTTCAGTCAGCCAATCTGTCGATTGTGTGAATTGAATACCTAAATACTTTAGTACTTAATTCAATTATCATTCAATATCAAACTCCTCTTCTTGATGAGTTCATATGTGTGTGACCTTATAGGTCCCATATCACATTAGCAGTGAATGTTCATAACTAACTTATGACATCACAAGCAAAGAGTGGTGCCTAATCACACATCATTGCTACCCAAGTGAATGGAAAGTTAAGGAGCAACTTCAACCTACAATCTGTGTATGGTGTTACAATATTTGTATAGTCCCTTTGTCACTGATATCCAGATTGAACTGGAGGCATGGAGTAGTTATCCTCATTATGATTCAATCTTATTCCTTGAACCAAAGCAGACTGCATGAGATATATGTAAGCTCAATATCATATATTGACTCACATGCGTATGGCCATACTTTTTTCTCAATCTCTCTAATTAAGAGGCATTGGATATCATACTCCTATCGGAGGGACAAATATCATATCTATCACTCACAGTCATACCCCATGTGTCAAAGTCACCCAATCGTTATCGTTATAACAACCCATGTTTCAGGACTGCATTTGATGATGCCAAAGTGTACCCAACGACATGTGATGAGTCCAGTGATTTAAGGTCTAAGAACCAAAACCACCACCATCACTGTGAGAGATAACTATGACTTTTGTGATGATGTCTTCCATGTGTTAGTCTCACAGTGGTTTTGTCCGATATAATGTTCTCTAACATGTATCTCTGTATTTGGTTTGATATTGCCAGACCTGTCAAGCGGGTGGGTGGGTTGGGTTTGGGTTGGGTCATTGGGGGTTTGGGTCTCGCGGGTGCAGGTCAAAAAGACCCAATGTTGAACGGGTGGGGAAGTAGCACACCCAAACCCGACCCAGCGGGTTGCGGGTCGCCCGCGGGTGCCCATATAATATGTGCACAGTGAAAAGATATTGCTTGTTTCTGCACTACGACAAAGAGTAGAATGATTCATTAATATTTTTCAGTGTAAACATAACAAAATGAGGGCAAACTTCCACTACTTTTTGTGTCCAACACAATGTAATATCTATTATGATGTTTTGAAATAAAATGTAAGAGACAAAATGAAAAATAACCATTTCTGCAATGTACAATAAAATAAATAAATGATATAGATGTTACAAATAGCATAACATATTACCATAACAACACTATATTTTGTCATCTTATGCTAAAAGTTCTTGATGTGTCATGTTCTTATGTTTGTCCAATACATAAAGTGAACAGAAAGAGAATATAATTGTTATAATTGAATATAAAACATGCATTATACTATATATTCATTAGCATAAAAATAATATAGAAGTTAATGAATTTGTTTCCACTAGTATAAACAATTAACAAAGGATATCAATAAAGAAAGTTAGACTGTAACTCTTTATATTGTATACATTACACATCATCAATTTAGTTGATTGATAAATGTATAGGTGTTGCATGTCTTAAGAGTCATATAGATAATATATTTATATTAATATATTATTTAGTTTAATGGGCACTCACAGATGCCCACGGATCACCCGTGAGACCCACTAAATAAACGGGTGGGTATGGATTTGGGTGATTTCTAGCGGGTGGCAAATTTTGCCACCCAAACCCAACTTAAACAGGTTGACCCGTGGGCGTCCGCGGATTTTGACCCAATTTGACAGGTCTAGATATTGCCATATCATGACTAATGAGATTTAGTCATCGACCAACTCACACTCTAATCTTATGTGTTATTGTTGTTTATCAACCTTCCACAATAACAATCGATCATGGACATAATGAGAATATGTATATGTACTCTTAACATCCATATGATCTCATTCTTCCAAGTCACGTACTTGAAGACATATGTCATTGAGTAATATCATTCTCTAGACATTTATTATGTAATTCATTATCTCATAACTAAATATACAAAGTAAATTGGAAGATTGCATTTATTATTATTAAATCAGGTATCTAATGCCATATCCCAATCATCATATGATTGGCTCTCTGGGCATACATACCAATAGTCTATACCTAGCGACACCTACACCTGACTCCCTCTCCATGACCTTCCGTCATCACACCTTAGATCTCTAGCTGGAGATTTTACTCTAGACTGACACACTACGAGACACATATGTCCTATCAAGTGATTTTGTTTTGCTATTTTCTTGTTCTCCTTCCAATTGCACACTACTGACATCAACCATGGCATTCATTCTACTAGCATTACTTTATCTTGTATCTTTTGCCCTTTTGGTACTAAATCGAGGACACTTAATCATGATTGTACGTGCATTTTTTCTTTGTATCTGGGCCTCAACACACTGACGACTTCATTGAAAATGGGAAGTTCATTAACAATACTTGCACTCCAATCTCTACCACCATCTTCTATATAGATGAGAACAAGCAACCTTCTTAAAAAACACAAGCTTTCCAAAGCTCATAGGAAGCCGAGGGTGGATATTTCCTTACACCCGTTTGATCACCAAACCTGCTTATGTGTGCCCTTTTCACAACTCACACACCACAGACGCCATGACTCACCTAGATGTCTACCTTGACACTAAGACTACATGATTCCTCATTCTTCCTAGATCACAAAGGTATCTTGTTTGGGACATCACAGATGGGATCATTCACTTCTTTATGGGATCTACATCATTCCCCATCAACTTCTTCATCACACATAGAGGACAACTCCAATCAAGTCAAGGATGGGGAGAGATGTTGATATCCCTAAACCTCTACATGGGATGGCAACTCATCCTCCGCCTACAAGGAGACATGGAGGTTGATATATGGCTTACTGATGTAAACAACCAGATCCCTCACAACATCTGTAGACTGCTCAGGATTGACCACAACAACTACTCCTCTTCTAAGAAAGTCACTAAGGACACTGACCACCACAACCAGGAAGTCAGACATCAAAACAGTGGCCAGCCCAAAAACACCCAGGGTTAGACACAGGAAGACTACCTGGAGGACATTGTTGCTTATCCACTCACACAACCTAGAGACCCCACAAAAGTGATGATCATCTTCCATTATGATTCAGGTATAATTAACCTCCAAATACTTCTCCTCCCCCTTTAGATATATTGTAGGTGATATCCCCCCTCATCACCTACACACCTCACCATTATGGCACAAATCTTGAGCTTGCACATGCTCAGTTTGTGGAGGAACACACCAAATACCACACCAAACTGGTTCATGATGAATCCATCTACACCTGGATCGGGGTTATACACAAAAAAACACAATAGGACTCATCATCTTAGATGTAGGCAATGCCTTAAACATGGTCACCATCGACGATCTTGTCGTTTTCTTATAAGGTACTTTGCGTGCAAAATTTGGCCATATCTCCTATGCATGCCCTAAACCTAGACAGGGGTGGATCCCTCGTAATCACTTTTCTCCTCACCATACCCCACTGTCTCCACCATCACATTTTAGTTCCTCTTCCATTGATCTTTCTCTCCCGTCCTCCTGGCCAACCAACTTTCATGCTGCCATGGCCAGAAGATCTTACAGTCCAATCCCTTCTACCCTCTACACTGTGACTTTCCACATAAGACACACCCCCTCCATGACCCTACTTCTCACACCTCCCCACATCCAAACCCAACATCTCAACCCCCTTCCCCCCTACAAATATCAAACCCACCATTAATACGATTCATGCACCAACCCTCTTAGACTCCCCACACCCCCCGCTCAACTCATAGTAATTTTGCCACAACACTCTCCGACCTTTGATCGCCCCAATGGACAACAACACCATGGAATGCTCCATCGATCTCCTGGTTCATATGATGTGACTTCTGAAGGTCCTAACCTTGTGCACCATTATGGTTGATAATCTTTACTGCCCTGACCATTCTGACATTTAATGCCTCAAGATCACCAAAGCTTTGGCTTTTCTTCTCCCCAAATGCACTATATTCAAACCTAAAATCTTCTCCCTACCAAACTCCTTTATACCCTACCAGAGAAATCCATCTTCAAGCACATTTTGTGCAAACCTTCACCTTTACATGTGGTAATGGCTTCACACAAGCAAGTATCTCTTGATGGGCTATTGAGCATGGTGCATCACCAATGACCATTGGTGCCTTGGGCTGGATCTTGATTTCTGATCTTCCACCTCACCTTTGGAGAAAAGAGGACTTTAAATCCATAGCACACGTTTTGGGTGACACCATAAATCACTCTACCCCATAGACTTCTCCAAATCCTTCTGCATCTTTACCTTCATGAAGGACACCACCATTTTGGGAGATCTCAATATCAGATGTGGGGGTATGATATACAATGTCAAACTCAAGGCAGAACACCCATCCACCTACACACCTTTTTTTGAGACCTTTATAATCACCATACCTCTTGGTTTGAACCAAACAACATCCAGAACCACCCTAAATTTCCAGCTCATATAAAAACTCACATACCAATCGAGCATATTTTGACGGGTCCCTGCCTAGAATCATGCCTCTGAGCCTCTACACCCTAAAACACACTTCAAGAGGTCACGATACCACACAACCAACCACCATCCCCATTCACACAACAGTGGTCCATCGCAACACAACATTACACCCAACCCTCCAACACTAAATCAACCAGACATTATCATAACACCTTTCACAAGGTGAACATGCCATCACGAAGGACCTCAAAGCCACAAACAACCCATCGTAGATCTCCAATCAGACCATGAAGGAGCATGAAGTTGCTCAATCATTCACACTCCTCTACACTCTAGAGTCTTAGAAATGAAAGAATTTCTTTGTACTGGATGAATCAGGTATGATCCCCACTACTGCTCGCTTTTATCGTGATCTATCATCGTCGCCATCAGAAGCTTCCAACTCTAGACCCTCCTCACCCATGTTCCTAACCCAAGATTATCCACCACTTGATGACATTACTCACCTAGCTTCATGGAATCATATTGATGACTTCATTAGCTTATGTGGAAATATAGGACTATCATTCCATGACACTTCACAAATCAACACTTTCCTATAAGAACTCCTTATCTATACCAATTGGTCTGATCGGAGATATACCCATGACACGACCCTCTCCCATGCCAACTTATTGGTTTGAGTGATTTCTTCTTATCATGGAGCACAGTGTTAAACCCATGTACCTCCTTTGCCTCCATGCATATTTCTTCTTGGAACGCATGTGGTGTGGTGGCCCCAAATAGACACTAAACCATCATAAATCTCAATTGGAAACTACTCATTGATCTAATTACTGTCCAAGAAACCAAAAATTACACGGACTAATCTACAACTCAAACACCTTGGTGGTCAGCATATCAACAACTGCATACAAGCAATGACTCTAGGATTCAATGGTGGTATACTCATAGGATGGAACAATAAACACTTTATTGTCACCAATTTTTCCTGAAAACCCACAACATCATGATAAAATTTCTTTACACTGAAACTAACCCACATTGGCACTTCATAGTGTTTTTGCCCCCCAGGATCATACAAAGAACCCTTCTTCTCTAAACTTGAGGAGCTTGTTGCTCTCCTTATGTCAACCCCTTGGATTTTAGGCGGGGACTTTAACTAGATCACAAACCCCCTCAAACTTCTCCATGATAATATACACTACATACCTATTATACACCAAAACTCCACTCTCTTTCACAATTTCATCATTCAGCACAATCTTTTTGGCATACAAACATGTAATGGCACTTGGACCTGGCACAAAGGCTGACACAAAGCCAGGTTAGATTGCTTCCTTTGTAAAAATCTTTGGGCACACAAACACCCCCTAGATAACACTCAAATTGTTGCATCCAGCCTCTCCACTCATCTACCCATAATTTTAGAGACTAAACATCAGTCTTGGGGTCCCAAACTGTACCGTTTTGAGCATTTTTAGACACAATGGCAGAACTTCTTACCACTGATATCAAGCATATGGAACTCCTATAATTCCACCTCCAACATGGGATACACCGTACACCACAAACTTAAACTCCTCAAACCAACACTCTATGGAACAAACAAAACATTGGATCCATCACTGAAACCATTAGGCAGAAAGAACAATAACTGATGACGATATGTATACATCTCATCAACGAGAATGATCCTCAACACCTACGGGATCAAATCCATCAATTACAAAAGAAAACTATAAAAGCAATGAGCTAAAATCCAACGGCTCAGAGAGAGAGAGAGAGAGAGAGAGAGAGAGAGACAAAAACACCAAGTTATTTCATGCTTGTCATAACAACAAACATAGACAACAAATTATCAAATGTGTTGATGACATAGACCCCACCATCCATTCCAGACATGCCATCACCTCTCACATTGTACATATCTACAAAACTCTTCACAACAATAGACTCTAATTTACCAACTCAGTAGACATAATTTGGGACCACATATTCCTTAGGAAAATCCTATCTGTTAACAACCCATTAGATCCCTACACAAAGATACAAGATCCTATGATGACTCTTGGCATTGACAAATCCCCTATCCCATATGGTTTTGATATGTCTTTCTACCGAGTAGCATGGGATCATCAAAAATGTCTTCATCCACCACTTCTCTCAGATACACCAAAATCACAACATAGATTTTCTCATCAAACAAATTAACCAAACACTCATAGTGCTCATCTACAAATTTGAGAACCCCTGCTCCATCAGAGACTTCCACCCTATCAGCCTCATCAACTCCTCCTACAAGATTTTTGCCAAACTTTTGAGCAACCACATGAAACCTTTACTTCATCTTATCATTGATCAATTCCAACATGATTTTTCATAGGATATGAACATATAAGATGCATTCACTCATGAAAATGCCATAGACAACCACATTCTATTCATCAAATCCTCCTACATCTGTTATCACCTCACTCATCCACAATGCCATGGAAAACCACATTCTCAATAAAGCCAGGGGTTGTATGCATAACATCATCCAATATGCCGATGACACTATCATTTTCATCAAACATATAGAATTAGAAGTTATCCGTGTAGTCAGAATCCTGGCTATTTTCTCACACCTTTTTGGACTTAAAATCAACTTCAAAAAATCCACCACCATCATATATGGCATTAAAGTTTTAAAATGTTCATCAAGGTACTAATTATTACCTCAATACTATAATGTTGTTTGTTTATCTCTTTACAAACTGAATAGATCATAAAATGATACTTGACACCTTTCACTATCAAAAATTGGACTAGGGAGATTCGGAGACAAATGTAAAATCATCCATACACATTTGTATAATAGAGACCCAAATATTTTGTGCATTTACATGGAATGTAACAAAGAGACATATTATATGGTCGAACATGGATGTTCCAATGCATCGAAATGTTTTGAACATCATGGAGATTGAGTGTAAGAAAACAAAGATTTGTTATGGTACAACAACTAAGTGTGAGATATTTTGGGATTTTGGCTTCATTCCTCTTTACTTAGGTTCAACTCTACAACTATACATTTTAGGAGTGATATAGATTTTGATTTTACTAGAAAGATATGTTTTTTGTTTTTCTTTGTTATATCATGTTTTCATTTCTATGGAGGTGTGTTCTATGTTATATTTTCTCTTGGGGATTGGTTAGAGTGGTTACAATTACCCCCATCTATCAAAAAATGTGGGACTGGGCTCTTACAGGAAGATCAACCCCAAGTTGATGGTATATCATGATAAGTGATGTTTCATAAATAGTTGCAATGATAGACATTGCATACATAATGGTTCAAAAATTTCATTTGATAGAGGCATGGATATCGTGTAATTCTAGAACATAAAAGTCCTAGATACTAACCTTTGTTCATGAACATGGTGGTTAGACTCCAAATATATGTATTGAATTTTGTTTTGTAGAAACTAGTAACATGAAATTGTCGCCGCCATAGAAAATGTAAGTATCATTGATGAAGAGAATGAACATCTCACAAAATTAAGAGGTGATTATGAGTTCAATGAATAAAAATATCCATGTAAAAATATGATATTACAATTATTTAAACTTGGGAGCCAGAAAGCATCATTATAATTCAAATAATATATAAGAAATATCATTATACGTTAATATATAATAATTTAAATATTGTTTTATTTAAGTGAGATTACCCTTTATACTATATATTTTATATCATACTATATTTAGGCCTATTCAAATAATCACATGATATATAGTTTAATTTTAGTACATAACTTCAAATACATATAAAGATGATTGGTCAACCACTTACATGGAGGGACCCACTCCATTACATGCCTTAGTTCATATAATTGTTATTGTATAAACTACATTTTCATCGTATTCTTTCTTCCTTTATGTCATTTATGGAATCTTAGTTCTTATGAAGTTATAGTTGACATGCTTATTAATTATATACCTTTTCTAGAACTCAAAATAAGGATTTGTTCTTATTCATATCCTTGTGAATAATATAATGGAATAGTATATTTATTACATGTGTATAATCATGGGAGTGCTTTATCAATAGGAAGTTGTATTTTTATTTGTATACATAATTCATAGTCAAACTAGAATTACATGTCTATTTCTATAGAGGGGTAGCCCATGTAGTGCACATGGGTAAATCTCAATTAAGGGTTGAGGGATTGACCTCAAGTGAGAGTGATTTCTCATAATTTAATCCACTTGTACATGTCAACCAATTGTTTACTTAAATTGGATATGGGATTGGTGGGATGCTTGGATCCTGGGAGTTTGTACCATTGGGGTGGGTCATGAGAGTTTGTACTATTAGGGTGGGTCAGTATGTGGTTCTTCGTAGGAGTTGTTCCATCAAAAGTAAAACAAAATTAGATGCCTATGTATAAATTCACATGCATTATAATTATCTATATCAACAATATCTTCATGAAAACAACCTTTTTGTTTCTATAACTACTATTTTTTTTACCAAAAGACATTGTGGAAATGGGTTCAAATTTTCTAGAGATTACTTAATTCTTAAATTTGACCTTAAACAACCTCCAAATCCACGTGATATATTTAGGTTTGATATTTTAGGTAAACCAATCCAACAAGTGCACAACATATCCCTAATTACTTCTTGCATATTTTTGTGTATACCCTTGAGAAAGGTATGAGTAATTCATAAAATAATATATGATATATCCTAGATACTTAGGACGTACATGTCTAGTGTGTGTTAGAAGTTTGTTGTGTGTGTATATATATATGTATATTTAAATTTAGATTGCAATGATATATCTTCTTAGTAGTAAATAGAACTTGCCAATTGAAGAGGTTTTTTAAATTCCATTTATACTGCACTTCTAATTTTTATAACAATGCACACACATAATTGTTTGTGTATATGCCCTTAAAGCAAATCATCGTATGATGGATGAATGAATGATGGATATACATATATATTTTACTACTGATTTTATTAATAAAGGCAATACCATTCATTGATGCACATTTGAAAATTGTGATGTGATTTTACACAATACATGTAATTAGAATAAATGATTCAAAGCCACGTGACTTCAAGTACATGACTTGAACATGAGATCCTAATGGATGCTAAGAACAATATTCTTAATTGTCCTTAATAAAGTAATATTATGGATTGGACATTGATGATGCATGTGAGACTAGTATGTATGGTTACTGATGACCATGTCTCATGTTTCATATATATTGGATACCTTGTTAGACACATAGGTACTTGTTGGATAACAAATTTACTGTAAATACTCATCTTGAGAGCCATCAATGAATGTTATATTATATTCATAATCATATCTGAAATGCGACAATACATGATTGACATCCTTCGTGAGATGGAAGAACTGTCAGGTCAAAGAGGGGCCATACATGATTGAAATCTAGAAATGATATCATTCAAGCAAGCTAATCCAATAAACATTCATCAAAATAGAGAAAACTTGACATAATGAGCAACTTATGCCATATCATAGTCTTTCCACATGGAGTGACTAATCCCAAGAATTCAAGGTTTGCAAGAATCATATTTTTTATAGAACAATCAATTTCAAGCAAGATGAATGGAGCACATGCATACTTCCAACATAAACTCAGTTAGCCAAAGATCATCATTAATGGGCTGCATTGTCTAGATTTATTTAACATTGTATTAAGTAGAGATTAGGTCAAAACACACCATTGGGCATATAGATTCAAGTTTAAGCAAGAATGGCCAAAATGGTGTCACATTGCCCAAATATCACATCCAAGCTACATTAGAAATCAATAAATATCCTGATAGCAAATTCTGTCTACAAGCTCAAGAAATTACAAAAATCTACATGCAACACAAATGCAATGGATGTCATGAAAAAAAAAGAGAATTGTTTTTAAAAATATGCATAAATACAATAAAGTAAGCTAAATGACATGCATGTATTAAAGGTAATAAAAATCCTAGTCTAGATAGCTAGTTTTGTAGAACATTATTATCATTAAGCATGGTGAAACATGCAGAACAAGAAATCAAAATGATATTAAGATAAGAAGGCATATCTCCCTACCACCCCAAGATTTTTAATGATGTTGTCCTCATGATGAAAAAAAATCTTAGCAATAGTAGGGTGTTGTCACAATGGTGGTCGATCCTGAGGTTTTCCCCCATGTGGTGAAGGATGTTGGTAGTAGCTACCCCAATCACCTGCATGTGGAGGCTGATATGTGCCTTGGTATCAGATAGAGCTCCTAAAAAATCACCCCACCATTGGGGGTACCTTTGTGCATGAACATGTTGGTAGTGATACATGTGGTTTATGTGGCGGTGCATATGTTTCTAGTCCAACCACATGTACTATTGTGTTTTTTGGATCCCCTCTGAATGTACCTCGATAGTAGACATGTTGAAGGAAAGTGTTGGAGATGGTTTTGCATAATCTTCATCTTCTTTTATTTGAGTGCAGTGAGGCTGCTATCTTGCTTGCTGCTACTCAAGTTCATATGTGTCCCATCTCCCTCAAGTAGGTACACTACTGGTTCCCTATAGCCTTCTTAGGGGTGTTCACTTCCCAAATGGCAAGCTTCCCCATGAAGTCTTTTATTGGTCTTATATAAACAAGAAGAACATTGGCATGGTAGGGTAGCTCTAGGGTGATTAGGGTTCATGTTGTAGATGATCTTTTCATTGCATAGGGAGATGATTTGGGACCATGCAAGATAGTTCAGATCTGTATACTTAGTCCTTTTTCCTTTGTGAGGCCCTCTAAGTTACAATTTAAAGATAAGATAATGGTAGTAATTATCGCGTCCATTATGAATGGATTTTTACTCGTGGAGGGAATTGTCTCCTATTGGTCTATCATCATTGATGCTATATTGACATAACCAAACTTTTCCATAATGTCCGTGACAAACAAATCTTTTTGAGAACAACATCCTTGATTATCATACCAGCCAAAAATAATGTTAGCTAAGACTTTATGAATATACCTTATGACTGGGTTATACAACCCACTTGTCTTATACTTCCCTGCTTAAATGTTTCTTTGTCGGTGAACCTCTTCCACATTGATGAATAATTCCACCTTCCATTCTTATCAATTTTCCATCATCAAATTTCCTTGCAACTTGAGGAGATGGAGAATTTTTTTTGTTAAGGTGAGAGGCTGTCAACACGTGTAGAATCCCCAAGTCTAAACCATATGACATCCTCATATTGATATTTCACCTTCTCCAAAGAACCAAATTATTCATGTGTGGTCTCAATATAAGTATCTTAGACCTTAGTCATCACTATATGCAAACCACATGGAACTACAAAAGTCTTAAAGTAATGATGGATCCCTAGGGCTTGCATGGTAGACATGCATGCATACTTTTTGGGAATCACTCTCCTTATAGTGTACTCAGAATATAGGGGCCTCACAAAGATCTTCCTCCTTGCTCCTCTACAATATGTGGCTCCTTGCAATTTCTTTCCCAACAATTTCATCTTTTCCATCTCCAATCTAAAGACCATGTCCATCATTTATTCTTCTACCTCTTCACTCTTGGTACCATCACCTTCTTCTTTTTCATAGTCATAAGTACCCATTCTTGTGTCCAAGTTGAGGGGCACAATATCAATAAGTTTGTCATTTTCCTCCTCTTCAATCAACAACCATCATGTTGTTGGCTATTTAGTAGTATGCGACTGTGCTGAAGAAATGGAGTGTCTAACTGGAGTAGGCCATGGATGCAATGACCTATTTTCAAATTAATAATCTAATTAGGGTTTACTTGGATGATTGTATGTTGAACTAGATTGATCTTTATTTAGAGCTTGATTAATAATGGTAATATAATTTGTGATTCTTTAAATGTAATGAGAAATTCTAAATATGATTTTATTTCAAATAATTAGGGTTTGAGAGTTCAAAACCCTAATCAGCCAAAATTAGGGTTTTGGTAGCATATGAATACAAAAATTGATAACTATAATGGTGCACTATATGATTTTTTATATTTTATTTACAAGTCTTATTCACTTGAAATTTGGATACGATTTGGAGAACTCAAATGTAAGTGTTCTTGAAAAATATCAAAATTTTGGAATGTTTTATAACCTATTTGTAGGCCGAGTTGCACCAAGACAAACTTAGCTGACCATGTATTTAGACTGAAATATAGTAGTCTGGTATTTGAATTTATCTTTTTATCGATACATCCAATTGATTAGAAATTTTTAGTTTACATTGGAAACTCTATTTAGACATGATATTAAATTTTCATAATTCTTGGATTATGTTTTAGTTTTACAGAGTGTGGTGTCAGTCGAGTTTCTTATTAGTAATAACTCGACCGACCATGTTGTAGACTGCAATATAATAATGTAGTATTTTTTATTTATTAGTAACTCTGACTTATATGATATTTTTACTAGATCTATTGAATATTATCACATACAACATGTTAAATTTTCATAATTTTTGGAGGGGGTTTGAACTATTAAGTAAATGATCTTCAGTAAGATTTGTATGATAGAAAATTTTAATGAAATAAAAGAAAGTGTAAACTTGGGTCAACTGCAATTGACCCAAGCACCTTAAATGATCTATAAGGCCCCCAACCTAGCTTAGAGCTTGTTTGTGTTCTCTTTGCTTAATAATATGCGTAAACCTTAATATAATGTCTTGAGATGCCTTAATAACATGTGACAATTTTATGTTTTCAGCTGGGTCCTGTTTGGTTGATGTTTGATCTAGTTATGCTTGTTTTGGACCAAGTTGCAATTTACCCATGTTGAGGGTTAATCTTAGAATTTTTCACATGTAGGTTGTGCCTTATCATCATGGGAGAGAGAATGATGCTTAGGGGAACCTTGTTGGACCTTGGATGATGAGTTGGCATCATGAGATGATGTGAGGGTTTGCATGGCCTTGCATGGATGTTTGAGTTTGATGGTGTATCGACCTTGTGTGATGGTTTTGAAGTGTTATGACCACAACACTTCCTTGGGTGATGGTTGTTGCGACCTTGGTGCCCTATCCTTTATTTTGGGTCGCTAGGGTTTGGCTTTGGTGAAGTGTTGCAACCGTTTGGTTTGATGACCTAGTGTAGTGGTTGCTACATAGTGTTCCCTTGGTTTTGTTGCGACCTTCTGGTGTAGTGGACCTGAGTGGTCATCACAGTACCTTGTTATTATCACCCTTTATTTCATGCATGTCTAGAATGTTTGCATGGCCAATCCTCTGTGGGACAAGTGTCCTTTTGGTGCTCTAATACCTTGACCCCTCATATCTTCACCTCCCTCCTACCCCTCGAGTATATACACTCTATCTTTTACAAGAAAGCATCTCTTTTAGCTCTCTCTTTCCTCTCTTTTTCCTTGAGATGTGCCTAGAGCTTGGTGTAGATAGAGAAGGTGGTGATTTTGGAGATTTGGGGGCCGATCATCCTTGCATGTGGTGATCTTGAGCTTGATCATCTTCTTTGTGGTGATCCTTGGTGATCTTCCTTCTTGGTAAGTGGTTCTAAAATTATGATCTTGTATTTCCTTTGAACCCCACCTTCTTTTCCTTTCTTGGCCATGAGACTATTTATCAATGTGGTGTCTATCTTGATGAAACTTCTTTCATAAATGTTGGAGTCTATGGTTTGACCATGGTAGTACCTAAGTGAGATGAAGCTTTCTTCTTTCTTCCTTGTTCTCTCTTATTTGGCCTAGGGTTTGAGTTTTCCATCACCTTGAGCTTCCCTTTTGACCTTGGTATGTTTTCTTCTTCTTAAGGTTACTTCGTTGGCCATGGAGTTGATACAAGTTGTAGTTTATCTCCTCTCTTTGGAGCTCGTGGATTTGGAGCTTGATCTTCTTCTTAAGGCATGTTATATAACTTTCCCCTCTTCTATTATTGCACCATTAAATTGCTTGCATGCTACTGTTCAATATCTAAAATGTGATACCAAGATGTTATATGATGATATAATGATCGAGGGTATGTTATTTTGAAGTACTCTTATATGAATTACTCCTTCTCCTAAACCCTAATTTCATGCACCCAGTTTCTAAGTGATGGCAAGTTGATGTTCCTTACATGCAACATGATCGTTGGTTTTGTACCATGCTATGTTGACATGATTAAACTGTGCGTAAAACGCAAGTGCACGCGTCAATGTAATATAGGCCTTTATGAGGCCCGAGTTGAACTCTGGGAACGTAATTTCGATAGACTACTACTAACTACTTGCAATCAGCTAGACTGATTATAAAAGTTTGAGAGTTGTTTGAAAAAGAAAATAAAAACAAAAGAAAACAAAGCAATCAATTAAATGGTTGGTTTAATCAATTAAAATGGGATCTTTAGGATTGCGGTTTCACCACAGACTCTCGTTTTACTAATTCCTACATAATTATCACAACTTGTCTCCTATCCTGGGTAGTGGCCTGTGAATAGAATTGTTCGCTTCTGCGATACAATTCACTACCTTAATCTAGGTCAGTTCCATGTCAGTAGCAACCTATACCCTAAATTAGGTGCATGAAAAACATATCTTTAGGTTTCCACCATTAACTGCACCTCGCCTTTTCTAAGGGATTTATAAGTTAATGTGATTATTGTGTCTTTTCAACCATTAATTCTTCGTCAAAAGCAATTAAAGGTATTAAATTACCATTATGGTGATCAAGCACAGTGATAGAATTGAGAAAACAATATCATACCACAGATTTGAGAGACAAATTATGATTAACTATGCAAAAAGTGTTATAAAATGATTACCCGAGCTACTACCAGTCCTAAAGACAAAGGGGATTAGCCCCGCATGTTCATCTCAATGAGAAACATCATAAAAGGAGAAGAAAACATAGGGGAAACGTGGATGGAGATGGTGTAACCCCTGAACGAAGGAGAACTGAGTGATCCTCGATGCGGGATGGGTGTTCTACAACCTTCCAGTGGTAGAAAACTCCATCTGTAGCTCTGGAAATGTCTGGGGCATAGCTTTGGTCTCCGTTCTTCGTCCTCTCTTCTTCCGAGACTTGTGCAACGGCTAATGACGTGATAGTATGGCTTGGGCCATCTTTGTTAGGTATAGGGATCACTTACAGCTGCCAAAACATCACGACCATTCATTTTAGATCGATCTGGGTAGTTTCCTGATCTGACGGCATCGATACCATCGACGGTGGGTCGATGGTATCAACCCGTGTAGGGTATCGACGCTCTTTGATTTTCTGGCGTTCTCTCTGATGGCAGCTCGATACCATCGACTTTTGGGTCAATGATATCGACCCATTCTACTCTTTCCAGCTACCTTACTGTGGCAGTCTTGATAGTATCGACAACCGTCGATGGTATCGACAACTACATATATGTGAATTTCCTGAAATAAAGAGAAACTCTTACTATTTTCTTCAAATTGATAGTCCTCACTTCCAATTAGGAAGATTTTAGCATACAATCTTCTATTGAACTAAGATCCAAAATAATTAAGTTAATACCCAAGAAATGTTGGCGCTTAAAACCAATCATTAAGGTAGGTAACAAATGCCAATTACATCTTATGCAATTCTTGAATATATGGTATGTACAACTCCTTTCCATAGTCCATATGTGTGCTTCTAGGCAGTTAATCATATTAAGGTCACATATTTAAGCCTAACCCATAAGCCAACATGATATAGTATGCACCCTGCTAGGGCAAACCCACACATCTACCATCACACTTCCATGAGATAGAGGTGCACCATGCTATTGTGTGCCAATACTTGGACGATTTAGCTTTTCATGTGTGTCACTTATGGAAAGCATCTTAAGATTGATATTTATTGAGGGATTTTAAATATAAATACATATACATATCCAATCACCACATACTTATAGTACATATCATATACATGCTATATCCCATAAACAAAACAAGCAATTATAAAACATGAGTGATGGTTATGGCCATATCCATTGTAATTCCTTGGAGCCATAAAGAATTACTACCACCTAAGGTCTACATCACATGTAACAACTTGTCGTTGATGAAGATTTAGTCTTGAACCAATCTAGGTGATCGGTTCAACACTTGAACCAATCACCTCACCTCCTGGTTGGTCAGTTGCTCTATCTTATCGATTGTCTGGTCTCTGGTCCAAACAATGTCTGGACATCTCCATTCCATCAGTTCAACGACTAAAATAGGAAGTTTGTCTAGTGTTGAATGTCTTCTTTGTGATAATAGGATATAAAACTATCCTATTCCTATTTAGCATAGTACATGGTAATAGGGAAACCTTGAGTTACATTCAACGTGAGCATAGGAATTAAAGAATTAATACTTTAACATATCAAACATGAGAGAGAGGCTCAATATAAAAACTGAGATATAAAATAGGATAAACAATTAAGATGTTTATTTGCATGATTTTAGTATATAAGTGCCAAATGGACATGCATTATGTTTATTTAAGTATTTCAGTCTGCTTGCATGTATAGTATGTTGATTTCTCAGTATATTACAGTGTTTGAATATACTACTCTGCCAAGTTAAGGATGATATTCATGTTGTGTTATAAACTTCAAATAAGTAGACGCGACACCATAGAGATACCTGAGTCAAGTATAAGTAAAGGTACAATGTAGAAAGACTTTTCTAGGAATAATAAAATAATAGACTTAAGAGCCCTGAACACCATAGAATCCCTATGAGAGGTCTGTGCCTTAGGGATGAAATGACCTAACCCTGGTGGTGTGTCTAGTATACGGGGGTTAGAACGTACCAACAGGTGGTACGGGGGATGAAGCCCTAGTGGAAGTCTCCTTAAATTACATAACGTAGTGTCCAACATCAACCAGAGATCCTAGTGGCACTAGAGTACAGAATAAGCCAATAGGTGGCTTGACTCTCCACCTGTGTGCTCAAGTTAGAGGAGGAGTCCAGTTTTTATGGCATAATAAATGTGCCGAGGCCAGAGAGCCATTTTCCTATTGCAAACCAGTGAGTAGTCAGACTTAGCATTCCCAGGTGTGTCCGCTAAGTCTTGTACGGTGAGATCATAGTTCATATATAGAGTACACTACATATGATCATAGCATAAGCTAAAATATGTTCATATATGTTTAAAGAGTTTCTTATAAGTAAGAAAGGCTAAGAAAGTTTTGAGTATAGTTTCCCAACAATTATTCTTTGTATGTTTCTGAATTATTAGTTCTCGTTGAAATTAATCAAGCATGCTCATATATTGATTTACCCTTGTTGATATCTAGAGTATCCTGCCATATTTATGATTGTCAATGATTAATCTCTTTAAAGCTTGCTGCTTCTATAATTGGTATTAGTTTCTTAAAAGTATATCTATAATTATATCATTGCTTTAGACTATTTCTTTGAAGTACTCATTCACTAAGCTAGTAGGCTCACCCCTCTACTCACAATTTTTAGGGAAACCACGTTGAATTGAAGAAGGTCAAATCATTAGAGTAGATCTACCACTTGAGTTAAGTAAGAGATTAGTTAAGTTTAGTCGGTCCCTGTCACTCTAGGTCCTAGTATAGATGTGAGAGTGTTGTAAGTAATGTTTTGTATCTTTGTTTCCTTAATAAGAGAGAATGTATCTGATTATCATGTCGTATGTACCTGAGAATGAATGTATGTATGTGTATCATTTATGTTGAGATCATATTAAAGAAACCAATGTTTAGATTCTCTTGTAAAGTTAGTTTATGTGGTTCAATGCAAGAAAACAAAGAGTTTGAAAAATAAGAAAAAGTTAAGGGTGATCTTTGTATTACGTTAAATCCTCAATTTATGCCCTAATCTCATGATTAATGGTAATTGTGAGATCAGGGTGTAACAATGAAGGTACCTAGTCTTGAGGAAGAGGTATACCTCCTTGATTGCATTGATAAATTATCCCAACTAAAGCAGGAATGGGAATCAGTTGATAACCCCCTACACACAATCCTCACTATCCCCGCAAAATGTGATTTTGACAATAAACTATTAAATCAATGTAAGTCTCATTTAGATAACTTTGAAGAATGAACTCCTTCCCACTCACACCATCATAGGGTGGAGGATGTGCATTGACTATAGGAAGCACAATAAAGCAACTAGGAAAGACCACTTCCCACTTCCCTTCCTAGACCAAGTTCTTGAATGCCTATCCCATCAACAATTCTTCTGTTATCTAGATGGCAACTCAGGATTTTATTAGATCCATATCCATCCTGAAGATCAAGAGAAAACCACCTTCTTATGTCCCTTTGGTACCAATGCTTTTAGATGAATGCCCTTTGGCTTGTGCAATGCACCAACCACCTTCCAATGATGTATGTCAGCCATCTTTACAGGATTGACCGAAACCGTCATGGAAGTGTTCATTGATGACTTCTCCGTCTATGGATATTTCTTTGATTCATGCCTTAGGCATCTTTCCCTTGTTCCTGATAGATGTATTGAGTCTCACTTGGTCCTTAATTTGGAAAAGTGTCACTTCATGGTCAAGGAGGGCATCATTCTTGGCCACAAGGTTAGCAACCAAGGCATAGAGGTCGACAAAGCAAAAATTGAAGTTATCACCAAGATTCCACCCCCAACCTCAGTCAAAGACATATGAGCCTTCTTAGGACATGCTGGTTTCTATTGGAGATTCATCTGTGACTTTTCCAAAATCACAAAACCTCTCACCAATCTTCTCCAAAAGGAGGTGCATTTCCATTTTGATAAGGCATCCATGGATAGCTTTATATGCTTGAAACATGCTCTCACAACCACTCCAATCATTCATGCACCAGACTGGGCCCTACCCTTTAAAATCATGTGTGATGCTAGTGACTATGTTGTAGGTGCCATCTTAGGACAACACATTGTAAGAAACATCATGTCATATACTATGCATCAAAGACCTTATATGAAGCTCAGTGAAACTACACTATGACTGAAAAGGAGATGTTAGCCATTGTCTATGCATTTGATAAATTTTGCTCATAATTAGTTGGCTCTAAAGTTATTGTCTACACTAACCATGCAACCATCCGCTATCTCATGACCAAAAAGGATGTCAAACCCAGACTCATAAGATGGATTTTGCTATTGTAGGAGTTCAACCTAGAAATCTTAGACAAAAAGGGGTCTGAAAACATCATGGTTGATCACCTAAGTCGACTTAGCTACAGCCCAATAAATGAAATCCCCATAAATGACTCCTTTCCTGATGACCAATTGCTCAAGGTAGACTCTCAATTTCCTTGGTTTTCCGATTTCATAAATTATTTAGCTGTCGGTGTATTGCACCATGAGTACAAGGGACATTCTAAAGCTAAACTTTTACATGATGTCAAAAACTATTATTGGTATGAACCTTATCTATTTAGACATTGTGCTGACATTTTATATTTCCGATGTGTCTCTCAAGAAGAAGGTACTGACATTTTGGAACAATTTCATTCTGGCCCTTATGGTGGACACTTGAGTTCCCAGAAAATTGCCAAAAAAGTCTTACAGTGTGGTTTCTATTGGCCCACCATCTTCAAACACTCATATGATTATGTGATCTCATGTGACCAATGTCAAAGGATGGGTAACATTTCCAAGCGAGATCAAATGACCCTAACCTCTTGGCAGGAATTAGAGATTTTAGACTTCTGGGGGGTCGACTACATGGGCCCATTTTCATCTTCTTATGGGTTTGCTTACATTTTAGTTGCATTCGATTACATGTCAAAATGGGTTGAATCCATACCCACTAAAACTCGTGACTCCAAATCTATTAAGAAACTCTTTAAAGACATTATCTTCCCTAGATTTGGAGTCCCTCACACCGTCATTTCTGATGGGGGATCCCATTTTTTGGAGAAATTTTTGAGGCTCTATTGAATAAATATGGAGTTTACCACAAATTTGCCACACCATACCATCCTCAGACCAGTGGACATGTTGAAGTATCCAACAGACAAACCAAATCCATTCTAGAGAAAACTATTGGATGCACTAGGAAGGATTGGGAATTGAAAATCAATGATGCTATGTGGGCATACCGTACTGCCTACAAGACACCCATAGGCACTACCCCTTTCAAGCTGATTTATGGAAAATCATGTAATATTCCAATAGAGTTAGAACATAAAGACAGTTGGGCCATTAAAAGCCTAAATTTTGACTTTTCTACTGCAGGAGAAAATCACCTTCTCCAAATAAATGAACTAGATGAACTTAGAATGAGCGCTTATGAAAATGCGAGAATCTACAAAGACCATACTAAACTTTGGCATGACGGTCACATCAAGAATAAGGACATTAAAGAAGGCGATCAAGTTCTAGTGTTTAATTCCAGACTAAGGCTTTTTCTTGGAAAATTGAAATCCATATGGTATGGTCCCTACCTCATCAAATGTGCCTATCCACATGACACCTTCCTTCTTTGGGATAAAGTTTTGGGTGAATTTAAGGTTAATGGGCATCGACTTAAAACATACATCACCACTGAAGACCTTGTAGCTTCAGAGACCAACAAACATCCATCCTTGGAAGATCTCAATTTGACTGACCCTTAGCCTCTCATAGAATCACAATAAAGTGATATCTCATCTGTCGAGCCACTGACGTTAAACAAAGGTGCTTGTTGGGAGGCAACCCAACCCTATCTTTCTTTCACTATTTTTTCTTTATGTTGTTATTTCATTCTACTTTGTTTTCTTCTTCTTTGACACTCCAACCGATCAGCTCAGGTAGTCAACTAATCAGTTGGGGATTCTTGTATTATGACCCTTCAGTAGCTCAAATGATCAGTTGGTCCACAAACTGATCGGTTGGATCCAGTCAAACATACCCTGAGCCGACCGTTGGTCAAACGCGAGGTGCCTCGACACCTCGGATCCTCCCCCATGACCGCACAAATCAACAACATGAACTGACTGGCTTGATCACCAACTGATCGGTTCGACACCCTTGGTTGGCTATATAAACTCGCCCAGATGAAGCCTCACCGTCGCTCATTCCATTCTAACCTAGCCGCCTCTCTCAACAACCTTAGTTTCTTGGCCACCTAAAGTTTTTCTCGTGCACCTGAAGCCGCCACCCGAGCGAATTGCTCCCAGTCGACCGGTGAAGCGTCCAGCCGAGCGTGTAGCACTCCTTGCTGATCGATACTGTAGCAAGTGGCAGCCCTCCTACTCATGTTCATCCTCCGTGAGCCAACCCCTTTAGTAGGTGGACCACCCCACAAAGGAAGCTGACCAACTAATCTCCTAGCCGAACGATCTGCCTTTAAGCTGGCCGTCTCCGCTCTGGCCGATCGTCTCAGCTTTTCTACAATCTACCCGCCTCCGTCTTGCCTGCTTCAAGCCACCCGCCTCACAAATGAGCCACCCGTCTATCATGCCAGCCAGCCTTCTCCGCTCCAGCTACTCGTCTTGTACCCACCGCGAACACCTCTGAGCCGCTCATCTTACAGTTCAGCCGATCAGGTCAAGCAACACTGCTCGGTCTGCCTTCACCCTCAATCCACAGCGGCAACCACCAATACTTTCCTTTGCCATCGAGATGCTTGTCTTCATTGACAAACTGTTCATCTAAGGACTCCAACCGATCGGCTCAGGTCTCTAGCCGATTGGCTCGACTCTACCATAGTAGCCATGTTCAGTAGATTTCACAAGAACAAGGGGAAGTCTACAACTTCTTCTTCCCGGAATCCACCTCGTCGGTCTATATCTCACACCGGGATCCACTTCCACACACCCCCCACCGATGATTCCTCCCTCGAGCCCAATGAGGAAATGCTCCATGACATCAACGATGTAGAAGATCTTCTCTGAGAGATGGAGAGAAACTAAAAGGCGAGAAATGACCCGGACTCCATTGTCCCTCGTTCACCCCGCATATCCCCCATTCCCGACAACTATGTCTAGTTCACTAGCACCAACCACCTTCAACGTTATGAGAACTTGTTTGCTATAGGTGTCTCCCTCCCCCATTGGGAATGTGGAACTACCCTCAACTCCCTCAGAATCTATGAAGCCACTGACAACATCCTCCACAAAAACCACATCTTCCTCTTTTCCTACCATGTCACCTTAGTGTACAATGATCTAACTCTTGAGTTCCTATCCACCTTTCGCTGCTACCACTATTCCCGGGGTAATTCTAGCTGCAAGATCTAAAATTTTGGGGAAAATTTGGAGATTACCGCTCGTCAGTTCACTTCCCTTATCCTCGACTATGGTGACTGTTACTAGTTAGATTGTTGTATGGAGTGACCCCATGACTCCTAACCTGACCGATACGACAAAGACAAGTTTAGGGCTGAAATCACTGGCCTCCTTCCCTGCATTCCTAGTGGGCCTAAGGCTTCCAATATTCACAACCCAGTAGTCCTCTACCTCCATCATATCCTTGATTACACCATTTTCAACAGCGAAGGTACCCAGGGAGCCATCGCCCATATTGGGCTCTACGCCCTTTGGTGCCTCTTGAATGAAGAACCCTTCAACTGGGGGAATGCTATTTTGGAACACTTCAGCACCCAGGCCAGTCGTACCACCTCATCATCATTTCTCATTGGCCATTTTTTCACCCAACTCGCCACCTTTCCCGACTGCACCCACATCCCTTTCCCACCACTCCAACTTAAAAATCACCCGATTGACAGCAACTACCTAAAAACTAGCAAGTTCATCCACATGGGTTCTAATGGTGTCTACTACCTACTCTTCGAGGATTTGTAGGAGGTTCTACAACTTCCTCTTCTTGGAAGGTTTGCCATAGCAAACCTTATCTATGAACTCATCGATCTTGCAGGACACATCCAGTGGTACGGTCTTCAGCACCCAGATCCAGATGACATCCTCATGCCTCATACCCATAGGAGGAGCATTTCTTTGAAGGCTTAGGATGATGCCTCTGGTCCACCACCATCGCCCCGCCGCCGCACCAGACGTCAACCAAATGACGACACAGGCGCCTGTGGGTTCTATGAAGTCTAGTAGTAGCTGGATGAGATCTAGCATGAGCAGCAGTGCCAGGGCCACGAGCTCAACCATATGTATCTCATGCAGCATTCACAGGAGTCTTGACATGTAGAATACGACCACTATGCCCCTAGCCGTCCATCCTATGAGGAGTATGGAGCCCAGTAGGCCTACATAGATCCCCACTCTCCTTACTAGGGAAACTACTATGCCTCCTACCAGCAACAACCACCACCACAGTGATTCTTTTCCCTCCATCTCTTTCTAAGGGTTTTCTATGGACGAGCAAAACTCAAAGTTCTGGGTGGGGTGGGTGGTATGTGTTCCACCCCTTATCTTCCCTTTTTAGCATTTTACTTTTATATTTCAAATTTTAGTTTTTTTCCTTTTCAAAACCTTTGCCTTTACCTAGTCGACCAAATGATGTATCTTCATTTTCAAATGAGATAAATCTTTATTTCCCAAATTGCTCAAATTTTCATTTCTTTTTTTAATAACAAATTCTACATACCTCTATTAGCAATATTCTTCGAAAAGGTGGCAAGCCTTAGAGTATCAAATAGAATCAAATGTAAATTTTCTTATCTTTAGAGTTAGATTAACTGATCAATCTTTCTCATATGATGTACTTACATGATATTTCTTACCGATGCAACAACACTCGAAAGAAAAAAAAATATTTATTGCACGGGAAAATAATCCACACGCCAAACCCTAAGTCTGGGGTGGCGTTCTCCTCCTCTCTCTGTCTTCCGTACCCCTCATAAATTTAATAGGGGTGTACCGCTAAAAGATGCCAAAAAGAGCACACACACAAAAAAATTATGGTCAATATCCTGAGTCAAATAGAGGAGGGATTATTCATCCACACCCCTCATAAATTTAATAGGTGCGTAAATCAACAAAATTAAAATCCCAAGTCGAATAGAGGAGGGATCCCTTTTTCCACACCCCACCTTTTCTTATTCCCGTGCCAAAAAAAATCCGAGTGTTGAAACGCAAGTAGGATTAAGATTGTTTTTGCAAAGTATAAGATTGAAAGAAAAGGTTATGAAAAATGTTTTTGTAAGAAATATAGAACTTGTATTTCATGGTTCTATGAAATGGGTTGGTTGTCCATTAAGAGAATAGAAGATATTTATAATTAAGGGAGGATGAAAATGTTGTTTCAAGAAAATTTTTGAATTATTTTGAATTATTTTGATTGCTTGAGGACAAGCAAAGGCTTAAGCCTGTGGTATTTTTATACATGCTAATTTAGCACTTCTTTTCTCAACCTTTTTAGTCGTGTCACATTGAAATTCCTATCTTTATCAACTAAAAAGAAAAAAATTGCTATTTGCTTCCTTTTATCACAACTAAACTTAATCTCACCCAAAATTATGAATTTCTTGCAGACTTAGAAGATCAGAAAAGCGGTTCAGATGATCAACCGATCATCTCAACCAATCCATACGAGCGGCTCTGTCATTCCAACCGAGTGTCTCACATGATTCAAACACTCGGCTCACTAGTACTGATCGATTGGTTGGACCTCCCCACCCTTGTCCAGATATTTCATTTTGATGGCGCACCCCTTGAATCTCAAACGGCCGTTTCAGGGCTAAAGCGGGAGTTTTCCCTCCCAAACTGACCGAGTCAAGATGAACCACCACCTGAGATCTAGGGTTACCAACTGATGCCCGGACTCCCACCCTTGCCAAACCTCCAACCGATTGGTTCACTCCCCAACTGATCGGTTGACAGTGCACAACCATTTCAAATCAACATCTGCCAGTCCCTTTTTACCCATAACCCTAATTGTAAAACCCCTCTCCTTCTCCTATAAAAGGAGGGGCACTTCCTCCTCCTAGGATCATCCTTTGTATCATCTTTGTACGGGATTTCTGAGCAATCTTGCTTACGTTCTTATGTTATTGTGTTCTATTCATCAATAAATTTTGGTTTTTGCAAGCTAAGTGTTCCTTTCAATTAGTATTCTCACTTTTCTCGTTTAGATCTAGTTTATTTCTTCTTATTCTTCTTCTCTTCCATGGGCTGGAGTAAGGGATTAAGCATTGGCCATTTCATTGTCTCTAGCCTAAGGAACTATCCTTTAGTAAGACTAGACTATGGCTAGAACTCTTCTTCCCTCCATCTCCTTTTTCTCCACAAGCATGAGTGAGTAGTTCTCTATCAAGGCAATGGGAATAACCCCTTAGCCATGGCTTTATCGACTTTTCCTTAAAAATGACTCTAGATGGATTTTGGGTTTGATAACTAATTGATCTATCAAAGTACTTAATTGGTTTGATCAAAAGCTAATTCAGATGGATATGACCATGGAACTTCAAATTTAGAACATCAAACCCAATCACATAGGAGTTTTGAAACGACTGTGGATCTTCTTCTTTTAGGATGATAGACTAAGAAACATGAGCACCAGGACCAATGGGCTCATGTGGAGTTCATATTTAGTGGATTTTTATTAATTCACTTGCCTTCAATATGTTGTTTTTTAGGATTAGTTTGTTTTTGCCTATGCTGGGGTGGTGAAAACCCATAAAGCCTCAATTCCCATCTTTTGATTCCAATCACCACTTGTTTTTCTTCCTTTAATTCCTAGTCTTTTCATTCATAATAGTTTTCTTGTGCTAACAATCATCTCCATTTACTTTGTGATATGGCAATTTATTTCTTGTTTAGTGAAATCTAGTTCTTATATTTCCTTCCACTTCAATAATAACCAATCATACCCCAAATCCGATCTGTATTTCTATTCTAAAAAACTAAAATACCAAAAAGAAATAAAAGTTTCTTCAAAACCATTGGGATTAGATTTAACAATCTTAAAAACATTGTCCTTTGGGATCGGCCATTTCTATACTAACCTTAATCAGAAAGTTGAAAAAGGATTAAACTCTAGGATAACTATCTTAGTGATTGTAGTGCAGCTCGACACATTAACATTCACCCTCGTCTAAAACAAAAGAAAACCCAGGTCAGAAGACCTTTGTGCCCTTGCACCGGTATCAAAGGAAAGTAGAGAGGAGGGGGCAAATCAAGAATTCTATCTGCAAGATTCATCCCCTTCCTTGGTCACGCCATGAGCGACGAGCTACAAACAGTACTTTGTGAGGGAAAAATAGGAGAAATCACGATCATAGATAATTTGAGAAACCAAAGTGATAGAGAGAAAGAGGACGAGAAACAGAGCTCACCACTAGGTGTGATTTTCTTGGAGAAGATGAGAAGAAGGAGCACTGGCCACCACAAACCCTAGACCCAAACTCGGTCACCGACATTCGAACACATGAGCAAGAAGGAAAATGGTACGATAGGAAGTTCGTAACTCAACTGAGGATGACAAAGGTACATCTATTTATAGGTGATGGTCCAAGAAATAAAGAAGGAGAAGGTCGATCAAGATGCTTGAGGCCTAAGGTTTGGGTTTTTCTTAAATCCTTGATGAAATCTCATGAGTATTGGCTCAAATGAATCAAATTTAAATATATGGTGAAGAAATCACCGAAAAAGAGAAAGAAACGAGGTAGATATTTTGATTTGAAAATTGTGCATGTATAAGACCAGATTCCCAATTTGGCTTGAGCTAGAAGATGACCTGGAGATGTTGGATCATGGATCCAACAGTCCAGATTGTGTGTACAAATCATATAGGCATGGCATTAAATGTTATTTCTATTCAATTTTGAATAAAGTTTCGTTTAAATTATTTTCTTTTTCTCTCTCTCTCTCTCTTCATTTGAGGATGCAAACAAACTCCAAATCAATTAAAAGTTAACACCTAGCCTATTTTGGACGTGTAGAATCTGAATATGGCCTTAGTTTTTGCTTTTGAGGACTTTTAATTTTTATTTAATTCTTTTAAAATAAATCACATTTTCTCTTTTATAATGCATTAGAGAATTCTAGAATTAACCAATAAATGTGAAACTTCCCCCACAAGAAAACTTAAACATGTTAGATATGAATTTGACATTAGTGTTATCCTTTGAAGTTATTTGATATATTTTGGGCTCTAATTACACTTTCTCTCTCCTAAAATACATTAGAACATTAAAAATTGTCAAAATTAGTTAAAAATTCACACATAACATTATTTTAACATGTAGACTTCGAATCTAAGATTTGTTTTCTCTTTTGGGGTCTTTAAATGTTTTACTTCATAATTTGGAGGAAATCACCTTTTTCTTTTCTAAACAGAATGAATATAGTTATTATTATCCCAAATTTGTGAAACTTGGCTTCCAAGCCAAATCAACCCCAAAGAAAATGATTTTGAAATTATCTTTAACCAATTAGTATTCCTTTTATGAATTTTAGCCCATTATGCATTATTACCACTATTCCTGATATTAAATAATTCAATATCACATTATCTTATTTAAAGTGTTATTATTGATTTCTTCTTTGTTTCAAAAGGCTATAGAAAATTCTAGAACGAATTTATTTTATCATTATTCAAAGGCAAGTTTGCATTTTAGACCCTGATTGAAACATACATGAGGTATTTTTGCATAAACCCACATATTGGCATAAATATTATTCAAATATATTCCAAATTGCTAATAATTCCCATTAATCAACATCAAGGCCAAAAAGGACACAAAGGAAAGGAAAAACTTAGGAAAAGGGCTAGATTAAGAACATACATAGATTTCAATTTGTTACAGCATTACACCCCTTAAAAATGATTTCGTCCCTGAAATCTCAAACAATAAGAGAAGGGTGAGTATGTAACATCTCATCTCTAAGCTCCCAAGTAGTTTCTTTCAAACCATGATACTTCCACAAGACTTTTACTAGCTCAATATCCTTGTTCATCAACTTCTTAACTCGGGAATCAAGAATCTTCACATGTAACTCTTCATAGGAAAGGTTCTATCATAAGTACATGGAAAGGGTCTTTAACATACTTCTTTAGCACAGATACATGAAATGCATTATGGATCTTGTCATAGGTAGGAGGAAGGGCTAAACGGTATGCACAGTCTCCAACCTTATCTGAGATCTCAAAAGGTCCAACATAGTGAGGACTAAGCTTGTCTTTAACTTTGGATCATGCAATATAATGTATAGGCTTGATCTTTAGGATCATAGTCACCCACTAAGAAACTTACATCTTATAAAAAATAAGATGAAATAAGACAAATTTGATGCATAATGACATTTTAGGCTAAAGGAAATGAATCATGCGATATTAACCACAAATATAACCAATACACACATAAAATGCATATGAAACTAGCCTATAAGAGCGACTTAAAATCCTAGCATCAAACTCCCCTACGCTTGAACTTTACTCGTCCTCGAGCAACAAAACTATATAATATAATTGCGAGGGTCAACTAAGAACATATTAGCATAAAAGACATATCAAAATGATTCCCTCCTGCAAGACACATACCAGCTCTCACTGACCACGGAACGGTAACTACCCTAAAGGTGAAAATAATCATCCATGAGAGATGTCCATCCCAATGCCATTGAACACTATCAAATAAGGCAGTTGATATAATAAATTCCTCTGGTTCAAGCTTGGTGCGTCTTGTGATCTCCTATCTACGTTGCTCATATCCTAACCACCATCTACATGGAAGCAGATCTCCTGATATATAAGAATGAGGATATAATCATGGGTGGCCTACCATTTTGAGCAACGGGTGGATGAAATGGGTGGTTGTGGAAAAAGAGGAAGCACACTACAGTTTAACATGCAATAAACAATAAAAATGACCTAAATGATGCATATGCGTATGGAAATAACCTAATGCCTACATTTTAGGTGGAATGATGCATGCTCTACTATTTCATCTCAATGTGAGATGGAATGTCTACAAAACTACATCATGTGCTTATTCTTCCTTTTATGCAGGTGAAACAAGTTCTTTTCTCCCTCTAATTTCTGCTTATTTTTTTTTCAAACCATTCTTCTTCTCAATTTTGACTGGAAAAACATTTCCACTATATTTTTTTCAGGCTTATTTTCACATAACTACCACAATTGGTGCATTACAATTCACTTCTCAGAGAGTATAGAACAAGTTCCCCACATTTCTTATTTTTCAGAATAAGTAAGGCACATAATGTCCTATATGATCAAGAGTATGCAAAATGCAACTAAATGAAAATAATTATGCAACTACCATGGCATGCACTTGAGAATGTGTACATGCATGACTAATATGCAACTCTCTTTTCATTTTTCATTATTTTTTTAATGCAAAATCTAGCTATAATGCAATCCTATCTAAATGGAATGCAATCAAAAAAATGAAAAACTGTAATGTGCTCTCAATTCTCATGGTGGAGTGTGAATGAAGTGGGGTGGACAGATCACAAGACTAATTGACAAAACCATTAGAAAAGATTATATGTCCCTCCTTACTGACATGTGTACCAATCAATCAACGAGTTTCTCTCTCTCACTTATGATTAAAGTCTTGTTATCATTTGGTCAATTTAGACTCAACATCCAATTCCATCCCCATTTCTTGAACCATAAGGATGTACAATTATGATCATATGTTTCAAAGTTGACCTACCCAATGATTTTCATAAGTTATGTGCTCAATTTCAAACAAGTCAAACTTATAATTCCTTGGAAAATGTTTAATTATGCTCAAATTTCAAATTTCCCCCATATGACAAACATAGAGATGACATGCATTTATAGACATCCACATATTACACTAGATAGACTGTGGATCCTAGAAAGTTGTAAACAATAAGCAATACTAAAAAGAACTATGAAAAGCTAAGAAAAATACTAAAAGAAAAAAATAAAAATAAAAACTAAGATAGAAACTGTTCCATCTCCCCCCCAAACTTGAATTCGATTATGGCCTCATAGTAAAAAACAACCTCAGAAGGTGGAATAGTGATACCCTCTATTGTGGTGGTGGCGGAAATGGTGGGTACTGCTGGGTATGGGGATTCCATCGTTACCATCGACAGGTTGTCGATGGTATCGACACCTGTAGCACAATCTGTTCCTTCACTGGCATCAATGATCGTCGATTGCTGGATGTAGGGGCCCGAATCGGTGACGCGTCGATACTATCGACAAGGGTCGATGGTATCGACCCATCCCACAGATCGACCTCCATATCTGGTGTGTTTCATTGATGGTGTCTCACAGATCGCTGACGTGGCCCGTCGATACCATCGACATGGCGTCGATGGCATCGACTTATGTATGCATCCATCATCCTCGCGGGGCCTTGGCGGTGGATTCCCCTGAAGCTATGTCGATACCATCGACATGGCCATCGATGGTATCGATATCTCTGCTACCATTTTTTCTAAAAATCTTCAGGGATCTCGTGAGCATCGGCCATGGTGTCGATACTATCGACTTGCTCCAAAATTTTAGTCGATCAACCTATTGGGTGGTCGATCCTATCGACGAGGCCTTCGATAGTATTGACGGAGCAAATTTTCTATAGCTGTCACTCTACACCCTTGTCGCTACCATCGACACAAGGGTCGATGGTATCAACACCCAAGCAGTCCTGCACACTTAGCAAATGTATCAGGGTATCATTTTTACACTAAAAACGAAATTAAAGAAAACTACTTAAGTAAATGGAAATGAAATCTACCAATGGTTGCGTTGCCTCCCAACAAGTGCCCTACTTTAACGTCTTAGGCTAGATGAAATCAAGCTGTTCATTCTTCCTTAAGCACCTTGAGTTTAACCTCATGCAACTTCCTTGTGTAGTCCTCCCCAAAATAGTGCTTCAATCTTTGACCATTTACTAAGAATGTTCTATCACCATCCTTAACCATGATAGCACTATGGGGTCGCACCTACTCTACCACAAACGGTCCACTCCAGCGGGATTGCAATTTGCCAGGATGCAACTTTAACCTTGAATTGAATAAAAGCACCCTCTCACCCTTTTTGAACACTCGCAGCTGAATGTGACGATCATGGATTTGCTTTGTCTGCTCCTTATAGATCTGTGAGTTCTCATAGGCATTCATCCTTAGCTCATCTAGCTCATTGCGCTCTAACATTCGCTTTCTCCCTGCCTCATCCATGCTCAAATTCAATTTCCTTAGCGCCTAGTGCACTTTGTGCTCCAATTCTACTGGCAAATAGCTGGCCCGGGCGTACACCAACCTAAAAGGCATAGTACCTATATGTGTTTTAGATGCGGTCCTGTATGCCCATAGTGCATCCGGTAGCAACACACTCCAATTCTTCCTTGACAAGGCCATTGTGCGCTCCAAGATCTTCTTAATCTCCCTGTTCGACACTTCCACCTGACCTTGAGTTTGCGGGTGATACAAGGTACCTACATTGTGTTTAACCCCGTATTTGCTCAATAATCTAGCAAATTTCTGATTCATGAAGTGGGTGCCCCCATCGCTAATGATCATCCGTGGCACACCAAACCTGTAGAAAATATGATCCTTCACGAACCTGCACACTATTGCAACATCATTAGTCCTTGTGGGTATTGCCTCTACCCACTTCGATACATAATTGACAACAAGAAAGATATATAAATTAGAATTAGAGGATACAAAGGGTCCCATGAAGTCAATACCCCACAAATCAAATACCTCAACTTCTTGAAATACATTGAGGGGCATCTCTTGTCATTTTGAGATATTACCTGCCCTTTGACAGAAATCACACCGTCTCACATAGTCATAGGCGTCTTTGAAAAGCGTAGGCCAGTAAATGCCACTCTCTAGCACCTTGGCCGTCGTCCTTGCACTCACATGATGACCGCCGGTGGGTAGTGTATGATAGTGTCTAAGCACACTATCATATTCATTTTCTGGTACACACCTGCGTAAGATTCCATCCCTGCATTTTCTCAACAGAATAGGGTCATCCCAAAAATAATATCTCAAAGAATGGAAAAACTTTTTTTTTCTCTTGATAAGTCCAATCATTCGAGATTTCCTTACATGCAAGGTAATTGACAATATGCAAAAACCAAGGATCCGTAGATTGAATTGAAAGAATTTGCTCATCTGGAAATGTCTCGGTAACGGGTATGTTAGTATCCCTCTCATTAACCTGCTCTAACCGAGATAAGTGGTGCACAACCACATTTTCAATGCCCACCTTATCCTTAATTTCAATGTCAAATTCTTGTAATAATAAGATCCACCTAATCAATTTAGGTTTATCATCTTTCTTCTCCATTAAGTATTTTATGGCGGCATGATCAGTCCACACCACAACCTTAGAACCCACTAAATATTGCCTAAATTTTTCAAAAGTGAAAACAACGGCTAGCAATTCTTTCTCGGTAGTGGTGTAATTTAGTTGGGCATCATTTAGAGTTTTAGACGCATAAAAAATCACTATAGGTTTGTTCTCAAGGCGCTGCCCAAGAACAACCCCTATGGCAAAATCCGACGCGTCACACATAAGTTTGAAGGGCTTAGTCCAATCTGGTGTTTGAACAACCAACACAGAAATCAATTTTTCCTTAAGTACCTCAAAAGCATGCAGTCATTTATTGTTAAAATAAAAAATTGCATCTTTCTCAAGCAATTCTGATAGCGGCTTAGCTATTTTCGAAAAGTCCTTGATAAACCAGCGATAAAACCCCGCGTGACCAAGGAAACTCCGCACCCCTTTCACCATATTCGGTGGAGGTAGTTTGGAAATAACCTCAATCTTTATTGGATCCACCTCTAGTACCTTGCAAGACACCTTGTGTCCTAACACTATGCCTTCATTTACCATCATATGTCACTTTTCCCAATTGAGGACCAAATGTGTGTCCTCAGATCTCTGCAATACCTTATCAAGATTTTGCAAACATTCATCAAATGATGCACCGTAGATGAAAATGTCGTCCATAAAAACTTCTAAGCAGTGCTCCACCATATCAAAGAAAATAGCAAGCATGCATCGCTGAAAAGTGGTTGGTGCGTTGCACAAACCAAAAGGCATGCGGTGGTAAGCAAAAGTTCCGTAAGGACAAGTGAAGTTCGACTTCTCTTGGTCCTTAGGATCAATGGAAATCTGATTATAGCTGGAATAGCCATCTAAAAAGCAAAAATGAGAGCGGCCAGCCAATCGCTCTAAAATTTGATCAATGAATGGGAGAGGAAAATGATCTTTCAAAGTAGCAGAGTTCAGACGGCGGTAATCAATACAAACAAGCCATCCAGTTACCAATCGGGTGGTGACCAATTCATTCAACATATTTTGAGTGATAGTGATTCCCTCCTTTTTAGGGACTACCTGTGTGGGGCTTACCCATGTCGAATCTGAAATAGCATAAATGATGCCCACCGAAAGAAGCTTGATCACCTCCTTCTTTATGACCTCCATCAAGCTAGGATTGAGTCAAAGCTGTGGCTAAATCACTGGCTTGGCTCCTTCTACAAGCTGGATCTTGTGCTGGCATAAAGTAGGGGAGATCCCCTTGATGTCAAAAACGGACCACCCAAATGCACCACAATGGTTCTTCAACACAATCATCAACTGTGCTTCCTCGTCATCACTCAGATACACCAATATGATCACCAGAAGCTTCTCATTATCTGCCAAGAAGACGTACTTTAAGTGGGGGGGACAGTGGCTTAAGTTCCAACTCAGGTGGGCTGACCAAGGAAGATTGAATCGGTGGTGGAAGCGGTCCCAGATCTTCATAGTGCTTGGCATAATAGCAAGGAAGCACTTGAAGCATCTTTACATATTCTTGTAATGAGGTACTTCTCATCCAATCTTCCATTAAGTTGAAAAGACATGCCTCAAGGGGAAATTGCGAGTATGAGTCAAACATGGAGACTACTATAGCCTCCTCCTCAGTAGATGGTGAAACTTCTTCTTCTTTATCGTCAGGGTAACCCACTTCTTTCATAAGATATATTACCTTCATCTGCTCCATGATGTCCACAACAATTGTTCCCTTATCTACCTTCGTCATTATGTGAGCCAAATCAAGAAATGGCTTCCCTAGACAAAGAGAGATGTGGTGCTCAAAGTGCTTTATTTTATGACATTGTGCATTTGCTTGTGACTTCTTTGGATTTGGTGGCATGAGTATTTCAAATCTATCATCGGCTATACCCATTGTCAACTGGCCTCTACCCATCTCCAATATCATGTCGGCAATGTCTTGAAAGGGTCTTCCCAAAAGTAGCTCATTCCCTAGTTCATCTTGCATCTCCAAAACAACAAAACACATTGATGTTGGAGGCAAAACTCCTTTCTATCTTTTCTATGAGAATGATAGGAGTTCCTGATGGCCCACATAGACTACGTAGAGTATTGAGGCCTTTTCCAACCACTAGGAGTCATCAAATATTTTCCGTGGTGCTACACCAGGAGGTCTCCTCCGACAATCATCCGGGTGATGCTTGTGAAAGAAGCACACCACTACAAGAATAATCTCTTATCTTGCTCTAGGATTAGGTATATGCCTTGCAACTTTCCATTCAAATCTAAAGTTGTTGATGCGATCATCTACTCAAGGGGAATATGGTAAAAAAATGATTACATCGACATCTTCATCACCATATTTCCCTAAAGTGGTATCATAACCATACAGATTTACTATGGTTTAGGACTTAATCTATATGATTAGACTTTTGTTTTTTCATTTGTTTATTACATGTGATGCAAATATTTAAATTATGAATGTGCATATTGGATTAAATACCACATATGATCCATATATATATCATATGATATATATGCAATTTGTACGTGTCACCCTAAAATTGTTTTGATGGTGGATGTTAGCATGGTTATGTCCAATACCCCTATATTTGTGCATGGTTGAATGATATTTATTCTTGTTCTTTTAAATTAGGTTTGCATACCGATCCTCTCTCTATTTTTCCATATGTAAGTTAATGATTTACTTCCTATGCTCCCCTCAATGAAACTTGAGGTTTCTCAATTATAATGTAATAAGTTAAATAGGATAGGACAATTTGATTTCCTATTTTGGCAAAGAGAAGGCAATCTGTACTAGACAAGTCAATTGACCCAAAAGTCAAACCGATCAACTAGAGGACTGAGGAGGCCAGACAATAGGAGGAGTTGATTGATTGATTGGTGGCCCAACTGATCAGCTAAAGGAGTCCAGATTCCACTTGAACGGAAGGCCAGTCAACTGATCTAAGAGACCAATAGACCGACCAAGATGCCAACCAATCGACTCAAGGTTTCAATCATAGATTTATGCAAGTATAGGTTGTTGCATATGATTTGGACCATAGGAGGTAGCAATTCTTTGTGGATCCAAATAATTGCATTAGTATGGCCATAACCATCACTCATATTTTGTAGTTGTATTTTTTTCTATTATGGATATAACATGTATATGATGTATACTATAAATATGTGGGATTGGATATGTATATGTATTTATATGTAAATATGAATCCTTCAATTCAATATTATACTTAGATGATTTCCATAAGCAACACACACGAGAAGCTTGATCGACTAAGCATGGGAATGCCAAGCATGGTGCACCGTCTATCTCATGGAAGTGTCATGGTAGTCATGTGGGCTGCCAAGCAGGGTGTGTTACTATCGTGTTGGATTTTGGGCCAATCTTAACTAGGTGACCTCAATGAGATTAAGTGGCTAGAATCATACAGTTGGATTGTGAAAAAAATTTATGCACACAAACTATCTAAGAATTGCATGAGATGCGACTGGAAAAATATTACCTACCTTAATAATTAGTTATGGACGCCGACGTTGTTCGAGTAATAACATTATAGTTTTGGGTCTTGGTTCACTACAAGGTTGTACGCTGCAATCTTTGAAATTGATATGTGAGGGCTATCAACTTGAACTAGTGGGAGTGATACATAATTAAAGGGAGAATTAAATTTTGTCAAATTTGTTTTAATCAAACCAAATAAAAAATGTTTTTACAAATTGCAAATTTATTTTTATGAAATACATGGCAACCAATAACACATTTTTCTTATGATTAGTCCTTGAGAAGGAGAAGCTAAATGGGAATAATTTCCATGTCTGGTTCAGGACGTTCAGAGTTATTCTCACACAAGAACGAAAGCTCTATGTCATGGAGACACTAGAGACAGATGAACCTATTTCCATCGTGCCTAAGGCTGACAAGGATTCTTACATGAAGTGCTATGAAGATATGGTAACACATATTAAGAATATGTACCAAGATCAGGCAAGATAAGAGAGATATGATGTCTCTATATCATTTTTTCAAATGCAACATGACAAAAGGAGATCCACTAGGTTCCCATGTTCTCAAGCTAATTGGTTATGTGGAGAACCTTTCTATAGTGGGATTTCCCTTGGGTTAAGAGTTGTCCACAAGTGTGATTCTACAGTCACTACTAGAATCATAAAACCAATTTGTCACGAACTACAACTTTAATGATTTTGACAAGGCGTTGTCAGAATTAATTGGCATGTTGAGAACAACTGAAGTGCATCTGAAGAAAGACAAACCCAAGTATGAGATGATGATCAATAGAGGCAAAGGGAAGTCTAAGGGAAAAGGAAAATCTAATAAGAGTTCTAAATCTAGTAAGAAACCCAAGTTCTTTGCACTCAGAGAAAAAGTAGGGGTGACCAAGGGAGGCAATTATCACCATCCTGGACACTAGAAAAGGAATAGCCCTCTCTACCTAGAGGAACTAAGGAAGAAGAAGGGGGAATACATATATCCACTTCATGTATGCACATTATTGAGATAAATATGTCTAATTTTTCATCATGTGAACTAGATACTGAATGTGGATCTCACATATGTTCGAATATGTAGCATTAAAAAAGAAGTAAGACTTTAATAAAATGTGAGGTCAAACTACATGTTGCAAATGGAGCAAGACTTTCTACCACTGCAGTTGGAACTTATCATTTATCTCCATTCATGGGGCTTGTAGTGAGTTAGATAACTGCTATTTTGTACCTACCATTAATAGAAACATTATTTATGTATCTTATATGGACAATAATGGGTTTGAATTTCATATAAAGAATGGTCCTTGTTCTATTTAATAGATGATATCTTTTATGGCAGTGCCCCAATCTTTATTTGCTAGATCTAGTGACAAATTTTTATAACACATATAAAAAGATTAAAACTCTATAACTCAAACAAAACATACCTTTGGCATTGTCATCTAGGGAACGTAATGAGAAACACATTTCTAGACTCCATAAAGATGGATATCTAGACACTTTCAATTTAGAATCAAAAGAGACATGTGAGTCTTGTTTGTTGGGCAAGATGAAAAAGACTCCCTTCATTGGTAATAGTGATAGGGAAAGTGATCTATTAGGACTCATACATATAGATTTGTGTGGCCCTTTTAGAACAAATGAAAGAGGTGGTTATCAATACTTATTTACCTTTACTGATGATTTCATTAGGTATGGATCTATTTACTTGATGAAACATAAGTCACGACCCCTTGAAACGTTCAATGATTTCATGAATGAAGTAGAAAACCAACTTGGTAAAAGTATTAATGCACTTTGTTTTGATCGAGGTGGAGAATACTAAAGCTTAGAGTTTGAGGACCTTCTATGAGACTGTGGTATCGTATCATAATGGACTCCACTCGGAACACCACCACATAACAGTGTGTTAGAAAGAAGGAATCACAAATTGCAAGATATGGTGTGATCAATGATGAGTTTTGTTGATCTTCTGACTTCCTTCTGGGGTTATTCTCTAGAAACCACAAAATTTACACTAAACCATGTACCATATAGATTGGTTCAAAAGACACCATATGAGATATGACATGGGAAACATCCCAAAGTGTGTTTTGTGAGGATTTGGGGATGTGAAGCATATGTGAGAAAATAGTTTCCCAAAAAACTTTGATCCAATTTAGATAAATGTTATTTTGATGATATCATGTTGGGAAATATGGGCATGTAGTATAGCATCATAAACAAAACTTTATCTATCTGTATTCCCATAAAAGCAAGATCACGCCAACTACTATGAAATAGGAAGGATGGTTGCGTGAGTTATACCAGGTCTTAGAGCAAGTCCAGTGACAACAGCTTGCTTCAATGCAAAGTTCAACTACTTGCTCTTGGAAGGTGGTTGTGCAACTCCTGGTCTTTACCATGAACAACAAACATGACAAATTTTGCAATGACTCCTGTGGTCTCTCCACAGACTGCAGACTGACTTTGCTCTCCTTGTAGCAGCCGAAGGGCTTCTTCCTCTAGAGTAGTCTACATATACCAACTAGAACTCCTATCATTCAACTAGAACATACATGAAGGAGTTGTCCCTCCCACTGGCATACTAGTCACCAACTTGCTCTCCCACAACAATGAGTCTTAGTTGTTCTCTCCTGTCGCTATCCCTCCCTTGTCGGGTAGGACTTGCTTGGGCACTCTTTGTTACCACAACCAGAGAGGACAATAATTGTCAGAGAAATTGATTCTCAATTGTGTTTTTTTGGGAAGCCCCCAATACCCCGCTATTTATAGGCATGGTTTGGGCCATGGTTCCTAGTTTGTAAGGGATTGTGCGGGAGTGGAAGGGACCAAAAATCTTGAATTTTCACAACCTGTGAATACTGAAACGACCGTCTAGTGACCCAGACGGTTGTTTGGTCACAGGACACGGTCGTCTCACACTGCCAAATGACTATTTGGCAGTTTCCCAATCACATGCAAAATTTGACAATTCGATTCCCCTTATTATTAGGCATTAATTTCTTACACTACAAGTATTGCGCAATCGAACATGTTTGGAAAACATCTAATACCTTCGTTTAGCCCCAACTGAGCCGTCTCACCCATGCAAGACGTCCGTCTTGATCACCCAGATGGCCGTCTGGTGTGCCTAAGTTGAGCCGATCAATTCAACAGATTAAACCAGTTGGTTCACTGCTCAATTTGGGCAGAACGTAGCCAACTCAAACTCTGATCACCCTGACAACCCAAATGACCATCTCAACACTTGAGATGCCCATCTGTCATGTCCAAATAGTCATTTCACCCAGTGAGATGGTCATTTGGCAGTCCAGTCAGCCAATTCGTTGCGTGAAATGAATACCTAAACACTTTAATAATCAATCCAATCATCAGTCAAGATTAAACTCCTCTTCTAGATGAGTTCCTTTGTGTGTGACCCTATAGGTCTCATATCACGTTGACAATGAATGCCCATAACTTAATTATGTCATCACAAGTAGAGAGTGGTGCCTAGCCGCACATCAGTGCTACCCAAGTGAATGGAAAGTTGGAGAATAACTTCAACCTACAATCTATGTAAGGTGTTGTAGTGATTGTATAAATCCTTTTTCATTGATATCCAGAGTGAACTCAAGGCATGGAATCATCATCCTCTCAACGTTCAATTCATGTTTCATGAACCAAGAGCAGACTATCTAAGATAATGCGACCTCAATATCCTAAATTGATTCACATGTGCATGCACATGCATTTGTCAGTCTTGCTTATCAGGTAGCCATGATATCATACTCTAGTAGGAGGGGAAAATCCCATATCTATCACTCACAGTCTATCGCCATGTGTCAAAGTCACCCAGTCATCACCTTTATAGAAACCCATTTTTTAGGACTACATTTGAAGATGTTAAAGCATACCCAACGACATGTGACGAGTGTAATGATTTCATATCTAAGAATCACAATCACCACCTACACTATGAGAGATGACTATGACTACCAATGATGGTTTCCATGTGTCATTCTCAAGGTGGGTCTATCTGATACACTGTTCCCTAACATATATCTGTGTGCTTGGTTTGATATTTTCATATCATGACTAATGAGATTCTGTCATCAACCAACCCACACTCTAGTCTTTAGTGTTACCGATATCTATCTACCTTCCACAATAACAACTGACTAGGGACATAAAAAGAATGTACACACTCGTAACATTCATATGATCTCATCCCCCAAGTCACGTACTTGAAGACATATGCCATTAAGTATTGTTATTCTTTAGACATTCATAATGTTTCCTCATTGTCTCATAACCAAATGAAACAGAATGAATTAGGGGCTTTCCTTTATGAGTATTAATCAAATCCTTTATGGTTTATGCCATGTCAATCATCACATGATTGGCTATACGGGCATACCTTACCAACATATCCTAGGGAAACCAAAGGATACTACTTTTATACTCCATCTGACAAAACCTTTTCTCCAGTTTCCATAGTTAAGTCCTCGAGGATCTTGTTTTCCATTATGACTTATTATGAATATGAGATATGTCAGATGGATGGTGAAATTTCTTTCCTTAATGGGAATCTTCTTAGAGATGTGTACATGACACAACCTGAGGGTCTTATAAATCTATAAGATGCAAATAAAGTGTGTAAGCTACGAAGGCCAGTCTATGGATTGAAGCAAGAATCTTGGAGCTGGAATCTTCAATTTGATGTAATAGTCAAAGAGTTTGTCTTTAGTCAAAATGAATAGGAATCATGTATTTACAAGAATTTTAGTGGGAGCATAATTGTATTCCTCATATTGTATGTAGATAGCACACTATTGATGGGGAATGACATCCTTACTTTATGAATGGTAAAAACTTGTTTAGGAAATATATTCTCTATGAAGGACTTAGGCAAATCACCATATATCTTAGGAATAAAGATCTATTGAAATAGATCTAGAAGGATTCTTGTCTTAAACTAGAGCACATACATTGAAAAAGTGTTGAAAAGGTTTAGCATGCAGAACTTAAAGAGAGGAAACTTACCCATGCATCATGGAGTTAGTATCTCTAGATCTCAATGTCTTAGTTCTTGTGAAGAAAGGGAGCACATGAGTAAGATATCATATGCATCTACAATTGAATCTATCTCGTACACAATGTTATGTACTCTCCCTGATGCTTCACGTGCCTTGAGTATGACTAGTAGGTATCAATGAAATCCCAGTGAAAGTCATTAGACTATTGTAAACAACATCCTTAAATAGTTGAGAAGAACTAAGGATCAATTCCTTGTGTACAATGGTGGGGAAGAGTTGGTGGTAAAAGTTTATACAGATGCAAGCTTCCAAATTGACAAATATGACTATAGATCGCAATCTGGTTTTGTGTTTTTCCTAAACAATGGACCTATAAGATGGAAGAGTTTTAAGAAAGAAACAATTGCTGATTCTACAACAGAGGTAAAATATGTTGCTGAATCTAACGCATTAAAGTAAGTTGTTTGGATCAAGAAGTTCATCTTTGAACTTGGGGTGGTTCCAAGATTCAACGATACAGTAGACCTATATTGTGACAACAATGGAGCTATTGCCCAAGCTAAGGAACCCAGATCACATCTGGCATTCTAAGCACTTATAATGATAGTTCAATCTCTAATGAGAGATCATACAATGAGGAGATGTGAAGATTTGTAGTGTACAACTCAAAGCAATGTTGCTGACCCCTATGACAAAAGTACTTTCATAGCAAAAGCATTAAGGTCATGTTAGATCACTTGAGATTAAGTTCGTGGGTGGTTGGTTCTATGTGCAAGTGGGGGTCTTTTGGTATGTATTCCTAGAGAGCCAATCATACGATGCTTGTAATGGCATATCTTGTAACCATTTAATTAAAAATAAAGGCAATCTTCATTTATATGTTTGGTCAATTATGAGATAATGGTATAACACGATAGATGTCCAAAGAATGATGTTACTTGATGATGTACATCTTTAGGTTGAGGACCTAAATAGAGAGATCATAAAATGATAAGATTACATACATTGTTGTTATGTCCCTAGTTGGTTGTTATTGTGGAAGCTAATAGACAACAATAGCACATAAGACTAGAGTGGTGTTGATTGATGAAAGAATCTCATTAGTCATGATATGTGATATCAAACCAAACACATAGGTACTTGTTGAAGAATAATGTATCATATAGATACACCTTAAGAGTGATGCATGGAAACCATTGAATGGTGGTCAGAATCAACTCTCATAGTGATGGTGGTGATTGTGGTTAATCTACAATCACTACACCCATCACATGTCATTTGATGAACTTTGACAATCATACAACATGACCTTGAATAAGGGTTACCATAAAGGTGATGCTCGGATACATTGTGACACATGGGAATGAATGTGAGTGATGTAGATGGGATTTGTCTCTCTTACTAGAGTTGATATCCTAGCCACTTGATAAGAGTGACTGAGAAATGTGTGGCTATACTCATGTGAATCGATATATATGATATGTGAGCTCACATGTATCTCAAATAGTATACTCTAGTTCAAGGAACATGTATTGGATGTTGAAGAGGATGACAATTCCATGCCTCGAGTTCAATTTGGATATTAGAGACAAAGGAACTATATGTTCACTATAGCACTAATTACAAGTTGTAGATTGAAGTTGTTATCCAACTTCCCAATTACTTGGATGGCAATGATTTGTTTCTAGATGTTGCTCATTGCTTGTGATGCCATCAATTAGTTATGACCATTCACTTTCAACATAACTTGGGACCTATAGGGTCACACACATAGAATACTCCTAGAAAAGGAGTTTACTCATGAATGTGGTTTAACCTTTTTTGGGTCCTAAAAGAAGTTAAACCACATTCATGAGTAACATCCTTTTAGTTTAACTTTTTACTCAGGAATGTGGTTTTAACTTGATTACTAAAGTGTTTAGGTATTCAATTTAAGCAAGATTGACTATTAGAAATATGAAATGACCGGCTCAACTAGTGAACTGACTTATTTAGAAGTATGAACTAATCGATTTAGGTTGTAAACCAAATGGTTGGGAGATTAGTAAGATTGGATCAAGGATTGATGCTGACATCATGTTGTGCGTTAATCATCAAATTAATGGCAATATGATTGTGAATAGGAAACATAGTGAACCAATCGTTTCAAATGTTGAACTGATTGTCTCACATGTGAACTGACCAGTTCAATGGTGAACTTACCAGTTCATGGTTTGAAGGTTCCATAAAATTCATGAAATTCTATCTCTTTGACTCCCAGTTGATATGGAAACCTTGACCGTGGACCTCATATATATTGGGGTAGTCAAGGCTTTCAAAAGACAATAATAAGCTATACCAATTGTTTCCTTCTCATAGTTGTGGTAGTGTGAGAACCTGAGCAAGTATTACCCATAAATGGGAGAGACAACAAGGGAGAACAGTCAACACTAGCACATTGACATTGAAAGGAAAACTCCTTTATGTCTGTTCTAAAAGAATGACAAGAGTACTCAGCGGTCTACGTGGACTACATAGAGGCATGTAGATCTTTTCCACCCACTAGGAGGATGTTGTCAACCACTCTTTGTGGTGTCACACTAAGAGGATGCCACCGATAACTGTCTGAGTGCTACTTGTAAAAGAAGCACACCTCTACAAGTATAGTCGTTGGACTTGCTCCAGGACCAAGTATATTCCTTGCAACATTCCTTATCAATCTATAGTTGTTGACACAATCAACTGCTCAAGTGGAATGCGGCAAGACATTTTTATTTCTACTGACATATCTGTCGCGATATTTCCCTACACATTCATCACTACCACATTGGAATCTACCTCTTCTTTTAAAGTATGTCCTTGAGAAATTTCTCATACACTATAAGCTGCTCAATTTCTTCCACCAAAGCAAGAACGATGTGAAATTTGTAGAAAATGTTAAGGAATTTTCTAAAATACTGGTCTATCCTCCCTTTCTTAAGAATATGAGGGAAAAAAATAGATTACCATTTTCTATTGATGTGGTGGAAAATTGGTATTCTTCAGGGTATCACCTTACCCCAAACCTTCCTCAAGTGTATAATCCATTGGATATGATGCCATATCCTTGGGATTTTATGTGGTATAACCTATTACTCTATTGTGGGGCTTAGGAGATTATCTATTTCCCTCCATATTTAGATGATGTATCTTAACTTGAAGAAACTTTCCCACTTTGCAATTTCACAAGATTTGCCTACTAGTTGTTTTGACACACCCTTTTATTCCCTAGAAATCCTTGGTGGGTTGGATTTTTTAGATGTATAATATCTACTACCAACTAATATATGTACATCTTTAGACTTCTGATATGAGACCTTTGATTTTGTTGTTGCCTACCTAATTGGTCAAAATATTGCTCATTATTTGTCATGTATTTCTGAAACTTGTCCTAAAATATGTCCAAGAAAATAGGACTCCACCTCCCTAGAATTTTCCTTGATCATTCTGAGGTGACTGATATCATTGTTGGTGTCGTTGGGGAGGCTGTTCATAGAAGAATATTGAAGAAAATTGTTTGGATTATGGGTACCAATCATTCTTATATTAGGATGTTCCATGTACATGTGTTCTCTTTTGGAGGTTTTTAATTGTTGGAATTAAAGGTCCTCCACCTCTTTGTCAATGTGCTTAAATGTGATTTCAATTAAGCCATCTCTTTTGCTCCCACTGCGTCTACACTTGTTCCTCCATGATTGGTTCATGGACATGTGTATCCAAATCTATTGGAATTTAGGTTCAAATTCATTCAGAAAGAATCCATCTCCTAATGAGTCAAGCATATCCCTTAGCCTCAAGTGTAAACCAAAGTAGAGAGTCTTGATAGAATCAAAGATTTTGATGTCATGATGATGACACTTCCTCAACATATTTTGGTGTTTCTCCCATGATCCATAATAAGATTATCCCTTCCCTACTTGAAATTATGGAACTCCCCAACTATATCTATTGTCTTATGGGGTGTAAAAAGTGCTGGAAAAAATTGTCAATCATCTGGCCCCATGTTCACTGAAATTTGGCTCCTAATAGTAGAACAATGTCTTGGCAGAATCTACCAATGAGAGTGAAAAGTTCTTCAAGTAACTCATGCAAATGGTACTCTGCCTATCTTCACTGTATCACCACAATCAATAAAATTGTTTATATGTTGCATATGATCTTCATGAAGGTGTGTACAAAGTTCATGTGAATTGACTAGTGCCATCAGACTAGGACTAGTCTTGTATCATCCTGATTTATTGCTTGTTTCTAATAGGACATTAAATTGATGTGGAAGAGGAGACCTTTCTTTGGTCCCATACTTTCTATTTTGACTCTTCACCACCACTTCATAGATCAACACCACCATATCCCTCATGATCATTCATATATATTACCTATCCCTTCTATGCTAGACGTTGAGTTCAAATCAGAGTTGCAGAACAACTAAAATCCTTTGGTTCTCATTGAATATGTTCTGGGTCAGAGGTCAATGTTGTATGATCATCGTTGAAAAGTGAGTATGTGTACCATGCACTAGTATTTGAGATAAGTTAGAGAGTATAAGAATCACTAAATACTAGAGAAGATACAAAAGTAATTGTTAATAACTAAATGTAAAAGGCAATGTGGCCTAGAATGGGCGTCGTGTAACTCATAGTCGTAGTGGGTTTTCCAAATCCCTAGAAACAATGCTAAATATGTGACACACAAAAACTACATGTATGAACAGAAGTTTATGACTCAAGTAATGTAGGGATTTGAGGTCGCTAGTTGTAAAACTGAAAGATTTAGGCCACTGTAACTAGTATTAATTATCTCTGATCAACTAGGTCCAAGAAAAGGTTGAAAGATATTCACCACCATGATCAAATGAAGTCCTCAAAACATTAATTTCCACAGTTACAATCAATTCACTCATTCAATTAATTGACAAATAGTCATTGCACCTATGATAAGAGTTTGTAGTTTAACATTGTACATGTTTATAGTGTAGAAGCATCTTCGACTAATAAAAACATATTTTCATGACATTTTACATCAATCAAATCAATCAATAATATATCTAAATATTAGTCTTTGTAATTACATAGCCACTATCATGCGTTGAAAACTCCATGAAAATAATCCAAATATTAAAGTATTTTTTAACCATAATAATTGTCTAGATTTTCAATAGTTGAAAGCACCATTGATAGAAAAACTTTGAATTTACACATAATCCATGCAACTACACACACACACACAGATATATATATATATATATATATATATATATATATATATATATATTAGTGAATAACAATTCTCATGTAATAACATCACGTCGGGCTACTACCAAGTTATTACAAAAGAGAGGATTGGTTACTCATAGTCAAAATTGCATCGAATAGAATCGAGAACTTGAAGAAAATTGCATCAAAGTGATAAGAAATCATAGGGAAACCATAGTAGACACCCATAACAACACATATAGTGATGCAGGATGATTTCCACCGGTAAAATCAGCCTCCCAACATCATGGATGGAAAAGAACCTTACTCTTATCCTCTTCCTCTCCACGCATCTATATAAAACTCATAATAAGGAGATGATTTCCCCTCTCATGAAGTTACTTCTTAAGTGATCTAATTTTAGGATAAGAAATCTTGACCATCAAATATTTTTGTGTGAAATATGTGCAAGAACATCCAGAGTTGAGTCAATGCTATGGACTAGTGAGTTAATGCATTTACTCAAAAGGTTAAACTTATGATTGTTTTATATATATTCCTGGTGCCACTGATAATGAAGTTGGTGCTCTCAACAGTTAACTCGATGTTATCAACTAGGCGGTCAATGCATAACTCTATGTATCCATGAATAATGAAGTTAGTGATCTATCAAATTAGTTAATGCTATTAAATAAGTGGTTGATGCATTTACTGAATCCCTAGAATGTGCTAATTCTCAAGAAATAAGGTTGATTCCATCGACCACCTCCAAATATCCTAAAAAAGTTTCTTAAAATTGTGATATAATATGCAATCAAAACATGCAATATATTAGGTCATATATAACATGATAAAATATGACAAAATATATGTAAAATAATAGATAATGTCACACAATTAATTATACATTAATTTTGTGACATCCAAATAAACACTTTTATAATTATAATCAATTTGTACATACAACCAGCCAAACTAGAATATAAAATCATGATAATTGTGCATGCATCAAGATGCACCTGCTTTGTCATCTCAGAGTTTTAATGGTCACATGACTATGGGTTGCAGAACATGATATTACTTATACCCTATAAAAGAACCTAGAACCCTATTTCCCTCCATACTATAGTTAATCTCTCAATCATGTAATCTCTTACTCATCAACGACACAAACACCCATATATCTACTTGTTCATTAATTTTGAGCCAATGATGATATGTTTGCCTCACAAGACCACCACAAACTTGAATCTACTCCATGTTTTCCCTCACATGGACCCTGAATGGATATCTATTTTTTCCTTTCCTTCCTCTCTTAGTTGATGCAATAATGTGATATTCTCTATATATGAAGCAATTGAGGGCACACTATAACTCCTTTGCTCTAACTTTGTCACCCCCTTTTTGTTTACCCAACGAGCATTGTGGTCTTTCTACCCCTACATCGTCCCTCTTGAACCAAGAATCGACTTGTGGATTAGTGGGAGAATCCATAGATTATATATCTCTAGTGATGCATGAAGCTTGACTTCTTTTTCTTTATCTTTTCCAAAAAAAATTACTATATCAGCTAGCCTTCTTCCTATTAGTACATACTTGCAGAATGTTTAAGTAGTTCATTTATTTGATAATTGTTTATAAAATACCATTATATTTAGACAATTCCCTAGAATAATATGAAACCTAAGATTTATCACATTCAATAAGTTTTAAAGTTTAATCTATTATCCTTCTGTTTAATTGTGACTAAGGTTTCGTTGACTATTTATGTTATTGATTGTATTGCAAACTTTGACACGATGGTGAATACTTTGATATTGACTTTATTAGAATTTCATCACACACTTTTCACTAAATATTATGACTCTTATTATTAGACAATCATATTATTTTTATTGGCATGTTTATGCATGAAAAATGATAAAATGATCTACTATAATTAATTCTTAAAATTTGTGAAGAAAAATTGACATTGATAAGAAATTTTAGACCTTGATAGTTCATGATGTTGATAATGAGTATATGATATAAAAAGATGATGATGTGATCTAGATATGACTATATTAAATGACCAAAGTTGTAAATTATTCAATTTTGTTATTGAAATATGATATAGATATATGATGATCTAGAACTTTGAAAGTTAGAAATGATTACACTTAGGGTAATGTTAAGATCTTTGCACCCTAGACATGAACTTTGAGACTAGTTATGAAATTATAACTCAATGTTGATCCATGCATACCTATGTATATGACATGAACCTTGATCTAGTGTTGATCCTAAATATTTCAAGAAGTTCTCTTAGTCAAAATCTTATGTAAAGGTATACTTATTCTTCTATCAAAGAAACTTGTGGTATTTTTTGAGATGCTAAATTCCCTATTGATTAAGCTTCTGATTTTCTATAGTTATCTATAAAAACACAAACATATATGCAATGTCCATTATACTATCACTTTATATGAGCCTACTAAAAGATGTGTCAACTTGATACTAATATTTCTATTAAAAACATACCTTCTTCATTGTCCTTAATATCGAAGGAGTGGAACCTATGACTGATGACCTTCCCACCCCTCTTAACCGAGATATCACGCAAACACTGATAATTTCAAATGAATTTGATGATAATATCCAACATATTTGAGATGTCAAGTGAACACTGATAATTTCAAATGAATTTGATGACAATATCCAATATATTTGTAGTAAACATTCAGATAAAACAATCACTTATAATAAGGAGATTCAAATAGGCAAGTTCTTCATTCAGTTATACAACAATTTTATACATAGCCAAAAATCCTAGATTTTGGTATATTCTTATAACTTATGTAACAAATTTAGGAATTTATTTTAGATGATTTGTATATGTAACTAATATGATTTTGTCATCTTAAATTCATCACAACAGAAAAAATCCATTTTTAGATCACCGTTCATAAGCTTAAATTGAAAGGCAGATTTATGGTTTGTTGTCGCATACAAGGGAATTGAAGATTATTGTCAAATTAATCTAATTTTGTGTAGTCTATTGTATAAAGGAAGTACCCACTCACCTAAGGTGTGAAAACACCGAAAAAATGTAGCACAATATCTAAAATTCTAGAATCCATTCAAACTCTTAGCAATCCTTCAATTTCTTCTTCTTTCCAACACGAAAACCCTAGGACTGCAGAATTATAGAGAAAGAGTGAGAAAAGGCTGAGACTTGATATCATTCTAAATCAAATCAGAGGATGGATGGAATCTTGACATGTGAGAGAAGAATCACCAAGACAACTATTTTGGTGATGACAAACTTACTTGATTTCATCAACTCTAAGAAGAGAAAATCCTAGATCACCATCTTTGCCACTTTCTCCATCCAAACCCTAACTCTCCCTCTCTCTGTAGGATTTAGTTTCTCTGAAATGAATAAAAAAGAGGGAGCTCCTAGTGTGTTAGGTTAATCACATAGATCAATTACTATGCTTGGTTCAATTGCAAATTTATTATTCCTTACACTTTCTTTTATTCCAGCAAAATTTTCTTCAAATATAAATGTTACTGTAAATCATTTTGTGAATAGGTTGTTGATCCTCCAAAAATTATGAGAAAAAGAACAAGTTTTCTAAAACATAATTTTAGAGCTCCAATAAAACTTCAGATTATTTTGAGTGATCGATAAATGATTGCAAACCAAACACTAAACTGCGAAACAATAGTGTGCAACATGGTCAGTTGAAGGGTAATTCAACCGAGAACCACATTCAAATAACATCCAAATATTCTAAAATGTGCACTAACAAACATAATTGAGTTATTCATATCAGATAAAATTTCAAGTATATACGAGCTACATAGAAAATATAAAAAATCATTTACCATACTGCTATACCTTTCAAATTTTGTATTTATAACTATCAAAACCATAATTTTGGCGATTAAGATTTACTGTGGCGAACGAAACATGATTCACTAAACGGAAGCGATTATTAACAACATAATTACTGAAAATCACTAAAAATTAAAACCTTTTTCAAAGAGATCCAAACACAGGAAAACTCTTTTATCAAGAACCACTGTATTTCATTTACATCCTGGTTCATAAGTACATATCTTGTACCATTCCTTCTCGAGGATTACAAGCATTGACTGCCTTGTTAAAACTATACATAGACAACATAAAAACCTTGAGGCATCAAGACAAAATCTCAGATCGGTTCATTAAAAGTACTGACTACTAACTCCGAGGACCTGAGAGTACAGAGACGACACATAGGACTCTATATGCAAGACATGACAGCTAGTGTCTCCATCTGAGAATTCACTGCTGTCCCTGCTGCTACTGTTGTTACTCTTCCCCTGTAGTAGGGTTTCTGCCTCCTCTTCTGCATCTACCTAAAAAGTTAGATCCCACGTGGGTGAGACAATTAAAATTGCCCCAGCAAGAGATATAACTCGCTGCCAGAAATATTATTATTGCAATTAATGGAATAAAACAAAGCAGAGGAATCGTAATTATTCAACAACAGACAAATCAATTATCTAAGCATATTAGAGGAATGTTCTTCTTCAAAGTATTTCAGATTGTAACTTGATAAAGCAGTATGTCATTTATCCAATAAGGAATATGAAGAACATGTATAACATTTATCCATCTAGGATATACTATGCAAGATATCATAAACCAATGATTCTTGTATTTCAACCTTAAGCAAATACGCTACACGGCTGATTACATTTTACACTCATACTTAAGCCCTGAGGAGATGAAGTATACCGCTCATTCTCCAACTGACCATTGCGAAATCAAAATCGGTACTGTACATAGGTCAATGGAAGAGCTGGATTGCCAAGACCTCATCTTCCTCAGTTAGTGTGAGGATCAAATGCAGGACATCTTATGTCTCTACTAAATAGATTTCCAGGGTATACTGGCAACTTCTCTAAAGATTTATAGTGGAAGATGTACTCTCTTCGCAATTGAGAGATTTCATATTTATCTCACATCGATCCGATATTAAAATCATCGAGAGATTAGTGATACATCCATCCCGACATTCGATAGATTAGTGATACATCCATCCCGACATATATAATGAAGGATTGAGAGATTTAATGTTTATCTCACATCAATTCCTACATTAGGGCGTAAGGATATTCATGCTCATAACCCCCACATACTCAACATTATGCCCTCCAGGAGTTCCTGTAGGAAAACCTGTTTCACCATCACCAACTACTGACAATGATGGATCTATGGTCAGGGCTCTACATGATAAGATTTCAGTTGATTAATTAAACACATTACCATACTCTTTTAGCATCATTCATGTTTTCAAATATAATTCATTAAAACAAATGCTACAAAGAATGTGTAATGCTTCTATCAAGTACTTTTCAAAGCTTTATTAAACATTGGGATCTTAATCCCTTGTCACATCAGGGGCGTTCTCATCCCTTAACATCTCATCATCATGATTAAGGAATATGGGTATTAAAACCCTCAGTTCATCAAACAACACTTGTTACCACTTATCAGGTAACTAATACCTTCAGGTCATCTGACCAAGGTAAACATGATACTTGCAATACAAGCATATCACTTGGCTCTTAAAGCCCATAAATCTCTTGTTACCTCTTATTAGGCAACAAGGCATATTATGGCTCACAAGGCCCATAAAACAATTTCAATAATAAAACATCATACCTCATACCTGGCTATGTCTAACATCTCATGATACCTGCATGATTAGTATACATGATAACAGTTATATCAATTACATATCAGGACTATGCATGTAAGAGTAGCATCACTATTCCCTCATTAGAGTTGGGATTTCCCAATTCATGGAAATTAGGAATACTCATCCCATTACCTAAATTAGGGTTATGGTTTATCCTCATATTGCCCAACATTAGGGTTTCATCCACTATAACCTAATATTAGGGCTTCACATACCTTTACCCTATATCAGGGTTAAGATTTCATATTAGGGTTTCATATAGCATTATATAGCATCACCCTGGGATTAGAGTTCACATCACATCTCTGTATTAGGGTTTCACTTGACATCACCCTTAATTAGGGTTTCACATGACTTCACCCTTAATTAGAGTTTCACATGACATCACCCTTAATTAGGGTTTCACATAACATCACCCTTAATTAGGGTTTCACATGGCATCGCCCTCAATTAGGGTTTCACTTGACATCACCCTTAATTAGGGTTTCACATGACTTCACCCTTAATTAGGGTTTCACATGACAACACCCTTAATTAGGGTTTCACATAACATCACCCTTAATTAGGGTTTCACATGTCATCACCCTTAATTAGGGTTTCACATGTCATCACCCTTAATTAGGGTTTCACATGGCATCACCCTCAATTAGGGTTTCACTTGACATCACCCTTAATTAGGGTTACATCATTATCCTAGATTAGGGTTAGGGTTCATCAACCTTCTCAATTAGGGTTTCATGATCTCTTTATAAAGGATCATGCCCTAATTACATATTATTTTCATGTTGAGAGTATTGAGGCTTAATCACTACATGCTTATTATATATGTATGAATTCCTCTCTCTCTCATCCTTTATAGGATGTTGATTTACTTCAAATTTGATTAGATTAGGTCAACCCCTCATTTAAGTACACACATTTAGGGTTAGCATAGTGTGTTGAGATATTGCTTCCTTAAGCATCAAAGGTTAACCCCCCAAAAGTACTAATCACCCTAGTACCTTAAAGGTACAACCATTGTAATTACCTTTGATAAACATCATCAACAATCATAGGGTTGATTGTACTTACACGATTTGAATCAATTAAACCTTCAAATGGTTTTGAGGTCTTAGACCTTCAAACGGTCTTGAAGTATTTTGACCTTCAATCGGTCTTGATATTCTTTGACCTTCAAACGGTCCTAAACCACACCTTCAATTGGTCTTAAGACCGTTAGACCATCAAATACTCTTGATCTCAAAGTCCCTAAACGGTTTGAGACCGTTTGAATAAAATATAATTAATCCAAAACGGTTTTGAAACAGAATTAGCAACTTATCCTTGAAACCGATTGAACATCAAACGGTTTGAGACCGTTTTCCCTCCAAACGGTCTAAGGACCGTTTGATCCCAAATGGTCTCAAGACTATTTGGACTCAAACGGTCTCAAGATCTTTTGGTCCAAACCACCTTGAAACCGATTGGATCAATTAGGGTTTCCTCAAATCAATCAATTGATTTTAGGGTTTGCTTTATTGAATCTATCATCAATGCACCATTGAGAGTATATCCAATTACAACCCTTGGATCTCCAACCATCCATCACAACCCTTGAACTCCAAACGGTCTTGAGACCGTTTGCCTCTAAATGGTCTTAAGACCGTTTGGACCATCAACCAAGAAATTGATCCAATTCAATTAGGAATTCTTCAATCAATCGATTAGGGTTTGCAATCCATGGATCATTTATTCTGGATCAATTATAATCAAATCAATTTGAGCCATTGGATCTTCATCAATCACATCATCAATTAACCTCAACCGGTTTTGAAGTTCAATTACCCATTCGATCTTGAGATCCATTATCCATTCGATTTTGAACTCATTTACCCATTCGGTCTTATAGTCATTTACCCATTCGGTCTTGAACTTAATTACCCATTCGGTTTTGAATTAATTTACCCATTCGGTCTTGGGTTCAACTACCCATTCGGTCTTGAACTCAATTTCTCATTCGGTCTTGAAACTGAATCAATTCAATCGGTTTTGAAAACCGAATTAACTCAATCGTTTTGAAAACCGATTGCCCCTTCCTTTGTTGAGGTGTGTGCTTAAGATGACATCATAATATTCAAGCTTCAAACCTTCGAAATCAGTTGTGATTCTTATGGTTATTTCAACAATTAATCAAAAGGAAATCGAAAAAGAAGAAAGGTTCAACACATAGTGAATAAATTGCAAGCAATAATGACATTTAAGGGTTCAAGTTATATAACCCGCCTTCAAAGTTGAAACCAAACTTCAAGCTTCATGCCTTCAATGGTGAATGAAGATTTCTCAACTGTCCAAGGCCCGTTCTCAAGTCTTTGAGTGAAATGAATGGCTAAGGTTGAAGATTGAATGAAGAAAAGAAGAAATTCAGCATTGAATTTCAATTTCCACCATGAAATCAAGGTTGAAGATGACTATGGAGCTTACCTACAGGTTGGGGCACGTCCTCCTATTTCTCCTAATCTCCCTTGTGTACGGCCAAAGCAAGTAAATAAAAAGGGATCGAAAAAGCCTTTCATGTGGGTTGAAATGGGATGTTTATAAGGAAATTTCAATGAGAGAGAAAGTGATAATAAAATCCTTTAACTCCCCAAAATTGGTGCCACATACTCCCCTCAATCCCTTACATATGAATCCATCTCCCCCACCTTGTAATTATTCTTCATTATCCATGAATTAAAGAAAAACAAATTAAGCACCTTAACCATTATAATAATAATATCCAAAATTGAGTGGATATTACTTTTTAGTTAACTAATGTGAGTGGGCTCTCCACTCACTTTAGATATTTCGTGGCCTTTGCAAGGCACAAGGACGTTCACACTTATTCAAATTCAACCATCTCATTTTTGGTTGAAGGGTACTTCCATTAATATATTTATTTTTGCATTAAATTGAATTAGGGTTTCAATTATGCTTAAATCTTGATTATTTTAATATCAAGATTCTCTCTCCTCCAAAGTGATTCAAATGAGACGCCCCTCTGATTTTCTTGTATATAATTGATACCAAGAAATATTAGGGACTCTCTAGAAGTGGTATTTTTCACATTGAACCCTAGGTTTTGGGTAAATTGCACATTACACCAAAACTAGGTTTTAATGCACAAACATTGCTTAGTAAGCACTTTCTTAGTGCTCAGGTTACCACAAGCCATACTTCTGCATCATTCTCATTCTTATGATGCTTCAACACTTGAGGAACGTTTTACCATGTAACATTTGCAAGTTAACCCCTCAAATTTGGTAATTTGCACTTTAGTCCAAAACAAGCAAAATAGTGTTTCAACATTATTCAAAAAGGACTAAAATGAAAACATTAGTTCCTCATGGGCCTTATTACTTTTCAAAATATAAGATCAAGCATATAATTAACTTTATTAAACAAAAATCTATGGTTAAAGCATAACCCAGTCAGGGATGTTACAAATTATCCACCCCTAATAGGGATTTCATCCCCGAAATCATCAAGAGAAAAGAGAAGGGTACTTCCTCCTCATCTCTTCATATAGCTCCCACGTAGCTTCTTCAATGCCATGATGATGCCAGAGAACTTTCACAATACATATGTCTTTCTTTTTCAGCTTTTTAATTCTTTTGTTAAGGATTATCACAGGTCCTTCAACGTATGATATATCATCATTTAATTCTACCTCCATAGGTTGTAAAACGAACTCTGTGTCAGGATGACATTTTCTCAACATGGAGATATGGAACACTGGATGCAACTTATGCAACTCAGGTGGAAACTCTAGCTTATAGGCTACCTTTCCAATCCGTTCAATGATTGGATAAGGCCCCATAAATCTAGGAGCTAACTTTCCTTTCTTTCCAAATCTAAGGACACCTTTCCAAGGTGAGACCTTGAGATATACACTATTTCCAACTTAGAATTCTAAAGGTCTTCTCCTCTTGTCGACGCATGATTTCTGTCTATCCTGTGCAGTCTTTAATTGTTGTTATATTACTTTAATCTTTTCAGTTGTCTGCTGCACATGCTCAGGACCCAAAAGTTGATATTCTCCTATTTCGTACCAACATAAAGGAGATCTACAATGTCTACCATATAAAGCTTCATATGGTGCCATATCAATACTGTGCTGATAGCTATTATTATAAGCAAATTCTATCAAGCTCAGGTGTAGATCCCAACTTCCTACAAACTGAAGGACACATGCCCTAAGCAAATCCTCCAAAGTTTGTATGGTCCTCTCAGATTGTACATCTATTTTTGGGTGAAAGGCAATACTAAACCTCAACTGCGTACCCAAAGCTTTATGTAGTCGTTCCCAAAAATGACTCGTGAATTGGGGACCTCTATCAGAAACAATAGTAGTTGGAACCCCGCGCAATCGCACTATCTTTTTTTTAATTTTAATTAAGCCAGAGGGTTCTCTATTCATCCCACCTCTCTCTTGTGGGAAAAAATCATCAACAAAATACAACTCCTGCTTATATGTCCGTAGGTTTGTTCCCCCAAAAAAACCAAATAAAAGAATTCATCACAACCCAGACAAAGAAATAGATAAAAAATCATCCATGATTAATCAAGCGTCGATCCTCTTCAGGTGCACATAAGGAATGCATCTTTTCTCCAAAGTAGCCATGCCTCATATTCTATTTGATATCTGTAAGGACCCTGACCTCTGTTTAGGGCTAATCCTATTTGCTTTGCTTAACCCTGATGCTTAGTTGTTTGCTAATCACCTTTAGTGGTGATTAGGGTTTGTTGGTGCTTTGTTGAGAGCTGGAGGTGCTACTTGTAATTAACCCAAGTCTAGGGTTTGTGGGCAAGTTTTCCACCTTGAGAGGTGTTCCTCTCTCTCTTTGCTTCCTCTAGTGTTGAGAGGAAGGGTTGGGCTCGTTGCTTGAGTTCCTTGGGCTTGGCTGAGCCTTGTTGGGCCTTGTTGTGCCTTGCCTTTGCCTTGTTGAACCTTTGTGTCGGGCAAGGGAGCCTTTTGTCGGGCAAGAGTGCCCTGTTGCGGCCTTGGTGTGTCGACCTGTTCTTATGTCGGCCTGTGGTGTGTCACCCAGGGTGTGTGTCAGCCTGTGGTGTGTCACCCAGGGTGTGTGTCGGCCATGGGGTGGGTGTGTCGCCCATGGACCCTTTGACCCTCTTTGACCTCGTTTGTGTCACCGCTAGTGGACACTTGGTGCTTGATGCTTGCATGTGGCAATGGCCTTGGACATGTGTTTAAGACATGCTAGAGTGGTGGCATTGCCCATGGACAAGTGTCCCTAGGTGGGCGACACTTTGCCTTATCTTACCTTGGTTTCTCCTCCATCCCCTTCTATATATGTGTTTCCTTTCCCTTACTAAGGATCCCTTTAGTTCCTTAGTCTCCCTCTCCCTTGGTGCACGACACCCCTCTTCCTTTGCAAGCTTGGTAGTCGATCTTTCTTGGAGTCTCCTTCTTCCTCTAGTGGTGGCCGAACCCTAGAGTGCCTTGCTCTCCTTCTTGTGGTGGTGCTTGGAGCTTGGAGCTTGCTTAAGGCGGGTTACATAACTCCTAACCCTAACTACACTACCTTCTTTTATGTTCCTATATGTTGCTTATGATCATATCGGCTATGTAGGTTGCTAGTTTAGTTTCTTGCTTAGTTGATTCTTGTTGGCCGAACTATGTTCTAGGGTTTTCTTGGTGAGCAACACTCCTTCCTCTCCTAAGTCTAGAGGAGTGAGCTTGAGTTCTAGTAATATGGGCAACACTCCTCTCTCGTTTGAGTTGAGAGGTGAGCTTGTGTTCTAGTTGCTTGAGCGACACCCTCCTCTCACCATGGACTTGAAAGGTGAGCTATGTTGTGGTTGTGGACCTTGGTTGTGGTTGTTCCTTGAGTTTCCCGATTGGTGATAAGAGGTGTGCAAGACCCCTCTCTCTTGGTTGTTGAGAGGTGAGCCATCTTATTGATCCTTTAGGGTTTCGGTGCCCTTGTGCTTGAGGGTGGTGGTGACTCTATCGGTTTGCATCTTGGCCGATTTAGTTTTGGGTTTGGTGTTGCCCAATACCCCTCTTGACCTTGAGTCTTATTCGACATCTGGTGGATGTGCAGGACATTACACCCTGGTCCTTGACCTTTTGTGTGTTGATCATCACATCTGGTTTGGTGGTAGGCGTTGCACCTGGTTCTTTCTTTGTGTGTGTCGGGCATCACATTTTGATGAGTACCCTGCCCGATACACTTAACCGATGTGATGGCTTGGTATCATTGTTCTTCGAGGTGTGGATCCTATTAGCTAGTTTGTGGTGTTGTGTCGAGTGACACATCTGGTTGTGTATCCTGCCTGACACGCCTGGTTCAGTTGGTTGCTTGATGCTGTTATCACCTTGAACGATAAGGGGCATCATGATGTTCTGGTCTTGTGTCAGGCGTTACACCTCAGTGGTTGCCTTGAGTGTTGGCCGATAGGTCATGGCTAGGTTGGAAGAACGTCAGGATGAGTTGTATCCTTAGGCGTTATGCCTTTCCTAGTGGTGCTGCCCAATACACCTTGTGCCGGACAGAGCGTTGCACAACATGGTGCATGTTACACCTGATGCACGGCATGATCAAAAGGATTTGTGGCTATTAGCCTTGTGCATAACGCACCGTTGCACGACATAGCAGAGCTGCACACCCGATATCTGATGCACGGCAGCATTGCACGTTACACCCTTGTGCTTGGCCGATATGTGCTGGTCTGCTTGACCATTATGCGTTTGAGTGTTGGGCGATAGGGAGAGTACCCTGCCCGATACTACCTTTGGTGAGGGTAGTGGGTGTTTCTAATGGAGGTCTCATTCCTTATATGGATAACCTATATGCTAAACCTTGTTCTATGATGTCAGATTTGGTTGACAATGACCCTTGATATGCTTGATGGTAATTTCTATAGTAAGTGCACATCTATGAAGCTTGACATGATAGTACATGTGTTATGATCATCTTGATTATATTTATAATGCTGAGGAAATAATAAGCATATAAGATGCCTTGCATGATGGTATGACCTATGTCTTGGGTCATAGGTTGATGCATGGATGACAAAGTATATAATCATCAATATTGCCCTATGTTTGATAATACGATCTTTCTGTACTAACCATGCAGGTGATGCATAGCCAGGTAAGGGGCTATGAGGTATATATGTTTGAGTAACACTGCTCTGATAGTTACTCTTGATGATGAGATGACATGCATGATGTGTGTTGGTCTAAGGACCTGAGTTTGGCTAAAGTGCGTTGTTGAGGTGTTATCCTCTGATGATGTGTTTGGGATTGCTATCCCATGATGATGATGTAAGCCTTGTGAGGCAGTGGCACTATCTGATGAGGGATTGAGATCCCATGGCAATGTGACGATCCTTGTGATGGATCTAGATGGTTGGCAAGAGGCCAAGTGGTAACATGTAATGTTGGATCCTTGTGATGGATCAAGATGATGTTGATAACAGTAAAAACATGATGTTGAGTTTCATGTTATTTATTCTTGTTCTTGTTTGCATGTTATATGACTTGGTTGAATATTGCAATCCATATAAAATATTGACCGGCCTAAATCGCGCGTCCTAAAATTGGAGGCGGATTTGAGGTAGTCGAGCTTTTACATTTATAAACCCAAATCCTTCTAGGCCCCCGCAACTTTGTTTACGGGGTCAAAGTAGATATACGGGGTCGAACACAGGGACAAGGGGGGTAGTGTTGAGAACACGGAATCGACACGCTACACTCCGGCAGGTATAAAGAGAGATAAATTCCCAAAAAGGGAAGCAGTAAGATGTCACAAATAAAACAAAGAAAACTATCTGCAAGTGGAGCTACAAGAGAGATTTAAGATTTTAGTCATTTAGCGGTTTTTAGGGGTTTTCATGCAACAGAAATAGAAAGATATTGCTCGAGCTAAAGCGAGGGACGAAGAATAAAACTCCGGTAAGACAAGCAGAGGTAGAACCAGTCATGTACCCCTCCTCTCGAAGCGGGTACCTCTAACAAGGCATCAATGCCCCTCTCGAGGTCACCGGACTAAAATTAGAGTGGAAAGGTTACTAAAGCAACTCCGTTCCAGGCACTCTCGTACTCCAGAATCGGACCAAACACTAGAGCCACAACACAACTCTCGAAGTTGTTGCGACGGGAAAACACGATTCGTTAGCTAAGCGAAACGCGATCCAAACATGCAAGCTAGAGTTCGGATATCAAACATAGCAATCATCGAACAGATAGTACCAAGCACAGAGCAGCAAGTAATTAAGCATCATCTATATCCATAGACAAATAAAGGGTCTTAATTACAATGCATAAGTAAGGAATTAAATGACAGAAAGTAAAGATAGGTGTCGCCTTCTTGATGTAGAAGAACGACAGACTACTACGACTCTCCAGTCCGATATCAGTCAGGGGCCTAGCCCGATACAGCCGTGTCGGGCGGCACACCCTCTCGAGCGGCACGCCTGATGGGCAACTGTATCGCTCAAGGATCCTGGCCGATACTCTCATGTCTGGCGATGGACCCTCTCGGGCGGCACGCATGACGGGTGAAGCGTATCGGGTTCGATATCGTGTCGGGCACTCATGTCGCGTATCTACATCGGCCGATATCGACCCTCAGTATCGCCCGATGCAGTCCTAGGTGAACCAGTCCCCTCCCTCTCAGGATGAGGAAGAGCTCACCTAGTGTCGCTCGGTACGAGCACTGGGGAACGATACGTCTACTCTCGTGATTCTCCTCGAAGATAGCTTAAGTTCCCTCTAGTCTGAACTGACCGACCTGACCAAACTGTCTTTTCGGCTCCCTGTAGCTGCTATTTATAGGCAGCGGTTGGGGAAAGTTATGGTGCTCGAAGCGCCCCATGTCCTCCTCATTCGCGGGTCGGTGGACGGTCGATACCCGTATCGCTCGGCTCAGGGATGTCGGCCGTTGGTCACGTGACGGGCGACGGCGCCTGCTGGTGGGTGGCTGTATTACCCGATATACTTGGGTTGTCATGGCGACTATGGCTCCCTGTCGGGTAAGAGGTGTGTCATTCGTCAGTTCCTCCTTGCGCGACACCCCTTGTCGCGCGTCGTGGTGTCATTCTGCCCTACTGGGCAGGGTGTGTATCGGGAATCGGGAAGGCCGGTACAGACTTGGGTTTATTTTGTGAGCCGGGACGACCTTCTTGCACCAAAATGAGGAGAAACTCTGTAAAAGATGGAAATATAGGGTTGAGAGCATTGCTTGGCCAATTATTGCGAAAGTGCATACAAAAGAGAGGAAAATAGCTAAAAATGGCAGTTTTGATAACAGAAAAACAGTCTAAAATATCACAAAAATTGGTGTTATCAACTCCCCCAAACTTAGCATTTTGATTGTCCTCAATCTATATTTAAACTTTATTTTGTGATGCTTCTTCTTGTTTGGTACAAGTTTCAGACCAAGAGGTAAAGCAAGTATAGTAATGCCTTTAGAGATAATGCTGTCTCATTACGAACAGAAGACCTTGCGTTTCCTGCCTTATTGTTTCAGTAGAATTTTTTTCTTACAGCTTCAGCGAGACTTTAGTGTATGATTCCGAAGTTAGCTTACACACCAAACAACTTTATTTTCGGGGCAGAAAGTTGTGTAAAGGGTAGGTTAAGGCTTTTTGGGTTTTTCATCTTTGTTTTCCATCAGTCCATCCAGGTAAGGGTCCGTTAGCGGGCAAGTGGTCCCTGCAGTCCAAGCCAGTTGGCTTTAGAGCAGTGATTTCACATCCTACATACCACTGCCCCAGATCTACCATGCCTAAAGATGGGTACTTTTGGAAAACAAGCAGGTATATATATATATATATATATATATATATATATATATATATATATATATATATATATATATATATATTTCTTTTCTTTTATTGGGCACAACTCTCATGCTTTTATTCACACTCATAAGGCTTCTCTCTCTTTTTGGGATTTTCGTTGGGTAAAAGGGGCAACAAAGAGATTTCTACTATTCGGGCAACTTTTTCCTTCTCCATACTCGTCTCTTAGATGTTTTTGAGATTAATTTTTCGAAATTTTTGGCGTGGAAAAACGTAATCTTATGTTCGTTTGAAGCAGCATTATCAGAAAGATATAACGGAACTTGTATCTCTTTAAGCACAAAGAAAACTAACTTTGCAAGCACTTGCATCAGGTTTTTACCAACATAGACTTTGTACATATGTAGGGGAATTATATGAGCATATATATGTACACATGATACAGGAAGGAACAAAAGAATAAAGGATTGGAGACAAAATCTTGTACCTCCCTCACTGGTACATGGTACCCCCCAAACTTAGTCCAAACTCTATCCCAGAGTTGTCGAGTAGATAAGGTAGGGTAATGTTGATCCAGTGAGGGTTAGCCAATGAGCGCGCCTACGTCAGATAGAAGCCCCCACACATACTCTCCTCTCTTGCTGTGATAATCGATGTGTTGGAGCAGGTCAGGCGTTGCTTTGTTTGCTATCCATTCTAGGACATGGATGCCACAGTCGTTAGATAGGGGAAACTGTTGCGGGCTGCGGTGGCAGAACTGGAGTTTGTGCCATTTTCTTGCTTGCGTGTCCAGAAATGGTTGTATCATCTTTACCACCTCGTCGTAGTATTTTCGAGTTAAGCATTCGATGGATGTCAACGGTTCTGATGTACACGACACTGGATGGTTCTTGTTGCTGTCCGAGCTGTTGTAAGAGATCCCTGCTCGTTGCCGAGTGTACACCGTCAGGAGCGTCCAATGGTTATAATGCAATATTGGCAGAAAAATTTGGCTAGGGACCCCGCTTTCCCGCTCTTCTAGAAAAAAACTGCTTTGCTCCTATTTCATCGGCTAGGCAAACATCGTTGAACAACATCAGATGGGCTATGTATGTGTGTTCGAACTTTGACTGTAATATTTGGATGCAAGCGGTAAACACAGATATCGCCAAGCATCCTCCTTCTTTAACCACGTCCCTCAGATCATCTACTGGGACTACCACATTGCCTGCCTTGTAAATGACATCTCTAGTGTTAGCATCTGCTTACTTCAGAAGGATTTCATCTACCTACTCATGTGTGAGCGTAGCGCACAAGAAGCGGTCAAAATTTGAGATCATTCCTTCTGTACCTATAGGCGAAGCAGCGTCTTCCATCCCGTGCACTTTCTGTAGGGTCTTTAACTGCTTGCCTGCCCCGTGGGTGTCAGTCTCTAGTTCCGCTTCTTTCTCTGTGGAGCTGCTAGATTGTGAAGATTCGTCCTCTTGGTCTTCGTTCAGCAGCTTATCAGGTACCCCTTCGTCTCGAAAATAGTGCCTGTCTTTGATCAGTAGCATGGCGTATGTGCCCCTGCATTGATAGAAACATTCGCCCCTAAGGGCCCTCAAATTGCCAAAAGTACTGAACACTTCAATTGCACTTAAGACGACTAAGGCACTGTTTCTGCTTCCCTCTTCAGCCTGGACGGGGAAGTTTTGAATAGAATAGAAGTTCCAAATGCCGCCATGATGTTTGGCTCCTTGCTTGATAGCTCGTAGAAGACACAACGGTAGAAGCCTCAGCTTTTGGTCCTCCGGGCGGCTGAAAACAGTTCCGGCGTGCGACACCTCATTGTAATTGTAGTTCAGCAGCTAGACGTCGTGGTTCTTTAAGTCTGCTATGCAGAGGAACCAAAAGTCGTGGTGCTTGTACAGTGCCAACACGAGGTTAGGGCTATGCTCGTCAATGTGTCGCAGCATGTTGGTCACCGCAGTGGAGTCTTGTTCCCCCTTCATTATCCTTCTCGCCAAGGTTGGGGTGGCAGCGTATATTTTCTTCCGCCCTGTCTTGCTATCGATATTTTCTATTATCACATTTTTGAGGACTCTAAATAGTCTTTTTCTGATGACGGCCGGCGAGCAGAACATGTCGCGGAGTGTTCCCCGTCGTACGGAGAAGTAGCTGTCGCTCCAGACGACGTCTTCTTCATCCCCCCGCGATCTTAGGACCTTGTTCAGCAGTTTCTGGTCTCTGATCGTCAGGTAGCCGATGGCTCTTCTGTTGAAGTCGGCCATCTCGAAGGAAGGTATCTCAGATGGCTCACGAAACCTGTCCACCATCGAGCATTTTCCTCAGGGGAGGTGTCTTTCATTAGCTGCATACACGTCCCCTTTTTCTCCCTCTGATTCGTCAGAAGAGTCTCCCCCGATACTTATATCTGCGTTATCATCTTCAACTTCATCCAGGGAGACTAAGGGATTTTCTTCCTCTAGACCTAAGGAGCTCTCCTGTCCTGCTGGAGCTCCGTCGGTTGACTTGGGCTGCATCCCCTCCTCGGGCGTTGTGGATCGCTCATTGGAGGCAGAGGCGGACCCTACTGCGTAGGCAGATGTTGACGAAGAAGAAGGAGAGCTACGACTAGGGGGCGATGGCGATCTTCTCGGCTGCCTTCGGCGTGGATGATCGTCCCCTCTATCCAACCTCTCCTCGATCTTGTCGAGGCGTTGGGGAACTTGCTGCAGTGTCGCATTCAGGGTCTCTAGCCCACCGGGAAGGCCAACTAGAGTCAGCAGTTCTTGCTCTTAACTGTTCAGCTTGTCTTGGAAAGACGCAAACTTGCGGGTTAGGGAAATATAGGTAGCTGAGTTGTTGTTTGTTACCTCCCGCAAGTAGTCGAGCTCGCACCCTAGCATCATCCCGAATGACGGAGGGGTTCGTGCTGTCCTCCCTTCTGTCCTTGCAACCCCCTGCTCACGCTCTGGTCTACCAGACGAGGCGAAGTTTATCTCTATTGTTCGCGTGGCAGATGTCTCTGGGTGAGGTGTCGGCCTTCTTGCGGCTATCTCCTCCCCACCTTCATGTCCCTGTGAAGATGGCCGTTGTGTGGGCGGATGCTGCTCCACCTCTACGTCCTCGGCGATCCTTTCAGCAGCTCTGACTGGAGACACTGGTGGTGGTGTCAGTGTCAGCTGCACGCCTTCGAGTCTCATCTAGAGGATCGCAGAGAACACCTCATTACTGGCATCCGGCTGCGGTTCTTCCTCTGCCTCTACTGGCATTACAGGGATGTCGGGAACTGCGGCCGTCTTCTCTGCGGCAGCTCCCGTCGTCATTGCCTCGGTGACCTCAGTGATCACCGGTTCTTTTTCGGCCATTTCGGCCGTCGTCATGGCTGTAGCTGGTATTGCAGGAGTGACAACAACCCTATTAGTAGCCGTCGTCCGAAGCTCTAAATTTGTCCTTTCTCGGACACTTGCGGGGGTGGTGTGGGTCGTATTTGCAGCCACAGCTTCAATCTCCGCGGTAGTGAAGACCAGCTTGTCTGTGTCGTAAGTGGCGCAGCGAGGGAGTGGGAGGAGTATGTTCATCCTTGCGAACTTGTAGAAGTAGCCTCCCTCCTCCTTCCTTATGATGCCGGTCCTCATCAGGTATTTGAGGTCAATCACCTCCTCGCCTTGTGTCCTTGACAGACTTCGCGGCTCCTTAGGGTACCCAAGCCCTACTGCAATTAGGTTAACGATGCCCCCATGCAATATTCCTTGGTGGCATCCCTTATCGGGTGTAGCCTATTCAGCAGGAACCGTACGAGGTTTATCACTCTTCCCTCCATCAGGTGCCATATGACGTGGAGTTCTTCTGTGTAAATGTTGTTGGATTCATTTTTGCTGAACAGCAGGCATGCCACCAACTTGTGTATGATTCTCCAGAAACAGGAGTGCATCGCTGCCACTTTGACTCCCGGCTTAAAGGATGACTTGCCGGTCAGCTTATTCCAGAGCTCCACGGGGTTGAACCCGTCTCCTTCGGTGATAGTCTCACCGTTATTCATCAAATCTTCCTCCTCCTCGCTGGAAGAGAAGATCTTGTTCAGTAGCTTCTCGGAGATTGCGTACTCCGAGTTGTACAGCCTGGCTTGGAGCCTATCAGCTCCGCCGTATTCTTTCTTTTCAGATGTAGAATTCTTTACTCGGCGGAGAGACGACATGAACTCTTTTGTGAGCTCGGTGTAGGAGGAAGACCGACTGAGGCAGATCTTCTTCAACCCAGCCGCGGCGAGGACGCCCTTCAATCTTTCAAAAATGCCCAGCTCCACAAAAGAAGTCCGATGGAAGAACCTGCTCGGCCTGTAGAGCTTGGTTGACAGCTCAGTGTAACGGCGTGCATGATCGTCGTCCCTGGGTAGGAACCTTCCTGGGGTGTATTCCAAGGGTTCCTGGGGTGTATTCCTTGTCGTTGCTGAAGGTGGTGCCGCCACCTCTCCAACCCTAACCCTCTTTCCTGATGCCGATGTCCCAGCTGGCCCTGGGTTCGGGTGCTTAGGCCTGGCAGACTGCCCTTCAGCAGCAGTCTCTAGGTAGACTCTCCTGCCTTGCTCGTCAACTGGGACAACGGTCGTCTTGATGCGAGCCATTTCTGGAAGACAATAAGAGAAATACCTTCATTAAATGTGTTGATTTTTGGAAGAAGTATATATTAAAGAATAAACGTGTGACCATGCATTTCACTGTACAAAGATTGTCCGGTACCCTCATATCGGATGACACACTGGTTTCAGAGGTGCAGCCTTGTGCCCAATACAAAAAGGTGGTTATCGCCCAATATGGTAAAAGATCAAACACATGTTAGGTTTGGCGCTCAAAAACGGGCGTGTCGGGCGATACGAAGGTGATAGGGTGATATGCCCGATACTGTCCTCCCGAAAGCAGAGCGGCGTGTCGCCCGATAACAAAAGCAGGAGAGGTAATGCAGAAATAGGCAACACGGCTATCGCCCTTCACAAGAATCGGGCAAACGTAAATCAAGGTACGTCGTGTGACACCCATATCGGGCGATACAAAACCACTCAACTGAAAAATCATAAGGCCGATAAGCTATATGCTCGAAAGAAACGTATCGGGCGACACAACCTACCGGGTGTTAGGGTCTGTCGGGCATTACCTTCCTGAACTTTCGCATGATACGTGAGCAGGGCAAACTTGCGCGCTGCGGGAGCAACAAAACAAGGTCTTAGCACGATATGGAAGCGAGAGAACAGTAAGGCAAGGATCCCGACACAGTAAAACTCATCCCACCTTATATAGCAAACTCAACTGGGGTGAAACTGGTAAAACTGGGGCGGTCTGTCGGCCGTTAGGGCAACTCGTAAGACGGGCAAGCTCATCTGTTGGCCTAAGGGTGATCAATCCTTTGGCATGATGGTCACATGTGCATGCCGTCTAGGTGTGTAATCCGTCACGGCCCTTGCGATGCCCAAAATTCCACTGCCCGATATGGGCACACTCATAACTCCGGTTGGGTTGCTTCCGTTATATCATGAAAACAAAAGCGATTTAAACTTCGGCTGATGAGTAAAACATCATTGGACGAAGACTGAGGTCCCGGCCTCAGATGGTGTTACCCATCCCGGTCTATAAAACTAAGGCGGTGACCCATAAGGGTCAACGCATGTGGCGCATGCGCTGACTCGGGCCTTATTACATGCCATAATGTTCGTCTTGTTTGAAAGTAAATGCGCCCTATTCTAGGAATTTAAAAATAGCTCGGGTTGCCTCCCGAGAAGCGTTGTAGTCTTTCGTCTCCAGCTTGACAGTTCCAGCTTTTCCATCCTCTAGCCTTTAGTATCATCCATCCTTTGCAACTCCATCCCTTTTTCTTCTTAATCACATCCCTGCCTTCTTGGTAGCCTCGGTATTGGACAGTATTCTACCAGAAGGATTCTTCATTAATTCGGCCATTTGAGCTAACTGCTGATCGATTTGGCGTTGATGCGTCTGCATATCCGCCAGCTGGACCTGCAATGAGTTCAAAACGCCCGAATTTGATAGCACACTCTACGCTAGCTGGTTATTAATCATGTCCTGCTTCTTTGCAAAGTTGAAAAGCTGCCCAATTACATCTGATTGGCTCGAGCCCTTATCCTGATCTTTGTTTGACCCTTGATATTTACCTTGTGCCTGAAAGTTTTGTTTCGCTGATTGGAACTAACTATCCTTGGTATATTGACCAGACCCCCCTCTCCTCTCAAAGGCTTGTATTGGCTTAGATATAGCATGCAGCTGGTGAGAATTCTCAGCTGCATCTTTGTTGTCGTAGTTAAACCCAGGATGATCTGGCCTTTTGAAGTTCACAAAGGAGACATTTTCGGTCTGTTCGTCTTCTGAGTCAGAATCACTGTCTGCGTTCGGTCGGGTGTAAACGCAGTTGTCTACTCCATGCCCCCTTCGCCGCATGTGACGCATTTCATCACCTTCTCGACTGGCTTCTTACCTTTCCCACCAGCTTCTCGTAGTTGTTTAACATCAGTGGCGATTCTCTGTATCTGCAAGGTGATGGACTCCAGCGCCTTAGACTCAAGGGTAGACCCTTCACCGCCCTTCTTGACCTGTCCTCGGTCAGATCGATCAAAGTCAGCGCCGACCATCAGCTTGACCATATTCTTGATGATCTTTTCAGACTTGCTTGGTTTCTTCCCGAGGAAGTCACTGCCTGCTGCCGCATTTAGTGACACCCTTTCATCGGGAGTCAGGCCATTATAGAAGGTGGTGATGAGGAAGCCCTTCTTGTAGTTATGATGGGGGCAATCCCTCAGATACTCCTGGAACCGCTCCCAGGCGTCATGGAGGCTTTCACTCGGCTTTTGCATGAAGGATGTGATCTTCTGCCTGTTTCTGACCATTCTTTCGGTGGGGTAGAACTTGTTTACGAACGCATCAGCCAAAGATCCCCATCCGTTCAAAGACTGGTGGGGTAACCCAAGATACCAGGACAGGGCCTTGTCTTCTAGGGAGAAGATGAAGCCCTTACAGTAGATAACCTCTTGAGGGACCCCCCACATCTTTATCGTATCACATATGTTTTTGAATGCATCGAGATGGTGGTAGGGATTATCACTTTTCGAACTTCCCCTGAAGCTTTTGTTTTGAATCATAGAGATCACGGACGACTTAAGCTCAAAATTTGCCGCGTTGAACCGCGGGGTGATGACGGGACATCTGGGGTTGTTGGCTTTTGTGGACGCCAACTCTCTCAACGTCTTCTCCTCCTCTTCGGAGTCGTTGCTGTCGCTTTCTCCCCAGCGTTGTTCCTGATCATTCCGATTTCTTCTTTACCTCTGACGGTGACGACATTTGTGTCAGTGAGGGTCTTCCTCGTACTCTCCTAAGTCTGGATCTTCTTGTTGATGGTCACCATCGTACCTGTCGTTGCCTTCAGGCAGGGGCGAATCAGGCCTCCTCCCTTGGCGTTCGCCTTCAGAATGGGGTGGCTCAATGCGAGGCGGCATGACGGTTGGAGTTGGTGCTCATTGGAACAGATCACCGTTCTTCTGAGTTCCTATTAGTGGCATGAGGAATCAAGTTTAGAAGATAGATTTATTAATTTCAAGAAAAGAATAATAGTAAAGGAAAAAAAAGAAAAAGAAAAAGAGTGTTGTCAAACTCATTGCTAAGCTTGAGGCACAGGAGTGTAGTTAGTGGATTCCGATTCATCAACAATACCGTTTTTTCCTTGTCCCTGACAACGGTGCCAAAAAGTTGACCGGCCTAAATCGTGCGTCCTAAAATTGGAGGCGAATTTGAGGTAGTTGAGCTTTTACATTTATAAACCCGAATCCTTCTAGGCCCCCACAACTTTGTTTATGGGGTCGAAGTAGATATACGGGGCCGAACACAGGGACAAGGGGGGTAGTGTTGAGAACACGGAATCGACACGCTACACTCCGACAGGTATAAAGAGAGATAAATTCCCAAAAAGGGAAGTAGTAAGATGCCACAAATAAAACAAAGAAAACTATCTCCAAGTGGAGCTACAAGAGATATTTAAGATTTTAGTCATTTAGCGGTTTTTAGGGGTTTTCATGCAACAGAAACAGAAAGATATTGCTCGAGCTAAAGCGAGGTACGAAGAATAAAACTCTGGTAAGACAATTGGCGGTAGAACCAGTCCTGTACCCCTCCTCTCGAAGCGGGTACCTCTAACAAGGCATCAGTGCCCCTCTCGAGGTCACCGAACTAAAATTAGAGTGGAAAGGTTACTAAAGTAACTCCGTTCCAGGCACTCTCGTACTCCAGAATCAGACCAAACACTAGAGCCACAACACAACTCTTGAAGTTGATGCGACGGGAAAACACGATTCGTTAGCTAAGCGAAACGCGATCCAAACATGCAAGCTAGAGTTCGGATATCAAACATAGCAATCATCCAACAGATTGTACCAAGCACAGAGCATCAAGTAATTAAGCATCATCTATATCCATAGCCAAATAAAGGGTCTTAATTACAATGCATAAGTAAGGAATTAAATGACAGAAAGTAAAGATAGGTGTCACCTTCTTGATGTAGAAGAACGACAGACTACTATGGCTCTCCAGCCCGATATCGGTCAGGGGCCTAGCCCAATACAGCTGTGTCGGGCGGCACACCCTCTCGAGCGGCACGCCTGACGGGCAACTATATCGCTCAAGGATCCTGGCCGATACGCTCATGTCTGGCGATGGACCCTCTCGGGTGTCACGCATGACGAGCGAAGCGTATCGGGTTCGGTATCGTGTCGGACACTCGTGTCGCGTATCTACATCTGCCGATATCGACCCTCAGTGTCGCCCGGTGCAGTCCTAGGTGAACCAGTCCCCTCCCTCTCGGGATGAGGAAGAGCTCACCTAGTGTCGCCCGGTACGAGCACTGGGGCACGATACGTCTGCTCTCGTGATTCTCCTCAAAGATAGCTTAAATTCCCTCTTGTCCGAACTGACCGACCTGACCAAGCTGTCTTTTCGGCTCCCTGTAGCTGCTATTTATAGGCAGCGGTTGGGGAAAGTTATGGTGCTCGAAGCGCCACGTGTCCTCCTCATTCGCGGGTCAGTGGACGGTCGATACCCGTATCGCTCGGCTCAGGGATGTCGGCCGTTGGTCACGTGACGGGCGATGGCGCCTGCCGGTGGGTGGCTGTATCGCCCGATATACTTGGGTTGTCGTGGCGACTATGGCTCCCTGTCGGGTAAGAGGTGTGTCGTCCGTCAGTTCCTCCTTGCGCGGCACCCCTTGTCGCGCGTCGTGGTGTCATTCTTCCCTACCGGGCAGGGCGTGTATCGGGTGTCGGGAAGGCCGATACAGACTTGGGTTTATTTTGTGAGTCGGGACGGCTTTCTTGCACCAAAATGAGGAGAAACTCTGCAAAAGATGGAAATATAGGGTTAAGAGCATTGCTTGGCCAATTATTGCGAACGTGCATACAAAAGAGAGGAAAATAGCTAAAAATGGCAGTTTTGATAACAGAAAAACAGTCTAAAATATTACAAAAATTGGTGTTATCAAATATACTAACTAAATCACAGTGGAACATATCATGTAGGTTTCCCTGGCCATAGATCCATCATCGTCAGGAGCTGGTGATGGTGAAACAGGTTCTCATGTGGGTTAACCCGGAGCGCATATTGTTGAATATGCGAGGTTTCTCCTAGCCTAAAATAGTGAGGATTCGAGTGCAGCTACGGTTGCACACTGAGGATATGTATAGAGCATGGTGAATAGGCCCATGGCTCAGGTTATGTGATATGGGAGCATGAATGTGTTCATGGCTCAGAGCATGGTGAACAGGCCCGTGGCTGAGTTTCACTAGCTCCAAGACCTATACCAAGGCGGGATAGGCAGAGGGTAGCCTGCGGGAGATGACCCTGTGGCTGAGGCCACCTAAGAATGAGACTGCGGTCCTGCTTGTGTTGTACTCGTGCACTGACCACGAGGTGGGAGGTCGTGGAGTCCGACTCTCCCATTGACCTTGTATGGCACCAGCTTGGGTTTCACAACCGAAGGTTGGATTTGAGCGGTACGGCTCACTTCCTCAGGGCATAATAATGCGTAATCCAGCCGAATAGTATTTACTGCTTAAGGCAAAACATGAAACATTGGTTGAGGCCTTGCTTGTGTAGTTAATCTTGTTATACATGCAGTTGCTTATAAGCTCCTTATGCTGTGTAGTAAGATCTTATAAATATTATCTTGTCAATCATGTTCCATAAAGAGATAATTGGTGATATGCCTTCCGTATATCTGGTAAGCTTGATGGTATGAATAACCTTTCTATATAGACTGCTCTTGTTGTACCTTTTATCAGTAATCTGCTGTTGTTGTTTTACCTTCCTTTGGTTTTATGGTTTCGGCGGGGAGTTATGTTTCTCACTGGGACTGTGTGTCTCACCCTGTTAGTTTACAACCTTTTTAGGTGTTCGAGCTAGACGTGGTGGTGGTCGCGGAGTTGCGGCCGAGTACCAAGACGAGCAGTAGAAGGAAAGAGATGGACATGCTGCTATTTTGGTCGTTTTGTAGTAGAGTCGTAGAGTCATCCCTATACTCTCAGGTCCTTGGGAGCGTTTTGATGATGTTTCACGATGTATAGTTGTTGATGTTTTGTATATCCTGCTGCTGGCCGAATGTGGGCCGTTATGTATGTATAAATAGGTGATGAACTCATGTGATGACAGGACAGCTGATCCCCTAAGATGTGGACACGTAGAAGACCTGTAAATGTTTATATAACCTATTTCCTTGCAGGATGAGGACCTAAATGTAATAGTTTCTCAGTTTATCTACTTTCTACAATCAGTTTTAATTAACCCATGTTTTTGGTAATCTGTGGTTATGGTGATTTCCGCACGTTTTCGCGTAACACCTCGCTGTCTATGTGATAGTGGGATGTGTTGCCACAATATCATACTTCTATCTATGATAACTGTCATCTCTAAAAATATTTTCCCCCATCTCCTAATCTCTCTGGGTATAGAGTTAGCAACTTTGTGTACCATTGAGCCAGTAATACTAGATCTAACCAACTCGGTCCTCAACTCTCTAACAAATGGCTTGGTCCTCCATGGTTTGATAGCATCCTTCCATAGAATATCATAGACTTCCTAGTCATCAATCTCAATACATGAGACTCGTAGCATATGATCACCTTCCAGTTTCAGTCCAACAATGCATGCCTGTACATATGCCAGGACAAAGTCGTGTGTCTTAAGCCAGGCATGGAACACCATGCATATGTTTGCATTATGATTTTGTATCAGGCCTGCCGCCCACCTCCTGCATACCCCATCTTCTCCCTTATTTCTTCCTATAGTCAAGTTCATTTTCAAGTTATGCATGTAAGGCTTCATCCACCTTATCAGCTGAATCTCTCTCATCTTCATCTTAGGCTCAGTAAACCCGCCAGCTCTCATTCTATTGTAAATGCTCGATCCATGTTCGAAGGAGAAGGATCTATGCTGAATCGTGTTGTTCACAGAAGACATAATTAGGTTCCATCAAACTCCCAACCTCACATTTTGTCCCCAAATCTGGATGCACACCATATCCTCCAAATGATGTGGGGTATGTTAACTGCTAACCTTCCTGCTATCCAATCTGAGATCCTCTTGGAGTATCCTTTCTCACAAGTATTAAGAAGGGTCTGTATATCATGAGGTGCCTGCATCTGTGTCAATTGGGAAAATCTGGTCCAGAAGAACATGGCAACCTGTCCTTGGAAGAAAAGGTGATCAATATCTTCTACTCTAAGATCATCGCAATAGTTACACCTCGATACAAGGGGGATGCAACATCTATGTTGAACATTGTCATCCGTAGGTACAACTTTTTTAGTCATCTTCCATATGATAGCACTAGCCTTAGGGGCGTCCAGGCCCCATATTTTTCCTAGAGCATCCGGTCCTCCCGTTCTCATTTGCATCATAATCTTCTTCACTGATTTCATAGTGAAGAGACCCTTCTGGTCAATACCCCACACCATTTCATCATCTACATTCGTTATCCAAGCACCTGCCTTTTTTATCAGCTCCACACCCTGGTCTTCAACCACCTGTTGGATCGTTTCCCAGTCCCATCCATCCTCTTCATTCTAGAAATCTCTAACGAAGAACGGATGCCTTCTATCACTAGAAAAGATGGCATGGTTAGTGAGTCTCTCATCACACCACCATGAATCCCAAAAAGGGATATTACCTCTCCCAATCGACCGTCTACAAAAAGGAAACATCCTAGGGAACATGTCCCATACCTTCTTCCAGAAAGGGGACAGACAACTACTAATCTTTAAGTGATTAGGATAGTTTCTGGACCTGCCTGTTGTGAGGTTAGCATACTTATCTCTGCAAAAAGATGCCTACAAGGTCTCAGTATTGAGAATTTCCCAACATGCCTTAGCAACAAAGGAATCATTGATCATCTTCAAGGAAGTGAGACCAAGACCCCCATTGATCATCGGTGTAGCAACTCTTTCCCATCCAATCCATGCTTTTCTCTAGTGATTCTCCCTATCCGCCCATAAAAAGCTCGAAAACTTGCTCTTTGTACGCTGGATGAAACCTGCTGGAATTCCCACCGCCCCTGCCATGTAGACAGTAATGGATGACAGCACATGAGCAACCAGTAGCCTCCGACCTGCAAAAGATAGCAATCTAGATTTCCATGCAGCCACTTTAGAGTTCACTTTTCTAACAAGAAACTCATAGTCAGTTAATTTTGCCCTTCCTTTAGAGATTGGTATGCCCATGTAAGTAATAGACCGAGTCACCTTCTCCACTCCAAAGGCCTTTTCTATGTCACCTACCTTTGCTTGATCGTACCCCCAAATCACACAAATAGATTTTCGTCTATTGATCCTCTGACCAGTTGCCTTTTCATATAAATCAAATGCGCTTCTAACTGTATTGATTGTCACCTGGTCCGCATTGAAGAACATCACAAGATCATCAACATAGAGAAGCATTGGAGGCACCACCCCATATCCTCTCATACATAAATTGGAAATGGACCGATCACTCACCAATCTACTAATCCTTCTGCAAAGAAGTTCCTCAAAGATAATGAACATGAATGGTGATATGTCATTACCCTGCTTTAAGCCTCTTCCAATCTGAAAGAACCCAGCTGTATCCCCACCAATAGTAATCGTAGCCCAGGTGTGTTTAAAGAAACTCATACATAGATCGATCACCTCAGGTAGAAACCCAAAAGCAACAAGACATTTACGCATCACCAGCTAGTCCACTCTGTCATATGCTCTTGACATATCGAACTTAACCACAACATTAGGTGATTCCTGACCTTGATTGATATCATGCATCAACTCTCTAGCCAGCCTAACATGATGAGTAATATCATTCCCCTTAAAGAAAGCTCCCTGTGGATGGGATATCATCCGGGTCATCAATGGAGCCAACCTGTTACTAAGGATTCTCGCAAAGATTCTTAGGATCAAATTCTCAACCGAGATAGGTATGAAATTAGTGGATAGCTCCTTGGGAGAGTCGACCTTCGGAATAAGGAGGATTCTACATAGAACAAACCTCTATGACACATCTATCCTCTAAAGAAACCATCTGCCAGGGCGAGGAGATCATCTCTAATAATATGCCACACACCTGAAAAGAAAGGTAGGGTATATCCATCTGGACCAGGGGCTATATTTGGGTCCATTTCCTTCAAGGTCTTCAGAACCTTGTCCTCAAGAGGGGTGGCCATCAGTGAGCAGCTATCATCTGTCAAGATAGTCTCTGGATGTCTTGTAGAAACTGTTCTAAGGCAGTGCTGTCTATCTCAACCTCATCATTGTATTGTTGCTGGTAATGTGTCACCGCCTTCTCAGCCATCTCAGCAGGGTTCGTTATCACTGTACCATCAGGCAGAGTCAATGCATTGAGCCTTCCATGTCTTCTCCTAGTTTTAACCACCGAATGATAAAACCGAGTGTTTCGCTCACCATCTTATAGCCAACTAATTCTGGCCTTCTCCCTCCAAATAGCTTCTTCCACATCTAGAAGTTGCTCAAGCTCATTCTCTGCAGTCTTTAAGTTTGTCTCATTGAGCGGAGTGGGATTTTCGTCAAACACAACCTGTGTAGCGAACACAATGTCTTCTAAATCTTTGATACATTGATTATTGTCACCGAACGTTATCTTACTCCAGGCCCTGAGAGAACCTCTTACTTGCTTGAATTTATGGTAGAAAATGGATGATGGATTTCCCACAACTCTCTCTTCCCAGATCTACTAAATAATCTTCAAGTATTCATCCTCGCTTAGCCATGTCGACATGAATGAAAAGTGAGCTTTCCTATCAGTAATAGCCTGAGCACCAGGGATAGTTATAATAGGGCAGTGATCCGACACCTGAGATCTAGTAAGATATATAGAATGAGTCGTGGGTTTCTCTGCAAACCATGCTCCATTCATAAGAACCCTATCTATCCTCTCCCAAACAATGGGTGTGAGTATCTTCTTGTTAACCCAAGTAAACCGACTTCCTTCAAAAGGCACCTCCTTCAAGAGAGCATCAACAATAAGAGCATTGAAATCAAACATTTCCTGATAAGCTGGGGCATTTCCCCCACATTTCTCCTGGGCCTCTCGCACAACATTAAAGTCACCTGCTATGATCCATTTCATATCACCTATTTTTGCAAACATGATGATAATCTCTTCCCAGAGATCTCTCCTCTGGGCACAATCACAACTCGCATACACAGCCGTAACAAAGAAGAATGAACCATCTGAAGCCTCACGTCTAACAATAATGTGATGTCTATGTCTTCAAAAGTCACTGGCTTTAGGTTTAGGTCCGCATAGACCCATATCATTCCTTCCTCTATATGGTTGTCAGCCACCCAATCTAGATGTACCACATCTAACAGCTCAGTAGCCTGTTTAGCATGTAAGAAAGGTTCAAAGAGGCAAATAATGCCCAGTTTGAACTTACTACAAAGTTTCCTCAGTATCCTTTATGCTGGGTTGTTAGTAGCCCCTCTAATATTCCAGAAAATTGACTTACTATCCATAAGAAAAGAAACTACACTTCTCATCTTAGTCACTGTCAAATCAGTGACTAAACCTCCATTCATCCTCTTCGCTATAATCAACGAAGGCAGCATGTCTCTCGTCCTCCGAGTGTCTCCTCCTAGAATGATCATGCCTAGTATAAGAACGTTCTTGGATAGTGTTGTATCCCCAATCAATAAACTCAACTCTCCTCGAGCTGGATCTGTATCTTCTTCTATCTGTTCTTCTACATTCTCTGTCACGAGCATCTTCAAAGTGTATAAAGTCCTCCAACGTTCTATTTGAAAGGAATTGTCTGTTGTCTTCTCGATCAACTATAACTCTTCTCAGAGATCTATCTTCTCTTTGACGTTGTCTGTCTGGAGATGGTCCCCATGATCTAGGTCTCTCTACCAGATACGACGGTTTAGTAATCATTGTAATCTCAAAATCAGGTCCTTCCCTATTCTTCTCCACAACGAGAGCTTCTCTTGGTATTCCATATTTACCGCTAGCTTCAGTAAGGATAAAGTCTTATGCACCCACTTTTCCTCTAGCTACCATGATAAGATGAACTGAGGTCCTCCTCAATCCATAGGTAAGGGATACGAATTGCGGTACATCTTCACTAAAAGCCTACACGAGCATGTGTATACCTGATAGATCATCTTCTCCCTTCTGCCAGTCTGATATATGTATTAATTTACCAAATAGTTTGACAATGGATACAACAAAATCATCATCACGACACACCATGGGGAGGTCTGCCACCCAAAACCAGAAAGCTTCTTTGCAACAATGTCACTCCCCTCCAATCATGTGCCTTGTATCAATCTTGGAACCTCTAAAGGTAGGTACCCCTTTTGCTGCAGTCTCCTTCACTTCGTTGGGGCAAGAAAAAAAGGCAATCGCTTTTCTATCTGCAAATCGATATAAGTCCACCACACATGGGTAACATTGCCTTAAGAAAGGGCAAAGATCCATCCATGATATTTTACTGGGCCAAGAAATCTCCACCGCCCTCTCAAGAGCACTGTTCTTACTTCTTCTCATATCATCATCAGGGCCTATATCCACCGAGATCATCTTTGGGATGTGTTGTGGTGCACCCCTTGCTGGAATTCCTAACGGCAGCGGAGGGAACACCATTATTGATAGTATATCCAGTACTCTTACCTGAGTAATCATCTGATTGCATCTCTCCGCAAGGTGTCTAGGCCTACGACACTTGTAGCACACCTTGGTCCTCCTGCATTGTGATTGCCAGTGTCCTCTATCAAGAAACCAGAAGCAAGTGTCGTGAAGTATGTCATACATCAATTTCTTCATCGATGGAGTATGTGCGTCTTGGATGTTGAACCATTGTGCTATGCTGACAGAGACTGCGTATGAATGGACTCCATCGTCGATCTTGGTCGTTGAACTGTTCTCTGGTTGGCTAGAGTTGTGTCTTCAGTTGCATTCATCGCAGGGGATGGCTGAGGTATCACATGGAGGGCCGTCGTATCTTCTTGGATAGGCGACTCCATGGTATTCATTCCTTGTGGTTGCTCGATCATCAGATGAGGTGTAGGGTTCACTCCTTGTGGCTGCTCGTTCATCGGTTGAGGCGTAGGGTTTGTTTGCGATGTTTGACCTACATTCGTCTACGGAGGAGGAAGAGAGTTCACCCTCATATCTGGACTAGGTGTCAGTGTTCTGATCAGGGGGTGTGCATCCTCAGTCGTCATCTCATGCGTGGGTGACTGAAGAATGTTCCTGATGTGCAGGATCGCTACATCCGGCGGTTTGGATGTGGAGGAAAAAAACTCTCGTCGCTCGGCAACAATCCCTTGCGCCTGTCTCACACTCTATCGCGTAACCCTATAGAGCAGCGGTGAGGGTAGCATCAAGACATGGCGTAGCGACTCTCGTAGGCGAGGACTGGATGGGTTGGGAAGGGTGATGTGGGTGGACTTCGGTGGGCGGGGTTCCCAACCAGAGGGGGGGGGCGAGCGGAGGCCACCGCCGGCGTCCAACCCTAGGGGTTTTTTCTTGTTTGATCGTAAACCAATACTCACAACCGCACTATCTCATCTACATATATTTATGCAAGTTTCTCAGCAGTGTAGGTTGTTTTGACAGGAAGGAAATGTGTTGTCTTAGTCAGCCTATCAACTATTACCCATATGGAATCATGACCTTTGGTTGTTTTAGAAAAGCCAACCACAAAGTCCATGGTCACATGATCCCATTTCCACTACGGTATGGGCAAAGGTTGCATTGTTCCTGTGGGATTATGATGTTCAGCTTTAACCTGCTGACACACCAGACACCACATAAGAAACTCATTAACATCTTTCTTCAATCCTAGCCACCAATACATATCCTTCAAGTTATGATACATTTTGGTACTCCCTAGATGCATCACATACATCAAAGAATGAGCTTCCTCCAAGACTAAGTTTCTTAAGTCATTGGCATCAGGTACTACCATCCTATCATGGTAACAAACTACCTGATCTTCTGACTCATGAAAGCCATCTCGTTTCTCACTACCATACTCTGACCTAATCTGCTGCTACAACATCAACTTGCTATGCTTCTTTAATCTGTTGTCTCAGAGTAGGTTTTATGTGCATCTCAGCTAACATCCTAGATAACAATGATACCTTACGTTGTATATTGTTTTACCTCAAGGAGATGAGCATGTCTCTTTTAAAGAACACTAGGAAGTTAAACTGTGCTTTATCTAAGGCTGGTGATGATGATTTCCTACTTAGTGCATCAACCACTACAGTAGCCTTCCCTGGATGATAATGAATTGTACAATCATAGTCCTTGATTAAGTCCATCCAGCAGCATTGTCTCATGTTCAACTCATGTTGTGAAAAGATATATTTTAGATTCTTATGGTATGTGAAAATCTAGAATGTTTCTCCATAGAGATAATGTCTCCAGATCTTCAACACATGGACCACAATGGCTAGCTATAGATCATGTGTTGGATAACTCTCCTCGTGTTTCGTAAGCTGTCGAGAAGCAAAAGAAATCACTTGATTATCCTACATCAACATACATCCTAGACCATTCTTAGATGCATCACCAAAAGCTATGTACCCCTTCCCTTGCTCAGGTAGCACCAACACAGGTGCACTTGTTAACCTCTCTTTCAACAGTTTGAAATAATGTTGACACTTGTCATTCCAGACAAAAGGAACCTCCTTCCTGGTCAACTTAGTTAGGGGTAAAGCTATAGAACTGAAGTTCTTAATGAACCTCCTATAATATCCTGCCAGCCCTAGGAAACTGCATATCTCCGTTGGTGTCTTTGGCTGTTCCCATTGCAGGACAGATTCTACCTTCTTAGGATCAACACGGATACCCGAGGCAGATATTACGTGTCCTAGAAAAGAAACTTCTGGTAACCAGAACTCACATTTGCTAAATTCAGCATACAACTTATGCTCTCTTAGCAAAGTTAAAGCTTGATGGAGGTGCTGCTTATGCTGTTGAGCATCTCTACTGTATACCAAGATGACATCTATGAACACTACTATAAACTGATCAAGAAAAGGTCGAAAGATTCTATTCATGAGTTCCATGAATGCAGCTGGTGCATTAGTTAGTCCAAACGACATAACTATGAACTCATAGTGACCATACCTTGTCCTAAAGGCAGACTTAGGTATGTCACTCTCCTTGATATGTAACTAATGATATCCCGACCTCAGATCTATCTTAGAGAAGATAGTTGCACCACACAACTGATCAAACAAGTCATCAATCCTTGGCAAAGGATACTTGTTCTTTATGGTTACTTTATTCAACTGTCTGTAATCAATGCATAACCGCATCGATCCGTCCTTCTTCTTAACAAAGAGAACCGAAGCAACCCATGGTGAAGTACTCAGTCGGATAAAACCTTTCTCAACTTCTGGGATATTAAGGATTCTGAAGGCTTTCTCCAGCTCAGTCAGCCACATGTCCGCATCTGTTGGGTCAGCTGTTCCAACATATTCTGTGGCTCCAACCCGGTGAATTCGTTCAAAAGTCATGTCGGTGCCCTGTCCTTCATGGTGAGCTGGTGCCCTAGGTGCAGGTGGTGGCATCCTATCCTCCATATGCGTCATGGTTGCCATGAATTGCCCAAATAGATCATGGAAGGCTGGGTTTTCCAGTGCAGCTTGGTTAAGCTGGGGATGTCCAGGTTCTGGTTCCTCCCTATTTTGGTCCCTTGCACCTCTTCCTGGTGCAGCAACATTGTCTCAACAACATGTTCTTCATGTGATCCAGACATATTTAAGTTCTTCTCCTCCTCCTATATGAGCAGAAGACACTATCAGATTACTGGAAGACACTAGAACAGACTCAACAACCTTAATCTTATGTCTCTATAGACTCAGCGAACCTAGAGCTCTAATACCACTAAATTGTGGCGAACGAAATGTGATTCACTAAATGGAAGTGATTATTAACAATGGAATTACTAAAAATCACAAAAAATTAAAACATTTTTCAAAGAGATCCAAACATAGGAAAACTCTTTTATCAAGAACCACTGTATTTCATTTACATCCTGGCTCATAAGTACATATCTTGTACCATTCCTTCTCGAGGATTACAAGCATTGACCACCTTGTTAAAACTATACATAGACATCATAAAAACCTCGAGGCATCAAGCCAAAATCTTAGATCGGTTCATTAAAAGTACTGACTACTAACTCTGAGGACCTAAGAGTACAAAGACAATACATAGGACTCTATATGCAAGACATGACAGCTAGTGTATCCACCTGAGAATTCACTGCTGTCCCTACTGCTACTGCTACTGCTCTTCCCCTGAAGTAGGGTTTATGCCTCCTCTTCTGTGTCTACCTAAAAAGTTAGATCCCACGGGGGTGAGACAATTGAAATTGCCCCAGCGAGAGATATAACTCTCCGCCAGAAATATTATTATTGTAATTGATGGAATAAAACTGAGTAGAGGAATCATAAGTATTCAACATCAGATAAATCAATTATCTAAGAATATTAGAGCAATGTTATTCTTCAAAGTATTTCAGCTTGTAACTTGATAAAGCAGTATGTCATTTATCCAATAAGGAATATGAAGAACATGTATAACATTTATCCATCTAGGATATACTATGCAAGATATCATCAACCAATGATTCTCGTATTTCAAGCTTAAGAAAATACACTACATGGCTGATTACATTTTACAGTCATACTTAAGCCCTGAGGAGATGAGGTATACCACTCATTCTCCAACCGACCATTGCGAAATCAAAATCGGTACCATACATAGGTCAATGGAAGAGCCAGATTCCCATGACCTCATCTTCCTCAGTCTGTGTGAGGACCAAATGCAGGACATCTTGTGTCTCTGCTAAATATCTTTCTAGGGTATACTGGAAACTTCACTGTAGAGTTACAGTGGTAGCTGTACTCTCTTCACAATTGAGATATTTCATATTTATCTCACATCGATCCAGTATTAACATCATCGGGAGATTAGTGATACATCCATCCTGACATTCGATCGATTAGTGATACATCCATCCCAAAATATATAATGAAGGATTGAGAGATTTAATGTTTATCTCACATCAATTCCTCCATTAGGGCGTAAGTATATTTGCACCCATAACCCCCACATACTCAACAGTATGCCCTCTAGGAGTTCCCGTAGGAAAACCTATTTCACCATCACCAACTACTGACGATGATGGATCTATGGTCAGGGATCTACATGATAAGATTTCACTTGATTAATTAAGTACATTACCATACTCTTTTAGCATCAATCATGTTTTCAAATATAATTCATTAAAACAAATGCTACAAAGAATGTGTAATGCTTCTATCAAGTACTTTTCAAAGCTTTATTAAACATTGGGATCTTAATCCCTTGTCACATCAGGGGAATTATCATCCATTAACATCGCATCATGATGATTAAGGAATATGCGTATTCAAACCCTCAGTTCATCAAAGAACACTTGTTACCACATATCAGGTAACTAATACCTTCAGGTCATATGACCAAGGTAAACATGATACTTGCATTACAAGCATCTCACTTGGCTCTTAAAGCCCATAAATCTCTGGTTACCTCTTATTAGGCAACAAGGCATATTATGGCTCACAAGGCCCATAAAACAATTTCAATAATAAAACATCATAGCTCATACCTGGCTATGTCCAACATCTCATGATACCTACATGATTAGTACACATGATAATAGTTATATCAATTACATATCAGGACTATGCATGTAAGAGTAGCATCACTATTCCCTCATTAGAGTTAGGATTTCCCAATTCATGTCAATTAGGAATACTCATCCCATTACCCAAATTAGGGTTATGGTTTATCCTCATATTGCCCAACATTAGGGTTTCATGAACTATAACCCAAGATTAGGGCTTCACATACCTTTACCCTATATCAGGGTTATGATTTCATATAGCATTATATATCATCACCCTGGGATTAGAGTTCACATCACATCTCTGTATTAGGGTTTCGTTTGACATCACCCTTAATTAGGGTTTCACATGACTTCACCCTTAATTAGGGTTTCACATGACATCACCCTTAATTAGGGTTTCACTTAACATCACCCTTAATTAGGGTTTCACTTAACATCACCCTTAATTAGGGTTTCACATGGCATCACCCTCAATTAGGGTTTCACTTGACATCACCCTTAATTAGGGTTTCACATGACTTCACCCTTAATTAGGGTTTCACATGACATCACCCTTAATTAGGGTTTCACATAACATCACCCTTAATTAGGGTTTCACATGTCATCACCCTTAATTACGGTTTCACATAATATCACCCTTAATTAGGGTTTCACATGGAATCACCCTCAATTAGGGTTTCACTTGACATCACCCTTAATTAGGGTTACATCATTACCCTAGATTAGGGTTAGGGTTCATCAACCTTCTCAATTAGGGTTTCATGATCTCTTTATAAAGGATCATACCCTAATTACATATTCTTTTCATATTGAGAGTGTTGAGGCTTAATCACTACATGCTTATTATATATGTATGAATTCCTCTCTCTCTCATCCTCTATAGGATGTTGATTTACTTCAAATTTGATTAGATTAGGTCAACCCCTCATTTAAGTACACACATTTAGGGTTAGAATAGTCTGTTGAGTTATTGCTTCCTTAAGCATCAAAGGTTAACCCCTCAAAAGTACTAATCACCCTAGTACCTTAAAGGTACAACCATTGTAATTACCTTTGATAAACATCATCAACAATCATGGGGTTGATTGTACTTACAAGATTTGAATCAATTAAACCTTCAAACGGTTTTGAGGTCTTAGACCTTCAAACGGTCTTGAAGTATTTTGACCTTCAATCAGTCTTGATATTATTTGACCTTCAAACGGTCCTGAACCACACCTTCAATCGGTCTTAAGACCGTTAGACCATCAAACGGTCTTGTTCTCAAAGTCCCTAAACAGTTTGAGACCGTTTGAATAAAATATAATTAATCCAAAACAGTTTTGAAACTGAATTAGCAACTTATCCTTAAAACCGATTGAACATCAAACGGTTTGAGACCGTTTTCCCTCCTAATGGTCTGAGGACCATTTGATCCCAAACAGTCTCAAGACCATTTGGACTCAAATGGTCTCAAGACCATTTGGTCCAAACCACCTTGAAACTGATTGGATCAATTAGGGTTTCCTTAAATCAATCAATTGATTTTAGGATTTGCTTTATTGAATCTATCATCAATGAACCATTGAGAGTATATCCAATTACAGCCCTTGTATCTCGAACCATCCATCACAATCCTTGAACTCCAAATGGTCTTGAGACCATTTGCCTACAAATGGTCTTGAGACCGTTTGGACCATCAACCAAGAAATTGATCCAATTCAATTAGGAATTCTTCAATCAATCAATTAGGGTTTGCAATCCAGGGATCATTTATTCTGGAATTAATTATAATCAAATCAATTTGAGCCATTAGATCTTCATCAATCACATCAGCAATTAACCTCAATCAGTTTTGAAGTTCAATTACCCATTCGATCTTGAGATCCATTACCCATTCAGTTTTGAACTCAATTACCCATTCGATCTTGTAGACATCTACCCATTCGGTCTTGTAGTCATTTACCCATTCGGTCTTGAACTTAATTACCCATTCATTTTTTAAGTAATTTACCCATTTGGTCTTGGGTTCAACTACCCATTCGGTCTTGAACTCAATTGCCCATTCGGTCTTGAAACCGAATCAATTCAATCAGTTTTGAAAACCAAATTAACTCAATCGTTTTGAAAACTGATTGCCCCTTCATTTGTTGAGGAGTGTGCTTAAGATGACATAATCATATTCAAACTTCAAACCTTCGAAATTAGTTGTGATTCTTATTGTGATTTCAACAATTAATCCAAAGGAAATCGAAAAAGAAGAAATGTTCAACACATAGTGAATAAATTACAAGCAATAATGACATTTAAGGGTTCAAGTATATAACCCTCCTTCAAAGTTGAAATCAAACTTCAAGATTCACGCCTTCAATGGTGAATGAAGCTTTCTCAACTATCCAAGGCCCGTTCTCAAGTCTTTGAGTGAAATGAATGGCTAAGGTTGAATATTGAATGAAGAAAAGATGAAATTCAACATTGAATTTCGATTTCCACCATGAAATCAAGGTTGAAGATGACTATGGAGCTTACCTACAGGTTAAGGAACGTCCTCCTGTTGCTTATAAGCTCCCTTGTGTACAACCAAAGCAAGGAAAGAAAAAGGGATCGAAAAAGACTTTCATGTGGGTTGAAAATGGGATGTTTATAAGGAAATTTCAATGAGAGAGAAAGTGATAATAAAATCCTTTAACTCCCCAAAATTGGTGCCACATACTCCCCTCAATCCCTTTCATACAAAGACATCTCCCCCAACTTGTAATTATTCTTCATTATCTATGAATTATAAAGAAAAACAAATTAAGCACCTTAACCATTATAATAATAATATCCAAAATTGCGTGGATATTACTTTTTCGTTAACTAATGTGAGTGGGCTCTCCATTCACTTTAGATATTTCGTGGCCTTTGCAAGGCACAAAGACATTCACACTTATGCAAATTCAACCATCTCATTTTTGGTTGAAGGGTACTTCCATTAATATATTTATTTTTGCATTAAATTGAATTAGGGTTACAATTATGCTTAAATCTTGATTATTTTAATATCAAGATTCTCTCTCCTCCAAAGTGATTCAAATGAGACGCCCCTCTAATTTTTTTGTCTCTAATTGATACCAAGAAATATTAGGGACTCTCTAGAAGTGGTATTTTGTACATTGAACCCTAGGTTTTGGGTTAATTGCACATTACACCAAAACTAGGTTTTAATGCACAAACATTGCTTAATAAGTTCTTTCTTGGTGCTCAGTCTACCACAAGCCATACCTCTGCATAATTCTCATTCTTATGATGCTTCAACACTTGAGGAACATTTTACCATGTAACATTTGCAAGTTAACCCCTCAACTTGGGTAATTTGCACTTTAGTCCAAAATAAGAAAAACAGTGTTTCAACATTATTCAAAAAGGACTAAAATTAAAACATTAGTTCCTCATGGGCCTTAATTACTTTTTAAAAGATAAGGGAAAGCATATAATTAACTTTATTAAACAAAAATCTAGGGTTAAAGGATAACCCAGGTCAGGGATGTTACATTTACACTTCCCAAATCCTAATCCTTCAAAGTTAAATAATGATTATAGTTCTTTTTAAAGCTTGAAACATCACAAATTGAGCTACCATTATTGATTAGATTTAAGCGATGATCAATCTAATTAAGCATGTAATCATGCAAGTAAACCATAATTTATCAATTAAGCTCAGACACAGTCATAACATATGTGTTGCTAATACAAACCTATGTTTCAATTTTTGGCAGTATCGGCAACAATTACATCTATGTTGGTAAAAATATTGCCTTCAGACAGTGCTCAATGTACCCAGAAACATCTAGTATTGAACCCACAACGATTAATGGATCATCTGGTTTTGTCCTTTTAAGTGAACATATAGTTCACAACCAATAAGTATGTCTTTGGCATTCATGTATAAAATGTTCATTAGTACATAATAGGTTGTGAGACAAATCACTATAACTTTTTACGTTTTGACTTTGATGTCGTCAGTGTGCTTGTAGATGAGGTGTTTTTTTTCTTTTCTTCAACGCCTTCAAAATGTAACTAATAGGTACATCATGACAACATTTAACAATTTACTAGTCACCCGCTCCCCCTTCTCTCTAGGGTCTCCGCCAGCCTCCGCTGGGGGGAGGGAACTCCCTAGGAGTTTCTCCTCCCCCTGTCTCTCAAGATCCACGGTAGCGTCCCTAGTGAAGGGTGGAGCGGTTCCAGAGGGAAGCGAAGCAGGTCACTGGGTCGTCGACGCTTCTCCTCAGTAGATCTGATTCCACCGGCGGCTGCTGCTGGGGGAGGGAGTGTCTCCCCGATGGTCTCCTCCCCTGGCCCTTCAATAGCTCACAGTGGTTCCGATCTGAAGAGTGCAGCGAAGCGATGAAGGATGGATGTTGATATGGGCACCGCCTTGGATGCTCTGGGTGGTGAGGAGACGAGCAGCGCCACGAGGATCAGTGCCTGGGCCAGAGGTTGGTGCATCGACAAGTCAACTCCAAGCCGTTCAAGCGAGATGGATGGAGAGGGCCACTCCCACTCAGATCTGGACCGTGCTCGCTGCTCCGTCAAGAAGGTGAAGAAAGGGGTTATCTCCCAATCCTCATTAGCACCTCCCTCTCCCTTCCTCCGAGGGATACCTAGGCTTCCTGGGTGGTGAAGGCTCTCGATTCCATCCTCGATGGTGTCGTGGGACTTCAGCGGCGGTTTGATTCCAGTTCGTATGGCTCGGCGGCTTGGTGACACACCTCCTCCACTAGCGATGGCTAAGTCATGCTGAGGCGTCATACATGGTAGAGCAGGCGCGTGGCTTGTCTCCCTGCCGACTGGCGTTGGTGAAGCTCTCGCGTGGTTTCTCTACAGGCACGGGTTGGGTCACCCTCAAGCTGTTTGATGAAGTGTCTCAAGCTATCTGGCGCTTCTAGTCGGTGTGGGTTCAAGGGGGGCAGATCCTAATCTCCTCCTCTTTCATCCCTTCTGCTGCTGCGTTTTGGAATACCTTTAAGGTGTTTGAAGAAATGCTGTATAGTGCACTCTAGGTGCTGGATGTGGGGCTTCTGTGTTTTACAGGAGTCTCGTGTGGTGTTGGTCTCTGGGGTGGGGGGTGGATCGTCTCCTTCTCCCTTTCGAGCTTCTGTTGTTGTGCGTTGTAACACCTTCAAGGTGTTCTTTGTTCTGTAGCTGTCCTTGATGTAGCTGAGAGGCGCAGGGTCATGAAATCTGGTGGTTGTCGATTGATGAAGAGGAGCTGGTTTTCTATCTGGAATTCACATCTTCAGGGAATGATTCAAACGCCAGTGGAAGATAGGTAGTGCTCAGTTCAAGGACACTAATTGACGACCTGCTCATAGAAGGATTCTGCTGCTTCTCCTTTGCACCTCGGTTGTTTCTTTATACGGTTTGATGGATCTGTTTTGAGGTGTATGCTCTTTCCAGATCCTTGTGATAGATGGCTGTGAAAGTAGATACACTCATTCTAAATCCTAGTAGGGTGGCTAGAGACAGCCATTGATGAGTTGTGGTTTTTTGTGGGTACACTGAATGGATGTAATCATGGCTTGTTACGTCTTTCTTCTGGCAGGAGTATTAGGATCTAGTCGCTAGTTTGTTTGCTTTTTTAGCTTCTTTGTTCCTTTTGGGATCTCTGGTCCCCCTGCGTGGGGTTACGATCTTTAGTTTTTCTGGTTATTTCTGCCTGATGTAATGAGGTACTTAGTGCCCAAAGTTTTGGTAATACTAGTAACACACATTTTAGACCGACAAAAAAAATATTTAACAATTTATATTTAAATTTGTTGGTTTTATTATCTGAAAAGAATTGATAGTCCAATTTGTTGTATGAAGATATTGTTATTAACATTTCTCAAAATTGGAATAAAAAGTTGAAGTGACGCCTAATCGAAGGCAAGACTACTAATAACGTCGGTGTAGAGACTTTTCCGGACTACAAAGGGGAAAACCTCCCTGAGTTATCTCCGAACCTGTATCTGTATCTGTATATAACACTTGATTTAATTTCCCTCTCCTTACAAAAAGAAACTCAAAATCTCATCCTTGACACCCCTAGTACGTCACTTATTCTCGAAAGACGGCCTTACCGTTATGGTACGCCCGTTGGGAAGAATTACGAGGTGAGCAACTGAGCAGACGGCGGCTTGAGGCGAATTGTTTATAATGGAAAAAAAAAAACAGTCACACCTCGACGTGCACGCTGTGTCAACTAATGGTTCCCTAGTACTAAATCTAATCGCCCTGATCACTGTTGACAAAGCATGTGCTTTTGAGGTGGGACGCGTGCATATCCTAGTACCTAATCATAGGTTCCTTGTTTATTTGAATAATGACTAATTGCGTCGTTGTTATCTGTTGTGCCGTGTGGTGGTGATCTTAGTTTAAGATAAAGTCCGCCAACTCATGACATAGGTCATTTGAAACGTCGTCCGTATCTACAGTTGACTAATCCGCGGATCACTGTTGGAAAACCGGTGGTTTAGGTTTGGGGTAACAGCTGCATGTCCCGGTTTCTGTATTCAGAGGCGTCACGTGCATTAGAAAAGGAGGGAATCATATGAATATATCATGATGAGGTCCAACGTGCAATGTAGCTATCAAATGCACCCCTAACCTTTTTAGTAAATGAACAAATAATAATGAATCGATTGGAATATGAGTCCTCAAAACATATGCCGAGCCTCTTTTTGCCACGGTCCTCTATCAACTCCTTTTTCTCTTAACTCTTCACTCAACACCATCCATCAACATTAAATGTTTGTGCACCTCCGTTTCTCCATATGCTTTTAGCTTCAATTTTTAATATGGTTGAACCCGGCAGATTTGAAGAACGAGATCTAGGGATGATGAAACCCCAAACAATAGAGAGAGAGAGAGAGAGAGAGAGAGAGAGAGAGAGAGAGAGGACGTTTGAGATGAGAAAGCAGAATCTAGGAAATGCACATTTGAAAATAGAAAGGCGTCGATCTATTTTCTTGCCTGGGCATTATATTGGACAACATTACTTTTATACAAAGAGCCTATGCATATCTATGTGATGATCTAATATCAAATAAAATTATAAAGCCTCCCTTACTAACCTTAGACTATTCAAATAACATCACACATCATTGGAGATGATACATGCAAACTAGATATGGCTTGATAGAGACCTAGTTTGGGTCACAAGTGTTGTAGTGCTGCTTGGTTAATGCCTTGGAAAAAATATCAGCTGGCTGTTGTGCCATGGGAATGTGAGTTGTATGATGTTTCTGGTATTCACTTTTTCCCTAAGAAAGTGCGCAATCTAGCTTGATGTGCTTGGTCCTAGCATGAAAGACAAGATTTATAAGGACTTGAAGTGCACTAGCATTGTCACAACAGAACATGCTTAAATGAGGATATTCTATGATCACGAAGAAAAAAAGACAACCACGTGAGTTCAACATCAGTAGTTCTAGGACATTATATTCCACCTCACAACTCAATCAGGCTCTCTTTTGTGCTCCATGAAATACTAGTGGAACAAAAGAAGGCATATTACAAACATCATGTAGCTCTCCCTCTTCCGCGGTGTCCTCATTGTCCACTAATGTTACTAGGTGCTCCCCCTCTAGAGTTTGAGGCCATTGAAAAACTTTCTTCCCAACTTGGAGCCTACCTCTATCGAGTCTGAAAGGGAGACTATGAACTCTGTTGTAGTGGGATATGATGTTTTGGACATTTTCTCCTGAAATGTCCCATCTGTCCACATTATTTGCTCCTTGAAAACCAATTCCCTAACATCGACCAAAGTGTGACCTACCACATGTGACACAATAGCCGTATCCTGTCTGTACAAACCTAAAACTAATGTTGATGAACCTAAAGACTATGATGATGGTGCCCACCTAGGTGGTCTATATCATATGCTAGGGCTAGATCTTCCTATACTATGAGAAGATACAACATCACTTGAACTAGATCCTTGCCTTCCAAAATAGAAAAACCTCATCCTATTTTGGACAAAAATCCACCACATCCTTATTATCCACCATTACTCTGTCCTTCTCTACCAAATCTCTAGATCTTTTTCTATCATTAGATTGTTTATAAGTATTAATTGAATCTTCAATAAGTCTTGCACCATCCAACAGTGTTTCAAAAAGCACCCATCACATGGACATAAGCAGGCACTTACTCGAAGAGGTCAGGTGGCCTGGCCGTTTTACCTGAAATGGAGTGTAATGTGGACCCCATATGTTTAGTTGTCTGCATAGTCATTTATGCGACCTTTTAGGTAACATTTTTTATTTAAGATTTTTTTTAACTAGAACCCTGGACCCATAAACCTTACTCCCCAGACCATTAAGACTCACACTCCCCCGACCCTGAGAAGTCACGTCTCTTTCTCAATGCAACAGACTAGCAGAGACTAGGGCAAGGCGGTAGGAGAACTCACTCCACTCTGAGTCTACGACAATCTCTATAGTGGTTGATGCTCCATCTCACTCTTGCAACAACAACAATAGAGTCTCTAACAACGACAATGGCCATTCTCCCTAGGGTGAAACTCTCCTCTTCTCGTGACAGGTGGAAAGCTCCACCAAAGTCTGCATGTACTTCCTCCTCATCTTTGCATCTTCCTCCTGGAACTGTGTTTTTTAATTTCATTTTTTCAATATCATTTTCTTCCTCTCCCTAGATGCTTCTCCCTCCCTTAGTCCCTATTTTTTCTTTTTGTCGATTGCACCCCCAACATCTACGTCCTCTTCCTTGATTTTTCATCATCCTCCCATCTTCCTTCTCTCATCTTAATTTTCCTCCTCGTAGAGCATATATTCTACTATTTTAATTTTCTAGTGTTTTCATTCGTCTCCTTGTTGAAGTTGCTGCTTCATTAGCAACTATTTCTTTGGTCAATTCCCCCTCCCCTCTTCTTCCATTTTTGTTGGTTTTTGCTTCTTCTTCTTTCCCATGTTCTCCCTCGCAACTCACTCACTCCAACTCATTGTCTGCCACTCTCGTTTCCCCTCTACTCATAGGTATCCCCTTTCACATTCCTACTTCCTGTTCTTCTCTTCATTATTTCCTTCTTCATCATTCTCATATTTCCTTTTCTCCATATCCTTCTTCTTCTCTTGTGTTACTGATATAGTTTGCCACGTTATACTTATACTTACTGTTAGGTGCTACTTGTTGCTTGGAGGGTTTACAATTAGATCTTAAATTGCATTTATTAGTTAGATTGCTGATTTAGTAGTTAATTGTTAGACTACATATTTAGTTAGTTTTTTAGTTGGATTAATTATTTAGTTAGTCTTTGTTAGATTATTGATTTAGTTGTTAATTTTCAGAAAGCATTTAATCTTCTTGTATGATTGATTTCCTCTACTCGTGGTTAATTGCTTCTTTCCTTCTTGTGTGGTCAAATGTATGTGTGGTCTATTTTGGCTGTTTGATGGTTTGTTTGTTTTATTTTGTCTTATCAATTTTCTTATGGAGAGTCATGGGCCAGGGGTGCCAACTAGCACTAGTAACACCTAGTTAGGCACACCACAGTCAGAGTATAGGCCACCTGGTTCAACTGATATGGCATGAGACTGTGGCTTCATCAAGGATCCATCCAATCTTAGCCTTGTCATGTGTAAATTGTGCCATAAAGAAGTCAAGGGGGGGAGTGAATCACCTAAATAAACATCTGGCTCACATCAAGGGCAATGTGACAACATTCACTAAAGTTTACCAAGAGGTCAAGATGAAAATTAGGAAGTCAATGGAGGATATATAGAGCAAGAAGGAGTAGAAGTCAAAAGACATAGCAAGTGCTTGACAAGGAGTTGATGATATCATGTGCATGCTGAAGAAAGATGAAACAGAAGAGGCTCATGTCAATTCTGGAAGTGACTTGTCTATGTCACAGGTGGGAATAAAGGAGGACATAGACAAGAGACAAAGAGAGAGGATAAATCAATATGTTGTTAGGTGGCTTTATCGCTCTATTGTGCCTTTCAATGCTATAGCTAACATTGCATTGGTAGAGATGTATTGGGCTATTGGGCAGTATGGAAAAAACTATAAGCTCCGATATCACTATGAGTTGAGTGAGCCTATATTAAAGAAAGAGGTTGAGATCACCGAAGTAGGGCTTGAACCACATAGAGAAATGTAGAAGAGATATGGTTGCACAATAATGATAGATGCTTGGATTGATAGAAAAAGTAGGAGCTTGATGAATTTGCTTGTGAATTATGAGTTGGGAACATGCTTCCTTACACAAATTTATGCCTTTGTAACTCATATAGGTGCCTACATAGGGCTTGGTTGATGGTTGTATTGTGGAGGTCGGGTCACAAAATGTTATCCAAATTGTCACTGATAATGCTCTTGTAAATGTTCTAGCTGGGAGGTTGTTGACTGATAAATATCCTCACATTTTTTGGACCTCATGTGCTACCCATGTCGTTGATTTTATTCTAGAGGAGTTTTTCAAAGACTCAAGAATAAAGAATGCCAACAAGAAGGCTAATGATTTCAATACTTTCATTTATTCTCATCATAAAACCCAAGTTTAATGTGCAAATTTACTAAAAAGGGGGAGATTATGAGGCCCGGAGTCACTAGATTTGCCACTTCTTTTTTGACATTACAAAGTTTGCTTAACAATAAGGATAAGTTGAGGCTTATGTTCACTTCTAAAGAATTGCACCAACGCAAATGGTTTAAGATCAAGGTAGGGGACAAAGCCACAACCACTGTATTGCCTTTGCCTTTCTGGAACCAAATCTCCTTAGCTGTGAAAGTGTTTACTCCATTATTCTATTTGTTGAGGGTTGTTGATGGAGAGAAGAAGCCTTCTATGGGATGTGTATGGTGGACTACAAGATGCAAAAAAGGAGATACTGGCAATCTTCAAGGAGTTGAGGTTCATTATAGGCCATTTATCAATGCCATCACTTCTAAGATCAAGAAAAGATCAGATAGTCCCCTTCACTTGGCTGCTTATGATCTGAATCCTTACTATTTCTACAAGGATCAAGATTAAATTGAAAACCTACATGAGTTAATGGATGGTATCATGAAGTGTTTGGAGTTGTTCTTTCTTGATATTGAAATCTAAGATCAGATCACGAAGGAGTTCACATCCTACATGATGAAGCGTGGAAAATTTGGAAAGCCATTAGCATTGAGGCAATGTTTGGTGAATGATGATGACTACAGACCAAGCATACATATCTTATATTATCTTGTAACTATGGATGTGTTTATTATATAATAATTATGTAGCTAATATTCAATTTATGTTATATAGCTAATTGGTGGAGTTTGCATGGAGGAGAAGCACCTCATTTGCAAGAAATGACCATCAAGATTCTTAGATTAACCTCTTCTGCATCTGGATGTCAGAGTAATTGGAGTAACTTTGAAGAGGTAGGGTACCTTTGATTATTTATGTTATATGAAATAATGAGGTTTAAATTTTGTGAACATTTAAATCTGATCTATTATGCCTACTTATTTTCAATTGCTAGGTCCACACTAAGAAGAGGAATAGACTTAAGGTAAAGAAGATGAATGACCTAGTCTATATCAATTTTAATGCTAAATTGCATGAATAGTAGGAAAGGAAGGGCAAAGATCCTCTTGTGACTCGTGATAGGACTTATCCATGGGGTGGATATCAGATGATGATATTATAGACACAACTGAGAATGATGAGGTCTTTCCTACTGAACTACTTTCTTAGAGAGATGTTGCAGAAATAACAAGAGTTGATGATGTTCTACGTCCTATTGCTATTCATGTATAGACACATTGGTACACATGCTTCAACATCACTCCCTCCATTTGAGGAAGATGATCTTCCAGATGAAGTGTCTACTAATGGTGATGATGATGGAGATGTACCTATTTTGTGGAAGATGAGATGAAGATGAACTAGATTAGATTTTTACTGATTACATTCTCTTGATGTTATATTTTGTTGTATGTGTTGGACATGAGTCACATGCTTATTTAGTGTTTGTTTTGGACCTTTGAGACATGCATGCATCTTTTTGTATGTTTTTATTAGTCTTTATTATTATGTAATGTACTTGTGTCAAACCAAATACATGTGTGCTTTGTTGGAGATTATGCTTATATGATTTTAGAATGCAGTCTAGAAATTTTATTTGATTTCAGATTTTAGTGTCTAAATATGTAATTGTACAAATGACTATGAAATTGTGTGATTAATTTATCTATAATAATTAATTTATTTAAAAAAAGTCCAAAAACATACATATCCCCGTATACAACATATACTCTATAAGGTGACCTGTCCGCATGCATAACATATACCACTTTTTAAAACATTGACCTCCACAAAATTTACAAAATTCTCTCTACCTCTTTGACCAATTATGGATATGATGTGTCTAGTTTATGGTCTTAAACCTACTTGAAACCTTCTACATTATATATGTCATCTGGTACAAGCTACAAACAAAAGTTAACCAACCTCACATAATATGCCTCATACTCACCAACAATCATACTGCCCTATATGATTGTCTCCAAGTATCTGATCTTGTCACTTACGAAGGTATAAGGGAAATACATAAGGTTTAACTCTTCCATAAAGTCCTTATGTGTGATCACCTTATAATTCCTCTTATCTACTACTCCATGCCACCTCAATTCAACATCTCCTTTATTAGAAAGCATGATTTATATGCTTATCCTCTGATAGTTCCATTAGGTAGAAAATATTTTCTAGCCATCAGAGCCATAAATCTACCACTGCGGGGTCTATCATCCCAGAAAACTCAATCCCACTGAGCTTCTTCACTAGTTCATAGGATCTCATCAGGTTCTTGTTAGAAGATGAAGACCTCCTATCCATATTTTATTTATTCTTTGTCTCTAAAAAGATATGATACATCATGGATGCCTCATGTCTATCTTCTCCATCTTGAACCATTATCTAATGGTCAATGCAATAATGGATTTTAGCCTATTCTTCACCATGACTACATCCTATTCCTATCATGTTGTTATATCCATAACATAAACACATCTGTCAGGAAATTGTAGTTCAAAGAGGAAAACATCCTAATCCCATCGGTCGCTTACCACCTTTGTTCAAAATCTTAACTGATACCAAAAGTTGACATGACCTTATCCAACTAACTAGGTTTTAAGCCCATCAAGTTGACATTTGACTAACCATCCACTCCTAGTCACTACATGGAAAACCAACCTTGAATTTTTTAGTTCCTTTCATTTTTTAGAAATAATTAACATCTTGTGCACTTAAAAGTAGCATCTGATTTAAGCATAAAAATCATGAGTTCACATCTAAGTTTGACTCCTACACCATAATCAACTGAAGAAAACTAGTTTTGTCTTTAATATACATCAAGTAGAACTTATTACAAAACTACTCCCAATTCTCATTCTCACATTCCCGTGACTAGAGGGTGGATAAAAGACTATATAACTAAACTAGACATTCCCATTACAAATCTACTTCTGATGGAAACTTGCTACTAACTCCTCTTGCTAAGTTGGCCTCTACCTAAAAAAATACTTCAGTAGAGTGTGTGAGCTACTGATTAGTGCTTGTAAGTCATCAAGAAACCATGATAATACAAATACATATTGTAAATTGAAATATATAAGAATATAAGAATAGTAGTAGAAATCTCTAAACCTTACAACATGGCCAGAGTTTTTTAATAAATGTGATACACAAATCAACCAAATACATTCAGTAATTTTAAAATTTCTTTTTTATGCCCTACAACAACATGAAGTGTATCAAAACATGTAGAAGTATCACAACAAGCTACAATCTCACTATATAAGACTTAAAGTATGTTTAAAACTCTACATATACTAAACCATCTCCCTACCCTGCAATGAGGTTCACCACATCAGACCATGATGTCTAAAACATCAGTCAGATAAACTAGACTCCTCTAAATATGGGTTCTTAGGCATGGAGTCAAAGCACTTGACATAATTACCTACATTAGCGGTTCCAAAAAGGCTGATTCACTAAGCAGTATATGAGCTAACTAAACTTTACTGAGTACCACCAAAATCTTTGGTTGATATTGGGTACCTCACTATTTTAAGGAGACTGTCTTCACATGGCTTAGTCCTCCATACCTTTATGGTACACTCGAATACCTCACCTTGACTCTTCCAGTTGGTAAGCACATCTACTCCTTCATGGTACATACCTCCATGATAAATTTTATGCTGTTCAAGACATCTAATGTCTAGTTACTTATATAGTTTCACTAATAGAATTGCTACTATATGGTTTCTTATCTTAGCTCTATACTTAATGCTTCTACTTCCATTTTTTGAACACTGAACTTAATATAAATACTGGCATCAATAAGGAAAACTACTTGAACAAATAAACTAAGAATACTAATAAATATCAGAATGAAATACTCTTTTAAATTCATAAATCTCTAATAAGAAACAAACATTGACTAGATCACATATTCATAATAAGATTCATAATTGTAGAAATTAGGGCAAATCCATGACTCTGGTTCTTCTAATTCTATCATTAACATTAACTATATTTTTGTAGATAAATATATTCTAAGAACCAAATGAATAAATAAGACATTACAAATATAGTAAAACAATCTATCACTCAACTAGAATCTCATATTTGAATTCAAAGATCGAAACCAATCATAAACATACAAGGGAATACATACTTTCTATGATTTTTGGCTTGATTTCTATAACATCTGGGTTTAAGGATGATTTTTCACTCAGTTGGATTTGATCATAAGTTATCAATCTTGATCTAGGCTTGTTATGCCCAGATTTTGGTCTACTCAACTTCGTTTTAAGCTAAATGCTCCAAAATCCGCCTTCAAATAAACAACATTAGGTATGTAGCTCTAAAACAATGTCTACTAGAGGAAAAAAGTAAAGAGTGGAGGGAAAAGAGAATCTCTAATGAGTGATAATATAGACTTTGAGAAAGGTAAAGAGTAATAAAGAAGAAATATAATGCTAAAACAAACTTACCAAAACCAATCTATGGTGAGATCTTTGATTCTCTTTGTTCTTCACATTCTTCCTGAGGCTCGCCCTAGAAATCATATTTTTATTTATCTTTCCTAAGGTTAGGACTCTAATTGTGTGGTAAATTGAAAAAAAAATTATGTTAACAAAATACTTTGAATTTTGATATGTATGTCAAAAGTTATGACTTTTTTTGTGACTGGATGCGTTGGGCGGCGGCAAGCTTATTCCATATAGTGGATGACAATCAGGTGGGAGGGCTATCAGTTGGTGACCAACTATGGTTGCCAGCAGTTTGAAATGATCGATAGGCGAATAAAGGTTTACAAGCAACTATAGTTCAGTGTGATTATTAAAAAAGCAATGACTCTCTCATTTTAACTCTGACTTCATTCATTCTTTTTGCACTGAATTCATAATTAAGTTTGGCTACATTTGTACAGAACAAATTTGACATGAGTCTTAAATGATAATTTGTTTATTAAATAAATCCACAAATAATTTGTGAAGTTCTTCCCACAAATATATGCTGGCTATAACTATGTCAAATAAGTTTCATATCTTAACCTATGCACAACATGTGTTTTTTGACTTATCAAAGAACAAGTTTAAACTAAATTAAAATATAAATCAGCCAATTAAGGATGTGAAACATTAATTAAAGTGCAATTAACACTAGGATTATCTTAAAACCTCAAATTACTAGTAAAGTGAGGTATGGGTTGTAACAATACCCCTGAATGTTATATAATCGTGATGTCACAGTAAATCACACAGTTATCTCTGGCCCTTAGGGGAGAAAGGGACCTTTTTTGAGGATTTACATCACTTCACTATGAGAATTGTAGTAGGTTACAATGATGGATGCACCACATCAAGCTAGGTTAGTCAACAACCATATGTAGGGACCTATCAATCATTATACCCTTTTCATTTTAATAAACTAGTAAATATTGTTAACTTCTATTATCCATAACAATTATTAAATTAATAGAGATATGTATATAATTAGGTTTTGAAATCATAAATTATTACATCTTCATCTAGCCAAGTTTCAAGGCCTGACTCAAAATTTTTCAAAACATGAACTTATAGGGTTCCTATTTAGTAGAGGACTTCAAGCCAACTTTACAAATTTATAGATATATGTGTTGAACCCTAATTGTGGAGAATATTACTTCTATATTTATTCTTAAACCAATTCTAAGGAATGTGAACCTACCTATCTAATTTGGGTACTTATATGAAAAAGAATCTAATTCCCTTATAATTAGGCGCGACCTACTTGAATATGCTTTTTCATTGTGTTATGAACCATCTTGAAGTGATACCTTTACCCATATATATACTTGTGAGAAATGTTTATGACCTCATGGGATATGCACCCTAATGGCTTATCTTTATTCTTGCTACATGAAATAATCTTTCTAATTATTTTATTATTCCTCTTATAGTGACTTACTTGCATAGAGTAATATATGTTTTTGTATATGTGAATGTGATATATTCCCAAACCATATAAATTATGATATGTGTTATTTCCTAAAATTAACTTAAATGAGTAAATGTGTACATTTCCTACTCAGCTCCATATTGAGAGTAGATACATATATTTTCCCACTCAACTCTACATTTTTGGTAGATGTAGTACTTCTTACCTACGTGTTTTATGCTATTCTAAATTTTCACCTATAATAGAAAGTGATGCTTTGCTCATTTTAATTATTATTTGGCAGGTCTTTTAGTAGTAACTGAACTTGATGAAATGTAGTTCCTCATCTTTTAATTACTCATCCAATAGTAATATTTCCTCTTGAACCCAATTTAATAATACCCCACACCTTTTTTGAGAACATCTTAAAGGACTTCTCTTAGTATTCTTAATGCCTTAACACCTCTAGTGCACATACACCACTATTTCTTGGAAGAATGTATTTCTTTTCTTAGTGTTGTTGTCAGTAGTATGGCTTGAGAGCTAGTAATATGATGACTATAATGGAACACTTTTGATTGCTTTATTTGTTAATTAATGCAAATTCCATTATTATGTTTGATTCAAAACAATATAATGAATAAATATACCAATGTCCTAAGAATGTATGACTCAATGACATAAGTTTTTGGTTGAGGACTTGAACATGAGATCATGGGTGTGTCAAGAGTATCCATTCTTGTATATGTCCCTACTCAGATATTACTGTGAAAACTAGGACAACAATAATCATTTAGACTAGTATGTGTCTTGAAAGATGACTACATCTCATTAGTCTAGATACTGAATATCAAGTTAAACACTTAGGTACTTTTTATGAACAAGTGTACTAAACATACTAATCTTGATCAAGATAAACGGAATCCATAAATGTCTATCAAGATCTTATCTCATATAACAATGGTTATAGTGGTCCTCAGACCTAATGTCACTACAATGATCACACGTCGTTCAGTGTGCTTTAACACTACCCAAAGTGACCTTGAATGAGGGTTGCCATATAGGCTTTTCTTGAGTGTAACGTGACACATGTGGATCATTGTGAGTGATGTAGATTGAATTTGTCCCTCCAGCTAGAATGATATCCCAACCACTTGGTAAGTAAGGCTATTAAATGTATGATCGTTGATGTGAGTCAATATATGATGTTGAGATCATATGTATCTCAAATTGTCTACTTTAGATCAAGAAACAATGAATGAAAAATAATAGGATGATCTTTCCATGCATCATATTATATCTAGATATTGGAGATAAAGAGATTATAAGTTCACTAAAACACTAATCTAGATACTAACTTGATGTTCTTCTCCAACTTCTATAATTACTTGGCTGGAAATGAAATCTTGCTATATGCCAATCATTGTCTATGAAATCATAATATGATTATAATATCACTACCAACATAATTTGGTGCCTATAGAGTCACACAAATAGGATGCATAGGGAAGTGGAGTATAATAACAAAAAAATGATTGGTTCTTAAAAGGATTAGGTAATCAATTGAATCATTGATGGACTTAGTGGAACCCTAGTCTGGTTGACATAATCAATCAACTGGACAAGATCAACCAATCAATTGAATGTCTAGTCCAATTTCCCAACTGGAGTTGATCATTGGATAGGCTGGTTAGATCCAATAGGTTTTCCCCAATCTAGTTGATCAGTTGGACTAGCTATTTGTTTGGATGGATGCCCCAATTAGGAATCTATAAAGAAGCCTACCTGAGCTAATCAATCGATTGGACTAAGATAATTGATTGAGAGAATAACCACTAGAGGGATGCTAAAAATCAACCAACGTCTTTTTGTTTCCTAGGGCTACAAAATCCCACTTTCATGTCTCTCCTATAAATTAGGGCATGGAAACCAGGGTTTTGCTTTTACTTTTATGACACCATTGGACTAGAGGACATTAGCCACAAGGAGATAGAGAGAGAGAGAGAGAAGATATTGTGCAATGCTAGTACATTTCCAATAGAAAGGCTGCTCCTTCTATGTTGGTCGCATAAGGTGGAGTCTCACCCATCTGCATGGATGATATAGAGATGTAGAAACATTTGTAGCCACTTTGGGAGAACGTCAACGACAACCTCCTCTATCTATATTCTTTTCGATAATATTGATAGATCTACTCTATGGTGAAGTTATACCTCACAACCTTCCTTCTTGGATATATTGTTGCTAAAAAGATCTACTCATAGGAACATGTATAGTTCACTTTTGTTACTTCTTCTGCACCTGTCCCACCTACAAAACCCTATAGTGATATCAGAACCATGTCAATATATGATATAATGGGATATACAATCGATATGATCATTTTTTATACACTTCATTCCATTACATGCATTGTGAATGATAAATAAATATGCACATCCTTTTTAATTCCATATACATCTCCATCTAGATTTTGATATAGAGATGGTGTCGACTATGGAAAAATATGATTTTTCTTAGTGCATGGAATTAAAATTACGTATAGCTTTTTATCATCATTGACCCTAAGATTCCGTGAAGGGTGACACACCCTCGACTCCTGCCTACTGATCAAGCAGTAGGATCCCCACACAAGGGTGCTGCCCCTATGTGTCACACCTTGTTTGAGTGGATGTCAAAAATGTTTTATTGAGATTGTCCCATATGAAAAATATGCTAAAGTTAATACATATTGTAATATATGATATAAATAAATAAATCATACACGTTGTCATTGAAATATGTTTTATTTGGTGGATAATTGCATAGTTATGGCAAAGATCCCTTTTGTGTGCATCATATGGATGTGAATGGATCCCTTTTGGTTGAAAAGTATTTGACTTGCACACCGAGGCTCATTTTTATTACTTATGTAATGGTTTCTATTCCTTCAAATGTAACTCGAGTTTTCTACATATCATGTAATATATATAGGATTTAATTTTTTTTGGAGGACTTGGCATGATGAGGCAACCATGAGGATCCAAAGAATGTCCATGGAGTCATTACTACGATGCTACACAAAGAAAATCTTAGAGGTTGATGATTCATATGATGTAGTGGACCTTAGGTGGATACTAATACTTTGTGGCTCCAAAATATTACATTAGTGAGGCCGTAACCAATGATTGTAGTTCTGTAGTTTATATGTGGATTGTTGATATAATGTGTATAAGATATATAATATAAGTATGTGAAATTTTAGTTTTTTATGTGTATACAAATAAAACCCTTAACATCAAATATTAAGTATATTATGCTTCCTGAAGTGCAGCACACATGAAAAACTTTATCAACAAGTTGTGGACACACCAAAGTGTGGTGCACTATGTGTCTCGTGGAAGTGTAAAAATAGCTATGTGGGTCTGTCAAAGTCGGGTGCATATTTTATTGTGTTGGTCTTTGGGTTGTACTTAACAAGGTGACCTTAATAGGATTAAGAACCTAGAGGCACATATATGGTTATGAGAAAGGGTTTTGAATCCATGTATAAAGAGTTGCATGAGATGCAATATACAAACATCACCTACCCAATTAGTCAAGTTGTAGGCGACCAGTCAAAGATGACTCATGATTTAGTGAAATATGGATCCTATCTCACTAGAAGTCTGTATTATGCAATTTTTCAATTTATTGGTGTTGTCCATGAATTTGAAAAAAATAATGGGAGTGATATTTAATTGAAGATCAAATTATTCAATAAAATCTTTTCAAATCAAATATTAACTCTTTCAAGTCCGTCTTGTAGATCATAGGGAAACTAAAAGATCCTCATATTTTACAAATTTATTCAAGAATATTTTATTTGTATTCATATTAAGTCATTTGAAGAATAATAAGCTCAATGTGATGAGTCTGAAAGCATAAGACTATGATTTAAGTCTTTAATCTAACTTAATATAACTTTATTAGGGTCAGTATGCTGGAATCAACATATTATTGAAGTAATAATGATGGATGAGCCCTAATTACGAAATTAGGAGTTTAATAGATCACTTGGATACATTATAAGGCATGGGTTCGACACATGGCCCAAGTAAGGCCCAATTGGACTATTTGGAGCTACAAGTAGAGCATGTCTTACATATTCGAGAAAATAATATTTTTAGCCTAATAATGGTACTAATATTATTATCAATTGGTTGGTGAATCAATTTTGAGATAATTAGAAAGATTCTATAAGATTCTAAGAAGATATATGGTATACATAATTAAAGCAGTAATTATCTAGTCTATACTTGCATTCACTAGTATTTGAGTTTCAAATAATTATATTATGACCTACTACTTGGTACCACAAGATAATAGACAATTAAAGATAATTCTAGTTTTGAGATAATTACAAGATTACTTGAAACCTAGGTGATTTAATTAAGAAAATACTTAAATAGTAAGGAAAACATAATTATCATGATTATTTTGACCCCAAACCATGCTCAATCTGAGATAAGGATATTGGAGAAATAATATCATAATTTGAGGTCAAACATGCTCTCCTAGTGATTTATATGATTTTGTAAGATATTGGTCAGCTATTTATTAATATAGGAGTGATTGGGTTTCAATGGGCATAACTGATCTAGGTCCCAGACCATGGGGCATGATCGACATGATGCGGGCCACTTTGTGTGGTCGTTGGATGAAGATCTGACACATGTCTATCTATTTTCAACCTCCCAACAGGAGGTGAACAACAACCAGACTCTATCCTCAATCCAATCTCTCTCTCCTCTCAACCATTCCTCATGACATAAGGATGTGACAAGACAAACTCAACAATTCAAGACTACACCATGGTCATCACGACTAGAGATAATGCCCAATTGATTACCACACTAGATCTCCAGACCCAAACCATGATATCCTCATGATCAACCTGAGCATATAAAAGACAAACAATATCTTTGTAGCAGCCGTAGGAGAAAAATTGTGCCCCCAATTACACCATAGATATCGTGCAACTAAATCCCCTACCTCAAACATTCAATTTCTCCTACCAGGATCTAGTCTTCGCTATCCTGGTAACCCCTTGCCACAACAAAAGCATGCAAGGAGTTCAATATACTGTGGAGAAGTTCCCTAACTCCCTGATTCGATCTCCACGATCGAGGTTCAAGTAGTCAATGAGGTGGTTGACCATCCACACATCACAATAGGAGTTGAAGGCACAATGGGAGGACATAGATGACTAGAGGGCAAAAAGACAAGACTACCCCCGGGTCACTGTTTTGAGGTTAGGGTCATCACTGACCTTGTTGTCCATTTTTTTCTTCTACTTAAGCCATATGGGAGCGGGGCATCAACGTGGTGGAAGTTCATTGACTAGACCCTGCCATGTGGATAATAGGTATAGAGCTATAATTACTATCATGGTCTGCTCTAATTGGCCCAAATATTGTTATTTGAAATAAGTCCAGAAATTGTTTGGCAACACAAAATAATATAATAAATATATGTTGATTTGATTAAGAAAACAAGTAGGATCCTAATAAAATGGTTTCAAGGACAAATTTTGATCCTAATTCCAAAAGTATAGTTAATAATTGAATGTAAGGTTATTAGTATATGTGAACCCTAGTTTTTGATAAATAGGTTGTTAATCATGTAAATATGTTTCTTTGTGATATATTTAGATGTCAATGAATAATTATGAGAACCTAAGACTGATAATGATTATGATGATTAACAATTAGGATTTCTAGCTCAACAATCATATACATGTAAAATTAGGGTTTTAAAACCAATGTGTATATCTTGATATGATCTTAATGCAAATAACTTCACCTACTTGTTTATAATGCAATAATATATTAGATATGATAATTATGATATTAATCGTAATGAATCCTGATGCAATGGAATAATGATATGGTACCCTTATTCCTTATATAAATCCCAAACACTCTAAACCTTAGAATAGGACCTAAGTTAGGTTTAATATGAGTAATATGATGGTGAAATTATAGGGTAGTAGGCAATTACAAATCATGTTGATTGACTGGATGTATGCTTGTGTGCTAAGTATACTTGATGATTGGATTGCATAAAGTACACTTGAAAAGTTATGCACGGTTCTTACAAAAAATATGTGTTTATGCTTATTACTACCTAGATCATTGAATTTCAATGTTTGATGAGGTTTTGCAAAGCTTAAATGAATGATAAATGTTGGATTTTCATTTATTTTATGAAAATGATATGGCCTACATGAGTATCACACATAGTAATCTCTGATAATATGAACCCAAGGGTAGATCTACCAAGGGGTAGTTCACCTATGTCCAATGATGGATAAAGAAAGGTGATTACACGCAAGGTGGTGTGGCAAAAACAGTTTAGATTATCTTGATGAAAACACCAGTTTATATGTGCATATATCATATGGTTGAGAATATATGTTATTATCTTATGTGTGCACTTTTATATGCATCTAACATACACCATATAGCAACATATTAATCCATTTTGTTTGTCGGTGTTTTAGATTAATCTACTGCTATTAGTTGATAAAATGAAGAATTAAGAAATCTTGAAGATATGAAAGATACGTCAAGGAGGACCTGATAGATATTATTTCTTCTCATATGTATAAGTTGATTTCTTTTAAGAAATTCTTGTATCACCGTTGAGGTGTATAATTCAAATATTTGTATTCATTCAAGTTCAAATTAATGGAAATTATTTACTATTGTTTATTAATTTTTAATTTTGATCCTAGAAATATTAGGTAATGATCCTCAAATTTAATGTATTCTCTTCACCAAGGAACACTCAAAAGTCAGGGTTGTTACATTTGTTATCAGAGCCCAAATTTTGCAAATAATATTCAATAATTAATAATATTAAATAATCTTGAGAAAATATAAGAAAAATTATTAGGGCTTAGTATAAAGGTAATGGCATCTAGAAAGGATCACGACTTTGGGGGTTGCCAATATTTCCTTTAGACCCTTAACTATGACTCCCTTAGCCAATGTGATACCCTCCTGGCCAGAACCTAAGGTTTGCCTAAAATAATGTTTCTTATAGGTTTCTCATATCTAATTTTGTCCACTTCACACCTCTTTTCTCAATAAACCCTAAATTACACTTCCCTCCTCATGTCAAGTTAGGGTTTTGATAAGAAGTAGGATTAAGGCATCCTCAGCCAATTAATGCACACATAATGTTAAAATAATGATATGGTTATAAAAAATGGTCATGTGTTAATTGGATTTTCTCTTGTGAGTGAACCCTGTGACTACCTAGGTATGGGTAGGAAAACCTAGACATCAATAAAGGACTTGAATAGATAAACCCAATAGGGCATAAAAACCCTAATAGGTCAAGGGAATCACTATACCCTAAAATGCAAGGGTATTCCTTAACCATAACTAAAACCCTAATCCTCTGTAATGGGACATATGTAGGTGAAAATATTAACCTTAAACTTATGAAACCTAACTTATGAAAACAAAAATAGGATATACAACTAGATCTTGTGACCCGATCTCATTTCCAAAAAATGGCACCCCAAATTTCCCATGCATGCAAGTATGTGGAGTAGTGCATGCATTCATGTCAATGGTTTTGAACGTATATATGAAACATAGGTAATTAGTGGCTAGATAAGGAGAACATATTAGACCCTCAACTCACATTTATGGATGGAGTCCCAACCTGGGGGTTGGTCAATCCAAGAATGGGAAAAGGACGTACGAGGGAGGCATAACCCTAAACCTGTGGGGTCAGGTCGTGGATAAAAATCCTAACCTCCTCCTAAAAGTCAAGAAGATACCCTAAGTTAGGACCTTCACTAGAAGGTGAGTTGACCGATCTAATGTTATGAGTTAAGGAAACATTGGGCATCCTATAAGGACCTAACCCTTAAGGGATGAAGTGTGTTGGGATGGTATGCGAACAAGGCATGGAAGCCTCTACCCATACTTAAATAGTATAAGTTGTCAAATGGGAAATATAATTTCTGATGTATGTAAATATGAAAAACTTAATTAGAGAAATCCCATGGTAAAAGTGTAATGGAAAATAATTTATATTGAAGGATATTACACATCTAGGTTATATAAGCCCTACGGCCACCAAGTATGGAAAATAAGGTGTGCGTTTGGATTAATTCCCTGTATGCATAAATATATAAGAATGAGAACTTTGATTTGAGAAACATAAAGTAAAATGTGAAAGGTTAACACATTTAAGAAAATACTATGGATGACATCTAAGTCATAGACTCTCCTACAGAAGGATGGGTAATGGGACATTGAAACCTAATGATATTGGAGACCCTCGTTGTAAAGCAAGTGTAGGTAATGAAGATATAAAATACAATGATAACATCTCAATAAACCCTAAGCAGGGTAGAGCCCTAAGTCAATCCTAAGGTGAAGTAGGTATGTTTGAAGGTATATAAGACCCAAGGGGTTAGGAGGAGATCATGTCCTAAGTACATAAGGCCCATCAGGTCAAGATAAATCCATCACAATGTACACAAGGCCCATGGTATTAGCAGATTGGCCACTTCCATGAGTACACAAGGCCTGAGGGTTAGAGGTGAAAGGCAATCCATACGTACATGAGGCCCTTGAGGGAATGAGGAGATCACTCTAAAGGTACATATACCACTAGATGCCCTAAGTAAAAGGCTAAGGATAATGAGATATAGTATGTAGATATGAAGAATATAAAAAGTTATGTAGTAATGTTGGATTGGAGTCTTAAGGGAAGTTTTGCATGAACGCAAGAGTTATGAGAAACAAACTATCGTATGAATTCATGTAAGTTAAGGAATATTCATGGAATTTGAATGTATTAAAGGTTAAAGTCATTGTTGAGAGTGATGAACCTAAAATTGGAAATTATAGGAAGATATGTTAGTGCACTATCTCTGCACATGGAATGGGGTGAACTTTGGACTGTAGCCAAATTCTTTTTTGATTTTGTTATGGGTGAAATTGTGCGATCACATGTGATACATGAATCTCACATGTAAATATAAATACCTTAAGTTGAAATTAATGGCATAATATAGGGATTTTAGGCATTACCTCAGACTTATATGAAAATAAATAAATAATAGCTTGGAAACCTAGGAGAAAAGGTAATCACCATGGGAAACTGAAATCACAAGAGACAATATAATCACCTAATGATATGTGAATGAGGATATGGAAATATTCTACTACACATTCCAACCTCAATTATATAAGAAAATTCGTATCAATAAAAGTTATTATAGATAACCTAGCTAAACCTATCTAAGAAAGGTTGGTAACCTTAATGTTTGAGGCTGATCAAGTTTTCATTCACCTTAACCCGATAAAGTTTGAATTGTGGGGACAAAATTACTTTCAAGGAGGGGTGAATGTATGATCCTCAAATTTTACAAATTCATTCAAGGATATTGTATTTGTATTCATATTAAGTCATTTAAAGAATAATATGCTCAACAAGATGAGACTCAAGCATAAGACTATGATTAAGTCTTTAATATATCCTAATATAACTTGATTAGGGTTAGTATGCTGGAATCAACATATTATTGAAGTGGTAATAATGGTTGAGATCTAATTACGGAATTAGGAGTTTAATAGATCATTTGGATCCATTATAAGGCAAGGGTCTGACCCATGGCTCAAGTAAGGCCCAATTGGACTATTTGGCCCTACAAGTAGGTCCTTGGGTTACGTATTAGAGATATTAATATTCCATGCCTAATTATGGTACTAATATTATTTTCAATTAGTTGGTGAATCAATTTTCAAATAATTAGCAAGATTCTATAAGATTATAAAAAGATAAATGGTATAGATAATTAAAGGAGTAATTATCTAGTCTCTACTTGGATTCCTAAGCTTTTAGGTTAGGGTCATCACTGACCTTTTTGTCCATTTTTTCCTCTTAATCCATATGGGAGCGGAGCACCAACATGGTGGAAGTTCATTTACAGGACCTTGCCATGTGGATAATAGGTATAGATCTATAATTACTAACATGGTCCACTCTGATTGGCCCAAATACTATTAATTTGAAATGATTCTAGAAATTGGTTGGTAACACAAACTATATCGTAGATATATGTGGATTGGATCAAGAAAACCATTAGGATACTAATAAAATGGTTTAAAGGACAAATTCTGATCCTAATTCCAAAGGTATACTCAATACTTGACTGTAATGTTATTAGTATATGTGAACCCTAGTTTTTGATAAATAGGTTGTTAATCATGCTAAATATGTTTATGATATATTCAGATGTCAGTGAATAGTTATGGGAACCTGAGAATGATGAAGATAATGATGATGAACAAATAGGGTTTCTAGATCAACAATCATATACATGTAAAATTAGGGTTTTAAAACCAATGTGTATATCTTGATATAATCTTAATGCCAATAATCTGACCTAGGTGTTCATAATGCAATAATATCTCAAATTTGATAATTAGGATTTATAACCCTAATGAATTGTGATGCAATGGAAGAAGAGTCTGGTACCCTTATTCTTGATCCTAATCCTAGACAACCCTAGACCTTAGAATAAGACCTAAGTTAGGTTTAATATGAGTAATATGATGGTGACACTCTATATTTGTATGCAATTACAAATCATGTTGATTGACTGGATGTATGCTTTCTTGTTGAGTATACTTGACGATTAAATCACAAAAAGTGCACTTGAAATATCTTGCATGGTTCTTGAAAAAGGCACCTGGTTACACTTAAGAATACCCAAATCATTGAATTTTGATGTTTTCCAAGGTTTCTCAATGTTTATATGAAAGATAAATTATGTATGTTTATTTATTTCATGCAAACTATAAGGCCCATATAAGAATCACTTAAAGTAAACTCAAATAATCTGATCCTAAGGTTAGATCTACCATGGTCTCATCCACCTTAGGGCAATGATGGATATAGAAAGGTGATTACGCCTAAGTCGGTTTGACAAACATGAGTTAGATTATCTTAATGAAAACACCAGTTTATATGTGCATATATATGATGGTTGAGTATATGTGTTGTTATCTTATATGCATACTTTGTATTCATTCCACGTACATATTATAACAATATATTGATCCATTTTGTTTTTTAGAGTTTTACATTAACATGGATCTATTAGTTGAAGACACAAAGAATCAACAAATCTTGAAGATATTAAAGATAAGTCAAGGAGGATTAGCTAGATAGTATTTCCTCTCATATGTATAAGTTAGTTTCTTTTGAGAAATTCATGTAACACCTCTGAGGTGTATAATTCATCAATATTTGTATTCATTCAAGTTCAAATTAATGGAAGTTATTTGCTATTATTTATTATTTATTATTTATTAAATATGATCCTAGAAAGGTTAGATAATGATCCTCAATTTTAAGTCCTTCTCTAAACTTAGGGACACTCAAAATTAAGGGTTGTTACATTTTATATCAGAGCCTGAGTTTTGCAAATAATATTTAATAGATATTAATATCAAATAATCTTTAAAAAATATAAGGAAAATTATCAGGGCATAATCTAAAGGTAATGGTGTCTAATAAGGATCACGACTTTGGGGACTGGCAATATTTTCCTCCACACCATTAATTTGGTATACAAGACTCCCTTAGGCAATGTGATACCTACCTAGCCAGAACCTAGGGTTTTCCTGAAATAATGTTTCCTATAGGCTACTCATCTATAATTTTGTCATCTTATCATCTTTTTGATCAATGAACCCTAAAATACACTTCTCTCCTCATCTCAAGTTAGGTTTTTGAGAAGAAGTAGGATTAAGGCATCCTCCACCAATTAATGCACACATAACGTTAAAATAACAATATGGTTATGAAAATAGTCATGTGTTAATTGGGTTTACTCTTGTGAGTGAACCTTATGACTACCTAGGTATGAGTAGGAAACCTACACTTTAATAAAGGACTTTAATAGAGTAACTCGATAGGGTATAAAAACCCTAATAGGTCAAGGGAATAACAAAACCCTAAAATGTAGGGGTAATTCCTAACATAACTCAAAACCCTAATCCTGGGTAAGGGGACATATGTAGGTCAAAATATCAGCCTTACTCTTATGAACCCTAAGTTAGATAAAACATAAAGAGGATATCCAACTGGGTTGTGTGACCCAGTCTCAATACCACAAAGTGAGATAGCCTATATTTCTTATCCATGCAAGTATGTAGAGTAGTGCATGCATTCATGTAAAGGGTTTTGAACCTATATATGAAACATAGGTAATTATTGGCCAGATAAGGGGAAGATATTAGAACCTAAAATCACATTTAGGGACAGAGTCCCAACTGGGGTGGGTCAACCCAGGAATGGGAAAAGGATCTATGGGGAGGCATAATCCTAAACCCGTGGGGTCAGGTTGTGGATAAAAAGCCTAAGCTCCTCATAAAAGTCAAGAAGGTACCCTAAGTTAGGACCTTCCCTAGAAGGTGAGTTGACCAATCTCATGTTAATAATTAAGGAAACATTGGGCGTCCTCTACAGACCTAACACTTAAGGGATGAAATGTGTTGGGATGTAATGGGCACAAGACATGGAAGCCTCTACCCCTACCTAAATGGTACAAGTTGCCAAATGGGAAGTATAATTTCCAATGTGTGTAAATATGAAAACCTTGGTTAAAGAAATCCTAGGGTAAACAAGTAATGACAAGTAATTTATATGAAGGAAATTATGCATCTAAGGTATATAAAACCTATGACCACCAAGTATGGAAAAGAAGGTGTGTGTTTGGATGAATTCCCTAGATGAATAAATATATAAGAATGAGCATTTTGGTTTGATAAATAGAAAGTAAAATATGAAAATTAACACATTGAAGTAAAATTCTATGAAGGACATCTAGTTCATACAGTCTCCTGGGGGAGGATGGGTTACGAGATATTGAAACCTAATTATATTGGAGACCCATATTGTAAAAAAAGTGTAAGTAATGAAGAAAAGAAATACAATGATAACATCTCCATAAACTCTATATAGGGTATATACCTAAGTCAATCATAAGGTCAAGTAGGTATTCTTATTGGTACATAAGACTGAAGGGGTTAGGAGGCGATCATGTCCTGAGTACATAAGGCCATGGGGTCAAGAGAAAGGCATCCAAATGTACATAAGGTCGATGGGGCCAAGAAATTGGCCACCTCCATGAGTACATAAGGCCCAAGGGATCAAGGTGAAAGGAACTCATCTGTACATGAGGCCCTTGGGGGCACGAGGAGATCACTTTGAAGGTACCCATTTCCCTAGAGACCCAAAGAAAATGTCTAAGGATATTGATACGAAGATATGAAGAATATAAAGAGTTATGTAGTAATGTTGGAATGGAGTCTTAACGGAAGTTATGCACGAACTCAAGAGTTAAGAGAAAAGTACTATCCTTTAAGTTCATGGTAGTTAATGAAAATTCTTGGAATTTGAATGTATTCATGGTAAGTAGTCATTGTTGAGAGTGATTGAACCTAAAATTTGAAATTATAGGATGTTGTCTAGGTACACTATCTCTGCACAGGGAAGGGGTGATATTTGTATTTGGACTGCAACCAAAATCCTAATTTTATTTTATTATTGGTGTAGATATTGGGTAGTAACATGTCATACATGAAATTGACATGTAAAGATAAATGCCTTAATTTGAAATTATTGGAATAATCTAAGGCTTTGAGGTGTTACCTCACACTTATAAGAAAAGAAATGAATAATAGTTTGGAAACCTAGGTGAAACACTAATCACCAGGTGAAATTGAAATCACAAGTGAAAATGTAATCACCCAATGATAAATGAATGTGGATGTGGAAATACTCTCGAATTGTAGGTTCCAACTACAGTATAATGAGAAAATTCTATCAATAAAAGTTGTTATAGATAACCTAGCTTAACCTATCCAAGAAAGGGTGCTAGCCCTAATGTTTGAGTCTAATCGATTTATTGTTCATCTTGACCCGATAAAGTATGAATTTTGGGGATGAAATTCCTTTTGAAGAGTGGTGAATGTGAGATCCTGAAATTTTATAAATTTATTGAAGAATATTGTATTTGTATTTAAATTTAATCATTTGATTAATAGCAAGCTCAACATGATGAGTCTGAAAGGATGAGACTATGATTAAATCTTTAATCTAACCTGATATAAATTGATTAGGGTTAGTATCTTGGAATCAACATATTATTGAAGTGATTATGAAGGTCAAGCCCAAATTAATAAATTAGGAGTTTAATGGATCACTTGGATCCATTATAAGGCATGGGTTTGACCCATTGCCCAAGTAAGGTCCAAATAGACTATTTGGAGCCACAAGTAGGTCCATGATTTACATATTAAGAGACTAATATTCCATGCCTAATTGTGGTACTAATAATATTATCAATGGTTGGTGAATCAATTTTGAGATAATTAGCAAGATTCCAGAATATTGTAAGAAGATAAATGGCATAGATAATTAAAGGAATTATTATCTAGTATCTACCTGAATTCCCAAGTATTCATGCATAAAATTTAATCAATGATGACCTACTACTTGGAATGACACAAGATAACATTTAATTAAGATAATTACAAATTTTGAGATAATTATAGTACTATTTGAAACCTAGGTAATTAAATTAAGAAAATGCTTAAAGAGTAATTAAAGACTAATTATCATGTTTATTTTGAATATAAACTATGCTTAATCTGAGATAAAGATATTGCAAAGATAATGTCAAAATTTGAGGTCAAACGGGTTGGCCTAGTGATCTATAAGATTTTTGTAAGATTATGATAAATTATTTATTAATATAGGGATGATTGGGTTTAAATGAGCATACCCGATCTAGGTCCCATACCATGAGGTGTGATCGCATGATGTTGCCACTACTTGTGGCCATTGGATGAAGATCTAATGAGTGCCTATCTGCCTTCTACCTCCTGACATGAGGTGAAGAACAACCATACTCTATCCTCAATCTAATCTCTCTCTCCTCTCAACCATTCCTCACAAAATAAGGATGATTAGCTTTGTGCTGACATAATGAACTCAATAAATCAAGATAATTCCATTGTATTATGACTGGAGATGATGCCCAATGGATGACCACACTAGATCTGTGGACCCCAAACCACAGTAGTCTCATGATCAACCAGAGCGTTTAAAAACAAGCCAATATATTTAACAGCCCTAGGATTAAAAATGTGCCTCCAATTGCACTGTAGATACAAATCCACTAAATACCCCACCTTCAGACTTCTATTTCTCCTACAAGGCTCTATTCTGCACCTCCCAGGTAACCCCATGCCACCGAAAAGGCATGCTAGGAGTTCAAGAGATCATGGAAAAGTTCCCTGACTCCTTGATTCGATCTCCACGGCTGACATTTAGGTAGTCAAAGAGGAGGATGACCACCTGCACGATGCAATAGGAGTTGTAGGTGCAATGGGAGGAGGAAGATGACCAGACAATGAAAAAACATGACTACCCCTGGGTCATTTTTTTGAGGTAAAGGTCATTATAGACATTTCTCTCCATTTTTCCTACCTAAGCCACATGGACGCGGTGTGCTAGCCTAGTGGAAGTCCATTGGATGGAGCCTGTTACGTGAATATTAGGTTTATAGCTATAATTACTGACATGGCTTGCTCCAATTGGCTCAAATACTATTAATTTGAAATAATTCTAGAAATTGATTGGAAACTCACAATATATCAAAAATATATATTAATTTGATATGAAAATGAGTAGAATCACAATTAAATAGTTTCAAGGACTAGTTCTAATCCAAATTCCAAAAGTATAACTTATATTTGAATGTTAGGTGATTAGTATATGTGAATCCTAGTCTTTAATAAATAGGTTGTTAATCATGTAAAATATGTTACTTTGAGATATATTCAAATGTAAGTGAATAATTATAAGAACCCAAGAATGATGATGATAATGATGTATGAAAAATTAGGGTTTCTAGGTCAATAATCATAAGTATATATATTAGGGTTTTGAAACCAATGTTTATATCTTGCTATGATCTTAATGCAAATAATTTGGCCTAGGTGTTCATAATGAAATTGTTAGGATTTGTAACCCTAATGAATCTTGATATGATGGAATTAAGGTATGGTACCCTTATTCTTGATCTGAATCCCAGACAAGCCCTAAACCTTAGAATAGGACCTAAGTTAGGTTTAATGTGAGTAATAAGATGGTGACACTCTAGGGTTGTATAAAATTATAGATCATGTTGATTGACTGGATATATGTTTGGGATGACTATACTTGATGATTGTATTTCATAAATTACACTTGAAATATTCTGCATGGTTCTTAAAAAAGGTTCGTGGTTACACTTATTAATACATGGATCATTGAATTCTGATGTTTTCCTAGGTTTCTTGAAGTTTAATGAATGATAAATGTTGGATGTTTATTATTTAATTCACACTATGAGGTCCATATGAGTATCACATAAAGTAAACTCTAATAATCTGAACCCAAGGTTAAACTTTTAATGGGTTAGTTCACCTAAGTCCAATGATGGATATAAAAAGGTGATTACACCCAAGGTGGTTTGATAAACATGAGTTAGATTATTTTAATGAAAATACAAGTTTATATTTGCATCTATTTGATGATTGAGAACATATGTTGTTATATTATATGCCTACTTTTCTATGCACCCCATGTACATAGTATAACAATTTATTGATTCATTTTGTTTTTAAGAGTTTTACATTAACCGAGATCTATTAGTTAAAGACATGAAGAATCAAGTAATCTTGAAGATATTAAAGATAAGGCAAGGAGGATTAGATAGATAGTGTTTCTTATCATATGTATGAGTTAGTTTCTTATGAGAAATTTATAAAACACCTTTGAGGTGCATAATTCATATACTTATACAACACCAAATTAATGGAAATTATTTACTAATCTTAATTATTTGTTAAATGTAATCCTAGAAAAGTTATGTCATGATCTTGACTTTAAGGTCCTTTCATAATCGAAGGACAATAAATAGTGGGGGTCGTTATAGAAAGAAACAACAATAAATACTTTTCATTGTGATCGATCCTTGAGAAATAAAAACTCAATGGGAATAACTTCAACGACTAGTGCAAGACACAGGGAATTGTTCTCATACATGAGAGTAAACTCGATGTACTTTATACAACCATACAAAATGAACCTACTTCATATGTGCCTAGGGTGGAAAGGGAAGCTTATAAGAAACATTCTTATGAAACCATTGACATCAAGTTCCTAATGCTATGTTATATAAATCACATTCTTCATTTTCAGCATGAGGATATGGATGTTATTGAGATGATAACACATCATAGGAACATTAACCAAGAACAAGAAAGACAAGATATGTATGATATCTCCAAGACATTACTTTAGTGAATGATGCATAAGGTGATCGAGTTGGACCCCATGTACTCAAGTTAATTGGGTATGAGGTAAGTCTAGATTGAGTGGGATTTCTTTAGGCCAATAGTTGGCCAAAGATGTGATCCTGTAATCATTGAAGTATTGATACAAACAATTTGTCATGAACTACGACATGAATAGCTTTGTTAAATAGCTGATAGAGATACTTGGCCTATTTAAAAGATATGATGGGGAAATGAAAGATGATCCCAAATCTATGTTGATGGTAAGAAAATGAAAAGAAAATATGAAGGCAAAAGGAAAATCCAAGAATGGCTCTAATTCTTCCAAAAGTCTTCTGCACTTAAAGCAAAAGGAAGTGTGGTTAAGGGAGGCAATTTGTCACCATTATCACCACACTAGGAAATGGAAGAGAAATTGTCCTCTGTATCTAGGAACTGAATAAAAAGAATCAAGGGATAAAGATTTCCACTTCAAATATATATATTTTGAAATAAAATTATCAACTTCTTCACCATAAGTATTAAACTCCATACATGAGAAGTGAATTTATAGACTCCATAAAGATAGATATCTAGATTCATTTGATTTTAAAATAATCTAGACATGTGAATCTTATTTATTAGGAATGATGACAAAACCACCCTTTACTCGAAGTAGTGAAAGGGAAAGTGACTAGTATGACTCATACATATAGATGAATGTGGAATTTTTAACATAAATGCAAGAGGTGGGTACTTCATCATATTTATGGATGACCTTAATAATTTTTTCATCATGTATCTAGTGAAACACAAGTCAAAATCCATGGAAAAGTTTAATTAATTCTTCAATGAAGTACATAATCAACTTGGCAAATGAATTAAGGAACTTTGATCAAATCGAGGTGGTGAATACTTGATATAAGATTTTTAAATACATAATAAACTTGACAATGGACTCCACCTAGAACACTAGAACATAATGATATATCAAAAGGAAGTAATCATACCATGTTGGAAAGGGTAACATCTATATGGTTCTTACTGTTATTCTAGCTTCCTTCTGGGATATTCTCTAGCAACTATGGTGTTTACGCTTAATCATGTACCTTTTGAACCATTAAAAAGGCACAATGTGAGAAATGGATTGGGAAATGTCCCAAAATGTCATATATGAAAATTTGGGGAAGTGAAGCTTATGTCTGGAAACAACCTTTTGAAAATGTTGGACCCAAATTTGACAAATTTCATTTTTATAGATATCCTCTCAAAACCAAGGAATATTACTTCTACATTCCATTTATCAATGAAATATTTGTTGTTAGAACTGTAGTATTCCTTCAAAAAGAATTTATTTCCAAGGGAACTAGTGGGAGGAAAATATAACTAGGAGAAGTTCAAGTCCAACAAGATAGCATTGATGCTATGGAGGTTGATACGGAATAAGAGGAATCATAAACTATTGGGGAATCTCAAGTTTCTCATATAATATAAGAACCTTGAAGGTCTAGTAGGTACCTCTTGTTCCATGGATTTCCCATGACTCAACAAGATGATGTGTTGGTAATTGATGATAATGAATAAATAACCTAAAATGAGTTTATTGAGGGAATGACTTGAATCCATGAAATCTGAGATGAAATCCATGTATAACAACAAGGTGTGGACCTTGTGGATCCACTTAAAGGGGTGAAACTCCTAGGGTGAAAATGGGTCTTCAAGAAGATGATAAACATGGATGGTAATGCAAAAACTTACAAACGTCAATCTATAGTAAACTGTTTTAAACAAATTCAAGGTGTTGACTATGATGAAACCTTTTCACAAGTTGCCATGGTTATATCCATCAAGATCATTCTTGTCATTGTAGTTTATATTGACCATGAAATATGGAAAATGGATGTTAAAATTGCATTCCTTAACATGAATCTCTTTGAGGATGTGTAAATGACACAACCTAAATTTTTTATCGCTCTAAGTGAAATCGAAATGGTGTGTAATCTATAATGGTCAATCTGTGGATTGAAGCAAGAATCTCAGAGCTAGAATATTTTGATTTGATGAGACAATCAAATAGTTTGTCTTTATCCATAATGAAGATGACCCTTGTGTTTACAAGAAGGTTAATGGGAACATAATTATATTCCTCATTTTGAATGTAGATGACATACTACTCATGGGAAATGACATCCCTACTCCATAGTTGGTTAAAACAAGGCTTTGCAATACATTCTTCATGAAGGACTAAGGATATGCATCCTATATACTAGTAATCAAGATCAATAGAGATAGATATTGAAGGCTTCTTGGTCTATGTCAAAGTACATACATTGATAAGGTATTGAAAAGGTTCAGCATGCAAGAGTCTAAGAGTGAAAACATTCCCATGTCTCATGAAATAAGTCTCTCTAGAACTTGATGTCCCAGATCTTATGATGAGAGGGCACACATGATTAGGATTAGAATTGGATTTATTATGTATGAAATGTTATGTATACATCCTGATGTATTGTATTCTTTCTTCTTGACGAGTATGTACCAAATAGATCAGATGAAGGTCATTGGAATTCTATAAAGAACATCCTTAAGTACTTGAGAAGAATTTAAGATTAGTTCCTTATCTATAGTGGTGAGGAAAAGTTGGTTTTAATAAATTACACTGACACACAATTTCAAACTAACAAGGATGAATACCAGTTACAATCAGATTTTGTGTTTTGCCTAAATGGCAAAGCTACGAGCTAGATAATTTCTAAGCAAGAGAGAGTGGATGATTCTACAATAGAGTTAGAGTACACTACTACCTATAGTTCAACAAAGGAAGATGTGTGGATCAAGAAGTTCATTGGTGAAATTGGAATAGTTCCATCCATTGACGATGGAGTAGAGCTATATTATGAAAGTAATGGTCATTACACAAGCTAAGGAAAATCACATTAGCATTCCAAGTATATACTATGGCACTACCATCTCATATGAGAGATTGTACAATGAGTAGATGTGAAAATTTTTAGAGTACAAACTGAAAGCAATGTTGTAGACACTTTGAACAAGAAGTTTCATATCATAAGAATTATTGTCATGTTTGATCACTTGGACTTAGGTTTTCGAGTGATTGGATCTAGTGTAAGTGGGAGACTATTGGTAGTATGCCCAGAGAGCCAGTCATATGATGATTGTAATGGAACACTTTGTAATTTATTGATTATTGATAAATATGGTTCTAATATTATGTTTGCCTTAATATGACCTAATGAATAAAATTAATAACATTCTAAGAATGAATGACTCAATGACATGTTATTTTAGGTTGAAGACCTTAATTTAAGATCATGTGTATACTAAGATTATCCATTCTTATTTAGGTACCTAGCTTGATATTATGACAAAATTAATACATCAAGACTAGTATGTGTGGTGATTGATGACTACATCTCATTAGACATGATATAAGATATCAAGTCAAACTCATATGTACTTGTTATGAACAAGTGAATTGGATAGAACTCCCTTGAGTATGATACATTAAAACCATAAACACTTTCAAAATTAGTTCTCATGTGACAGTGTTGATTGTGGTTCCCCAACCTAAAGTCACTATAATGGTAACATGTCATTTAGTGCGCTTTAACACTACTCAATGTGACCTTGAGCAAGGGTTACCATAGAGGTAGTGCTTGCATGCATTGTGTCACATGTGGATTATTGTGACTGATGTAGATGGTAATTTTCCCTCAAATTAGTGTGATATTCAAAGCACTTAGTGAGGGAGACTACAAAATCCATGGGAATTCTCATGTTAGTCAACATGAAATGTTGAGTTCATATGTATCTCAAATAGTCTACTCTAGATCAAGAAACAAACTTTGAACATTAAGTGGATGAAAATTTTCATGCCTCAAATTCTGTCTGGATATCAAAGGCAATGGTATTATACAATTAGAGTAACACTGGTCATGATACTAGGTTGAAGTTGTTCTCCAACTTCTCCATTTACTTCAGTGGCAAAAATATCTTTCCGGATACAAACCATTGCTTGTGAAATCATAATATGATTATGATAACACTACCGATGTAATTGTAGCCTATAGTATCACACATAGGATGCATAAGGAAGTGGAGTATAATAACCAACCCATGTTTAAATAGTTGTCAAAAGGTTTAGGTAATTATTTGAAATATCGATGGACTGACTAGAAGCCTAGTCCGTTGACTAAAAAGTCCACTCACACGAATGGACATCACGATCGATCAACTACTTTGTCTAGTTGATTGATCATGCAAAGATCTTCCCAATTAGTCGAATCGATGGACCACTCAATTGACTGGACAAGATCATCCAATTAGTTGACTGGCTAGTCCACTCACCTAACTGGTTTGGATCATTAGATCAACCAATCGATCTCGTAGTTTGACCTAGTCTAGTCAATCGATTGGAATGGTCAGTCACTCAAGTGGATGTCCCAAGAGGAATGTGGTAAATTAGTCCACCCAGGCAAGTTGATTTATTGGACTAAGCCATTCGTCTGACTTGCTGTCTGTTAGGAGGATGCTATACAGTAGCAACTATCTTTACATTTCACAGGGTTTATTAGAAATCCTACTTTCTTGCATTTCCTATGAATAAGGGCATGATGTCCAGAATTTTGTTTTCACTTTTGTGACACCTTTGCACTAGACATAGTCATACACTAGGAGAGAGAGAAAAGAGATTGTGCAATGTTAGAACATTGTCAATGGAAAGGCTACTCCTTCCATGTTGACTCTAGGAAGGCGAAGTGGAGTTCCTATCTATCTATGTGGATTATATAGAGACATAGACATGTTGGTAGAAAAATATTGGGTGAGCGTTAATGGAATCCTCCTCTGTCTATATTTTTGTGAGCATCATTTTCAGATCTAATCCATGATAAATGTGCACCTCAAAACCTTCCTTCTTGATATATTGTTGTTGATGAGAGTGCTCACAGGAACGTAAATATTTCAATTTTGTTGCTTCCACTCTACCTGTCACATCAAATAACCTTACAGTTGTTACCCAAATCACCTGGAGGTTGAACAACCTACAAACCATGACATTAAATAGCCTTGTTATGAGTAATTTGTAAATAAAGATTTTGAGATGCCTAGGTTTCCCCATGCAATTGGTTTCTCTAGGTGTTTAAATAATTTCTATCTATCTTTCCTGTTATAGATAAAAATGTTTGATATTAAATAAAGATATATAATATCTTAGTTTATATTTTTGCTTCTATGACACTATTTTCTATATGTTTTCTGAAAGGACTTTGCACCCTTTTCCTTTTAATTATATATTTTTCATTATTTGAATGAGATTGTGCTTTTTTTATCTCAATATAAGTAAGGAGTGAATCCCCTACTAGGTCCCAATCCTTACAAAGTTTTTTAAATTAGTTATTAGCTCGATTCACCTCCATCGACATTGCAAGTTGGATATTGATTTCTATGTAAGGTGGGTTGTAATTCACTAGTGGTGTTGTGTAGGATGCCTCCAATGTCATGATTTGTCTGGGCACATAGGTGACCAATATGTTTGCATGTTGATCAAGATATAAAGTGGTTTCTTATATGTACTATGACATATTTTAGTAGTGGTAAAACTTGTAGCTAAAAGGTAATATTATACTTCACTTCTTCTTTGCTATAGTTAGAGGTACCTAATGATTGGAACACATATTCCACTTACATCTTTGATTCTTTTTAGAGTTAAATTATTTTATTTATATATTGCATATGTGTTTCAAACTCACCACTGACTTGTACATGATATACTCTTAGTCACTATGCATTTATTGATAATTATTGTCATTTATATACATTTATAGTGCTTCATTAGTTTTTGTATATTATTTATTTTTCTTTATTTTTGACTTTTCAAATTTGATTCTTTACTAATATCTGAATGCTTATCTCTTGTTGACTTATATATAAATAAAATTCTTACTAATTTATAATCCACTCCATGTTATATTTAACAAAAGTTTCACTTCTACTTTTTAGTTTTACCCTTTTCAAAAAGTTCATCTATTGTCTCAACTAACTTTGCAGTTTTTCACTATTATTATTTTATGCTTTTAATCTTCCCTAGTCAATATTATTCATCCTTTTCATTTTATTATTGTCAAATTTGTGATCTAGTGATTTTACATTCTACATCCAATTATCTTACATGTGTTAGTGTTTTAAATTATCTTACACATTGAAGCTTATATAATTTTGACACATTTTCCTAGGAGAGAATCCAAATGAGAAACCCTTACTTTTGTAAGATGACTATGGAATAATTACTCGTTCACATGGATCTCTGGTGTTGATCTTGCAGGACAACCTAAAACTGTAGGTATGATCTTTGTTCTACAACTTATATGTTGAATAACAAATCATCAAGGATCATTGATACATTTTCCTATAGCCAGATTGACGAAAGGCATCCCCCAATAGCCAATGTCCTCCTCTCTTTCTCTTCTAAGTCTAGTATATTTATACCCTATCATCCTCCTTCTAAGTAGTGATGGATACTACTAATTTGGCTCCCTACATCATTCCCAACCATTCCTATACAATCTAAGACCTCAATATAGCTCAAATTTTACATCTTCCATACAAAAACAAACACCATGTCTTAGTCCATTTATACTTGATCTTGTCCAAACTAGTGATTGTTATTTTCTCGATGTATCCTGATGTATTCCTAAGTTCCTTCTACCTCAAAGAATCTTTCCCTCTTGCCTGGTTCAATCTAGGATTTTAGTAGGATCGACCTAAACATGCAAAATGTGCTTCAATACATCATTTCCCAATTTCATCTCTAGTCATGTCTTTACATTTATATGTTAGTGCTTGCATATTTATCCAATAATATCTTGACACCTAATTATTGATCATTCACCAGCTATGATGACAAAGTAGACCTCAAAAGATGCTGGAAGCTACACACTTCTTTTCCAAAGATTCCATATTTGGCCACTTGTCTATACATCATTTATCAATCCACTCCAACCATTCAGGATCCATTAGTAGAAAATAGTCTTATTTGGAATGTGAGTGTGGTTTTGAATAAAATTAGACATTTGGTGAATTATATTGTGACTTTATCCAATTGAATTTCCTTTCAGAAAATAATTCAAATATATTTTATATATTCAATTTTTTTTCTACAATGAAGAAATATAATCAAAAGTTTTGAAAAGGAGACTAGGAAAATAATGTAATAAGGCTGCATATCAAGTTTTCTATTCTCTCTCATAATCCAAGTGTAATCATAATCCACTAATTCCAAAAATTTCTTACATCAGATAAATTATACTTTAAAATACCATTGCAAGATAATTAGCTCCTACAAAAATGTAACTTTCAAACCATATAAACTACTTATGGAACATCCCTTGCCACCAAAAAACACAGGGAGGAACACCACATTCTACAACCTAGGTGTGTCCTTATGATGCATCCTTACCCATGGATTTCCCCAGTTCAATGCCACATCTTCACCTTTTCTCAAAATTTTTGGTATCCTCCCTTGAACACCTGATTGACATTGACCCTTCGATGCCTTAAAATAATACATATACACCATTACCAAATATAACAACTTGCCCCTTCTTATATTCTAAATGAAGAGTATGCACTATCTTTCTATTTATCTCTCTCAACTCATATCTTATCTATAAGATCCATCTTCTAACAATGTTGATATCTTGAGAGGCTATGAGTGAGGTTGGATTCATATCACCATAATACCAGTTCCTATTTGCAACTATTTGTGCTAGTTATAATTAGTATCTCTAATTCCTATAACTAATATATATATATATATATATATATATGCTTATTGAAAGATCATTTTGAGCTAATGACACCAGGTAACTACTAATGTTTAAGTGGGTGCTACAACAACTGAAGTAAAATATATTAATTGGAATACAACCACCTAGGAATTACTTGCAATAGGCCATCAAAGAAAACTCATTCTGTATCTAAATATATTGTAATGATGTTGAAAGAAAACAAACATAAAAGGTTCAATTTTGGTGATTTAACTGTGGCAAAAGGTAGTGTTTTGTTTTTTCAAATCTACATAATGTTTTACCTACAAACCTATAGTTTTGTACTTCAACAGATTATCTACTCCTACATTACTTTTTAAGACATGAAGTAAGCATTGAAACAAACCAATACTCTAAACAACATCAATATACAAATGAAACCCCAAACCACTTCAAGGAACCCACTTTGAACCCCTGTACAAATAAACATGTCCATAAGACTAACACGATGAAGTAGTCACATAATACCCAAATCATGCTAAGAAATCCTAAACAACTTGAATAAATGCTAGAGAACATGCAAACAAGCGAACCACTTAAAAAACACCAAGCCACACCTTTTGTATACATATCAACCGATACCCACCACATCACATATGAAACACAAAATCAAGATGAACATTCATTCAATTCAACAATAAAACTGAAACCACCTATAAAACAAACATTGGGTATGAAATCACATACAATTTAGTTATACCAATATTATAGATAACAAACAAACAACACAATCCACATCAATATCCATCAATGTAAAACCAAATGTGCCAAATGATCCAAAATCTATAAATATTATTCATTTTAATTAAGTTTGAGATGTATATAACAATAAAAAAACCATGTATGAAAACTTCATTAATGTGTTTTCGTGTACCCACACAATTTTATATTTCCTAAAACATAATATATACAAACTATAATAATCATTGACACCAAATCTCTTAATATCATCAAGTTATTTTTTTTGCATATATCTCTTCTTCTTCAAAATTAATTATACATGTACTCATGCAAGAGGTAGAGTTAATGCCATTTTCTTTATTATGAATGACTACGAAAACTAAAATAACCAAATATGGCACCTTACTAAATTTAAGACACTGTATATATTATATCATCAAATGAATACATTTCACTAAAATTAATCACATCACCAACCATCATTTTGTAATGAAATAGGAAAAAAATCAATGCTCAGTTACATATGTTGATGGATTATATGTAAGTAGTTAACTTTATAAGAATGCAAGAACATATAATTAAAATGAATTATGTACAATTTTAATTTTGTTAGTTCGATATCATTCGTATCGTTATTGCAGACTTGGATATTATTTTAGCATGATCTTTGTATTCTTTATGAATGATATTTACATATTTATTTTTACTATATAAGAAAATGATGAATGGATATATTATGAGTTTAAAGAAATTAGCATGGCTACAAAAAGTTTGAGATCCTCCAATTCAGGTGGACTACCAACATGAAGAAAGTCCACCAGGCATCCCTCAGGTTGGATTAAAAAAAATCCAATTTTAGGTTTGTCATGGTAAAGGAATACTTTTAAAGGAAAAAGTTGTAAAATCAAATAGATGAAATTATGATAGGGTAATATGTACTTACTACCAAACATAAAGAGAAAAAACAATACCTTTTGTCTTGCTCTTTGAATAATTAAAATTCATATTTCATGAGCTCCTCCACTTAATCTATGAATCTATTTGAATATGTGATTATGGAGGACAAAATATATTCAACATTTGTATAAGAAGATATTGAGGAATGCTGGTGGGACAAGATACAAAAGCATGTATTAGATCATATATGATAGAACCTACCTACAAGATACACACACAGTCCACACTTCAATTAATGAGGTTTTTAGGAATTCACATCTGTAATACTCCATATAAACATAGATCACTGAATCAAAAGTTATATCCCTACCAATCACATCTTCTACTAGAATCATTGACAGGGTTAAACCAAGGGAAGCATTTTTCGAGTATGTGTGGTTTTCCCCTATATGGTTTTCAACAATCTAAGATGTGAGTCTCCAACAAGTTTGGACAATTGTCTTGGAGATGAAATTTTGGATCCTATATATATGGAAAACAACCAATAAAAACTAAATAAGGATAACTAAAAGTTTAGGTTAACATAAGGTAAACATAAGGATATTTAAACATTCATGTCCGATAATAGTAGTCCGGGCGGTAAGAACTCGATAAATCCCAATGAAGGACATGGGTTCGAACCTCACTGAAGGCACTTTGTGAACAACAATCCATGTTGATTTGGCATGTGAGGGGGTGAACGGAACACACCCTCTCATGCCTTGAGAGTTTACCATGTCAAGCTCACCCGGGGTGGGTTCTCTCAGTCACCAAAAAATATATTCAAATATTCATGTAAGTTGTTACCATCACCAAGGTGACTAATCATAATAGATGCCAAGAGTGTTAGACACCAAGAATGCCAGACACCAAGCATGTTGCCTTATGCTTCATGAACAATCGTAATATTAACAACAAGGACATGTCTCCCATTCCTTCAAAAAAGCAAAATAATAGACACACAACATATTTTACAGGACATAGGTGCACCATGAAGTTTCATGCTCGTGCTTGGGGAATTCTACCGTTAAGTAAAATGGATTATTTAGGGTAATTCATTACAAATTTAAAATTTGCAACAACCATATTTTCGATGTGTATTGGAGAAATAGGCAACTGCCCCACCCTAATAAAACATCCACTATGCAATATTCCTATTTTCTAATCACTTCTCTTGCTGTCCATTATTTTTATTATTGCACAACATATGTATTTTCTAGGTTCTCTTTAGTCATCAATACACCTATGTGGCATTGTCGAATCAATTTTCCCTATTCCTCCTCCACTGACTTTAACACAAACATGGTGCTATGAAGTTCTTGGCACAACTTTGAGCTCATCCTTATGTCCCTTAGGTTGAAAGGTCCCTGACTAATGTATTTTATGTAATTATTTCTAGATGATAACAAAGAAGCAATGTGAGAAATACATGACAAGTGATTAATAAACAAATATTAGAATGTGATATAAAAATATTAGTATTTTTTGGCCATATCTTTTGTTTAGGGTTTGGGGATTTCAACAAAGTAGGGATTATGGGGTGTATTAGTCCACTATTTTTAGTATGGTTGGATGGGGGATTCCATGAGATGTAACATGAGACACCCTATAATCTATCCTTCTTTTGAGTTCACCCTGAAGATATTTTTACAAGTGTCTAGCATTGGCATCTGTGCCAAATAGGTGGTAGTGCATATTTTTGACATGTATTTAGTCAAATCCTTTATGTGTAAGATTAGTTTGAGAAATAAATTAAATTATATATTTTAAAACTATTTCTTGAACCTTCCTCACACATCTACTTCAAGGTAAGTGTAGACATTGCATATATTCTCTGCAAATTTTGTAGATTTGAGGTTGGTGGTGTATTATTCAATGATCTGGTCTTCCTGTTTTGTCACATATTACCCATAGTTTGCAATACAAGTTGTGTATGACCATTTCAGGTACATAAAATATTATCTACATTTTAAAACATGCATTATATATGATATAAAAGGAAAAATTCATTTAGTTCAAGTCTTTTATGTCATTACATTGGCATAAAAAAAAAGCTTCTTTTCTTTGCGTACCTAATACCAAGTATGGATGTTGATTGATACCTTAAAATAGTTAGCTTTACCAAAAGCCTAATGTACTAGTTTTTTCCATATAGGTCTCCATTTCTCATAAATGTTGACAAGAATATTTTTATCCTTCTCTGTTACTACTTGCAATTGCTTAATGTTGCATATTATAATAAGACATCTTATTTGTTCTTTTGTTGGATCCACTTCACTCTCACACACTATATCCATGTTGTCTCCAGGAATAGGATTTTCCTCATAGGATTCATATCCCGATCCTTCCATAATACAAGATAATACAAAAATGTACTAGGTATCTAGAAGATAATATTGAGAATAGGGTAACATTTAGAAAATTCAAATAAAATATTCTGCATAAGAAAACTATGTAATGGGGCTACTAATACTATAGAAAATAATTATAGTGAAGATTCTAATGAGGAATTTCAAAGAAACAAATTTGATTTCCTCTTCTACTGCATATGAAAATGGGTGATAGGGAAGGCCACATGATGACTATGATATCATTCCTAGTGAAGGACTTGACCTTCATTGTTCTTTCTCAGAACTTGGTGAGTAGAGATGGAATAGACATGATTATTATAGAATCTAATTTTTTTTGGAAATGGGTAAATAGTATTGCCAAAAAAGGATATAGAGAAAACTATACCCTACGAAACATTACATCAAGACTATAAACTAACTAGAGGGTAACTCTACAAAAGCCCCCAAAAAGTTTTAGATTGTACAGACAATCCCTTTTCTAAGCTTTTTTTGGCTTTAACAACTCCTCTAATCTCTCTACAAAAGATATGTATCAACTGTGTTTCCATGGTTCTAACCTCCCCATGGATCTGCCTATTCCTTTCCCTCCATATCGAAAAACAAAAAAGGGTTAGGCATATGCCCCTGAAGCCCCTACATAATTTAGAGCTATGAGAATCATTCCAAGTACTGATCTCCTGTATGGATACGTTAACGACATTCGTCCACCCATTCTTGAGACAAACAACCACCCATATGTAACTGGAGTAGCTACAGTTACCAAAAATGTGGTCATGGCTTTCCTCCTCCATGTTGCAGAGGCAACAAATGGTGTAAAGATCAAAACCCCAATTATGCATGCGATTCTTGGTGGTAATCCTTTTTAGAATAGCTTTGTACGTGGTGGTGCTCCACTTGGGCACATGGAATGGGCCCCAGAGTGTCTTGAACCATTGCACTTGCAAGTTATCATTCATCCTGTTGATCCATGGTTTGTTATGTTGGTCGATCAACTCAAACAAGCCATTGTCATCAACACGATACAAAGGTTGAGCCACCTCCCAGTAGCTACACATCTTTCACCATAATCTAGATTGATGCGACATCGTCTGTAATCTCTACCCATACCGCATAGACATCCATTCAGACCATAATTATCCTTGTTCCTCAAGAACCTGTCCATTCTCTTGTACCGACAAGCGTCTAGAATTTTAGCAGGTTGCTTCACATTAAGGCCCCCCTTATCAAAGGACATGGATATCACATCCCATGCCACATTATGATGTTTACTGCTCCAAATAAAACTAGATGTCATCTTCTGTATTCTAGTAGCAACCGGGTCAGGAACCTCGCAGACGTCCCCAAAAAACCTAACCATGCTCTAGATAACCGTCCTCACCAGCAGCAACCTTCCCTCCATAGAAATCTTAATGCCGCTCCAATGATCGATCTTCCCTCTGATACTGTCCAAGCATAAGGAGAAGTCTTTGGCAATTCCTTTACCCCCTGCAATAAGAGCACCTATGTATTTAGTAGGTAGGGAATCATCAATCATACCACAAACCACCCTCAGACGTCCTCTTCTTCTATCACACGATTTAGAACAGTAGATCTTCGATTTGATTTGGCTAATGTAGAGCCCAATCATCTTACCAAAGTGTATCATGACTTTTTTGAACTCAGCCAATCTCTTAGCATTTCCTGCGGAGAAGAGCATCACATCAGCCGCAAAGATGAGGTGAGACTTGACTTTAGTCCCTTCTACCTTGTACATTTTTATTTTGCCTTCTAGTTCAACAACTTTAAGCATATGGCTTAAACCTTCCATCACTATGGTGAACAAGAGGGGGGAGATTGGGTCCCCTTGTCTAAGCCCATTGTTGGTGCGGAACATCCCTTCAGGCGTGCCATTGATCAACACTGAGAAGGATGTCGTTTGCACACATTCTTTAACAATGTTGACCCATCTTTCATCAAAGCCCATACTCGCCATGGTTCTCCATAGGTAGTCCCAGTGCACATGGTCATACGCTTTAGTGAGGTCCACTTTCAAGCATTCCTTAGCGTTAGATCTACTAATGTTGAAGTTCACCAAGAATTCAACAATGAGATTAGTGTTATCAGCTAAGCGCCTCCCTTTGATGAAGGCACTTTGTTCTTTGGAAATAATGTCGGGCAAAATCTCCTTGAGTCTACCTGCAAGTAGTTTAGATATGATTTTATATAACACACCACAACAGGCTGTAGGCCTATAATCATTCATGCTAGCAACATCTCTCTTTTTTGAAACTAGCTTGATGAAAGCATGGTTAACGACCCTAACCATCCTTCCACCATTTAAAAACCACCTAACAACATTGATAATGTCTTGTTTAATCATAGTACACATAGCTAGGAAGAACCGTCCATTAAAACCATCCGGCCCAGGGGCCTTAGATGGTTTAATAGAGAAGTCCGTTGCTTTAATTTCCTCTTCTGAGGCCAACTTACACAGCTTCCTGTTCATCTCCATAGTAACCCGCTGGCTAGTGAAAGAGTTCTCGTCAAACTGGGGCCTTCTCGTGGGTCTATTGTAAAGCTGTTGGAAGTGGTTGACAACATTAAACGCAATAGCAGCTCGACCCTCAACCGTCTCACCCTCTTCATTGATGAGCTCATGTATAGTCTCTAGCATTTCTTTCTTCTTAATAGCAGTGTGGTAGCATATGGTATTCTGATCGCCATATTTCAACCACTTCAATCTACTCTGCCAAAGAAAAATCTCCTCCACTTTCAACAACTTCTTCAGTCTTTCCTCTGTCTCCTTCTCTACCTCGATAGCTTCAGGGTTCAATGGCTGTAATCTGACTTCAAGTGTAGCAGCTATGTAACTAGATTTTGCATCTCTCAGGAGGTTTTTAAGGTTGACCTTCTCCCTACTCCATTTCTTAAGCATCCATTTAGTAAGATGAAGTTTCCTCAACATGATGAAAAGCAGGCTGCCCTCCACCGGTGTGCTCCATGTCTTTGTAAAAAGATCTTTAAATCCCTCCCATTCACACCACCAGTTGTTAAACCTGAACGACCTAGGCGTTAGCTGGACCTTTGCAAGTTCAAGCTTCATCCATGAGTGGTCACTGGTAGGATTGGAGCCTAGTTTGATTGCAACATATGGCCACACATCAAGCCAGGCCTCATTCATTAGTGCTCTGTCCATGACACTAGCGATTCTACGATCACCCTGTTGTTTTTTGGACCAAGTGGTTCTACACCCTTTAAGGGCCAGCTCAATGAGGCCAGTCGCATCAACTGTGTCATTGAAGGCAGCCATCACACACTCAGGAACCCTTAGGCCCCGAAACTTCTCCTTCGCTTTCCTGATATTGTTAAAGTCTCCAACTACCAACTAAGGGACCTACTCTTGGGCGATCTCCTTTATGATCTTCCACATACTCTCCCTGTCCCTTTCCAGGTTCTCGCCATATATGGCAGAGGTGATGAAAGACATACCACCTCTGTTGCAGTAGCTCACTGTACAAATTTGGTCAAAGAAGCTTATCGATTCAACATCCCAAGCTTTAGGATCCCACCATATCACTATTCTTCCACCATCCACCTGTTCCAGGTTAGATATAGCATTTTAACCCCTCAGGAACAAAGTATCAACCCGTTCTTTAACCTCCCGTTTGATGTGTGTTTCTAGGAAAAATGCAAGGCTTGCTTTTTCTTCAATGATCACATCCCTAACCTCCTTCTGGCTCCTCACTAGAGATGCACCTCTCACATTCCATGCTAGGACAGACATTAAACATCTTTGGTGCCACCCCCTTTGACTGAGCGGCCATTCTTCTTCTTCTTCTTCCTCTTGCAACTCCTGGTCTCCACTGAGCTCCTACTCCTATTGGGCATATCACCCGCATCCTCCTCTTCCATATGGTCTAGGATAGAAAAGGGGTTATCATCCACCTTTCCCGTACTAGTTGAGTCAGCCAAAGCCTCAACCACCTAACCTTCCTCTAGCTGATCAACCACCACCACTGGAATAGCCTCAGCAGAAGCAATGTCAGCCCCTGCAGCAGTGTTGGTGTCGTTGGTTTCCGAAATCTCCTTAGACCCAGACGATTTCCCCATCTCAAAGGTCCCAGTAGCAACCTCCTTATCTTTATGCTTCGTAGGAGGTTTCGAATTACTCTTCCTTGCTTGACCCCGCGGTTGTTCAGGAACAATAGGCGGTTCGATTCTAACCTCTTTACGAGCTCCCAGGCATTGGTCAACCTCATGCCTGAAAACCTTGCATTCGACACACCTGTCCGGCATAGCCTCGTATCTCACCTTGACCTACCACTCCTCCCCGTTAGGTAATTCAACCATGACTTCAGGAGGAGGTTCAGTTTCAGTAGAGATATCCATGCAGACACGGGCGTAGCCCATAGTAGAACCATCTGTCTTCCTATCGATTGCCCTGGGGGTACCAATCGCGTGGGTGATGACAACAATGGCCCTAGGTGTCCAATTCTTACCGACGTTTGGTAATGAAACCCACATAGGAGAAGTCGTGAAGGCCACATGCCTGGTATCAACCTCTGGCATCCACCTCCTCACCAGAACAAGCTGGTCGTCGAAAAACCAAGGGCCACAGAGGGTAGCACCTTTGAGATCAGCTTCATATGCGAATCGAACCAAGAAGAGGCCCTCTTCCATCGTGAAAATCTCAATCTCCCCTTTTAGCCTCCAGCTCCTGATCATCCACCCACTTAGCTGGTTAGGATGATGTTGCTTCCCGAGAATCTAGACTATCTCTGAGTACTGGTGGTAGTCCTCCATCTCGCTCATGATTGGTTCAGTAAACCTCATCCAGGTTCTCCGGTCACCTTCACGATGGAACGGGGTCTTTGGGTCACTGGCCGCAACACCTCTAATCGACGGTGGAGGACCAGCTATGGAGCGGACCCAATCACCCGCAACCATGACATCCATAGTCAGAGAGAACCACCCTTCACTAGTATTGTACCTAGTAGAAGAAGGAGGGGGACGGCCGCCCCCACCCACCATGGGTCACCTTTCCTTAGATAGAAGCCAGAGGAGCAGTCTAGAGAGAGAGAGAAAATTTGATTAGTATAAAATGTAATGTTTATAGAATCTATTTTCTATTGATGATCTAGTTGTATCTAACATGTGATTGTCTCTATGTTACTATGCTTAGTTGCATTTGTAATATAGTTAATAAGTTAGTATTCCTAATTACTTCCTAGTTGCATATATGGCATAATTACACAAATAAATAAAATCATTTTAATATTTGCAAATTTATTTAAAATCACTCAAGTTAAATGAATCATTTAGAATTTATTGTTTTGTTTTTTTACACGTTCATATTCCAATGTCATGGTCCAATAATACATAGTATTCCTTATTGTTTTCTTCAATGGTAACCATTGAAAAGCTGTCATAGAAAAGAATTGAGTCCTCAAAAGTTTCGTAGTATTCATTTTTGTTAGCTAGATATATTGTAAAATATACTTCCCCATGATAATAATAGACTAATTTTGTGTGTGCATGATTGCCAATGTAAAAAAATGATAGGCTGGTGATGCTAAGATAAATGGTTTGTCTTTCTCACCAAGATTTCCAAAAGTTACAATAGTGAATTCTATCTCATCGACCTTCATTCCTCTTTTGTTATATCCAAATTGCATCAACACATAGGAACTCAAAGGAAGTGTATTCAAATTCCCAAATGTTCTTAATGACTCCATACTGTGAAATCCTATGGTTAGTTGTTCTTAGCACTAGCAAAGTGCAATTTAGATGTTTGCAAAGTAAATCTATCATTTTATATGAGACTCTTCTAGTCCTAACGCCTACTAATAAATGAATATTCTTTTCTATGATACCCTTCAAAGGAAATAACATCATTTTTAGTATAAGAAGAAAGATATTTAACACCATAAGAGTATATTATTCAGTGTTTGCAAGATTTGCCAAAAGATTGATGCAGTCTCGAAGTATCAAAAAATACCAATACAAAAGATTACTAAAATTGAATCTATTCATATATATAAACTTGTTATGTATAATAGTAGTAGTAGGAACTTTGTATAATTCATTACCAATGCATTTTGTCTTGTCTTAAAGATTTGTTTGCAATTAATGTTTTGATATGCTTGCAAATTTCTAATGAATTTTGAAGGCTTTACACAATCTCTGATAAGATTGTACTCAGGAAAGGATTATTTTTGGAGATGGGTAAATGTATCACTCAAAAGTTATATCATATATATACATTACAAAACAAGGACCCCAACAAGCCCATTCCCTTAAAATACAAAGACTAACTATAGATGGGGGCTAGCTGCAAAAAACTCAAATAAGTTCTCGTGTTAGAGTGAATCTTAAAAATAATCACAAGTCTTGTTATAAAATGCCACCTAATATCTTTATGTGCGATCAATAGTTTGAATAATATACCTTTCTACATACTATTATTATAATTGTTCCTCTCTCCCAAATACCATACAACACTTCAGTAAGACATAGAATAGCATAATTGAAAAGTTGCTTGTTATAGATGAAATTGCCTTGAATCCTACAAATAGAATTCGTTATATCATATGGGATAATAGAACCAATACCTTTTTCAAGAAGGCAATGGCCCAAATGCACTTTGTAGTGAAATTTATAAAAGATGTGATTGATTGGTTCATCTCACTTTTTGCATAAGCTACACATTGGATTAATATCCTTTCCCCAATAACTAAGTATTTATTTATTTGGTAATATACTAAGAGGAGCTCTATAAACCAGATACATCCACTTTGGGAAATGATACTTTCTATAGATTGTCTTCACCACGTAACATTGTCACTAGCATTGATGTTGATTCCTGGTAGCATGTTGTCAATCTCCCTTTACCATTCCCATCAACACTATACAAATAAATTGCTTGCATAAACTATCAATACATGTTTCTCTAAATACTTGATGGATATCTATCTATGAGATTGAGATCCAGTCAATATCTTTTTCTCATCCATTTGTCCCATATTACAATTGGTTTACATAGAAATTTATCAATTCTTTTCCTTGTACATATGTCTACAAGGTCAGTTGTATCTTTCACTTGAAAACCACCCTTCTAGTAAGGTCTAGAAAGAGAGATCCAAGCGATACCATGTGATCTACCACCCTAGATGAATTTAGTAGATATAGATCTGATGGATTTGAGATTTGGTTTGGGTATATCCCATAGTTTAGACCAATATCTCACCATACGTTATATAACATATCCCATAAAAACCAACCTCCCAATATAGAAATAAGAAGACCACTCCAATTCCCAATCTTTTCATGAATCCTATTTATGCAGATGTTGCTTTCTTCAAAAGATCCTTTCCCACCAACCAATGATATGCCAAGGTTTTTTAGTAGGTAAAGAACCCCAAACTAGGAAAGAAATTGCATGTGTCCCGGATGCAAAGTTTTACACCCAAATTTTAATTGACATTACTCAATGTTCGCCTCATAGATAGGACATTCTTTAGATTGCTTAACATTATAACTGGATAGATTACTATATATTGGTAATTTAGTAATTGTTTAGATCATCACAAAATGTATCTTAAAAGATTTCCATGTGATGCATCATATATCTCAACTTTATCTTTCAACAACTTCATAATATCTTCAATTAGGGGTTCAAGGTAAACACTAATGCTATTTCTTGTTGACTTGGGCCCTAAATTTAGTGGTAAGAACATGACATACTTGTTCTTCATGCACAAACATGACACAAACTTTATATGATAGACTATATTTATTATCAATCCCCAAACACTACTCTTTTATTTTGTTGCCTTCTGATAAATAGGTAATTGTATGATTTGTTTCTTGGTCTTTCTTGTATCTTAACATGCCACATGTTTTGTTGGTTTATGTAGTTACCATATGGGTTAATTACATCAATGCAAAGACTAAGCCTAGAATTCCTTGACTCTACATAAAATTTAGGTAATATTCAATTATATTCTTTCTTTGAGGCACATATGATGGATGTCTTAAGATATAATCATCATTTGTCTAACCTTCTACATGCCATGCTAGGTTATGTGCATCAATGCATTAAAATATAAGTATCGACTCAAGATATTATGGGTAGAAACCACATCACATTAAATGGAGAACCTTTCTATTTTTCATCACATCTTTAATCTTCTTGTGCCTTGGTACCCCACACTTTGGACGCTCTGATAATTGACTATATTTATTTCCAAACAACACATAATTATAAATGAAAGCATAACTATTATTGAAATCTATACCCATTGATGCAAAATATTCTTTAATTCGTTAGTCAAACTTGAAAGTTCATTGCGGCATGGGAACATGTCCATCAACAAAACCAATAGATACATCAAAATTTTATTCCTCCACTTAATGCCCACTTAAACTATACAATTTTAGAAGTTCTATCAATCTTTCAAAATTAGTGGAGTACTCAAACAATGGTTTCTCAACTTCAGGTACCGCGCTGTGGAACATATGAGGCACCTATTTTAAGTTATCCCCAAGCCAATATATTATATTCTCAACCATATAAGAAACATTTTCACCATGACAAAATTGTTGATAAGTGAGATAAAAGTGAGATAAGTGAGATAAGTGAGAAACAATATGAACTTTGAAACTTGGGGGAAAGAAAGGGCGGCGATCGGGGCGATCCCTAGGGCGATCGGGGTGATCCGGCGGCGGCCGCCACCACATCTCCGGTAGGGCACCCCGCCCTCCAGTGTCCACCCTTCGTTTCCTTTCTCCTTTCCCGATGGAGATCACAGACTGACGGCGTTGTACCGTGATCTGGTGGTGGGATAGTCACTTTCTGTCCAAACCCTAAGCGATGAGACCGTCTCCTTTTCTACGAAGAGTCACCCGACAAAGCCTGAGAGAAGAACAGACACAACAGATGGTCGGGGAGCGTCGGGCAAGATTCAACGCTTCGTTGGTACAACCGGAGGATGTTCTCCCAGATTTAAGGAACGTGCTGACTTCACCGGTTCCTCAGACGACGGTTCACCGTGATCTTTCTATATCTCCTGTGAATTCGATGATGGTGGGACAGATACCAGAACAGTCGAGAGATGATCCTGAGGCATCTACACCAGAAGAGAACATAGCGGTCGAGCAGCCAGAGATTGAGTTACCTAGCAAGGAGGGAGATATTCCCGTAGAGGTGATGACAAGGGATAATGAAGAACCGATCCTGCAGACCGTCCCGATCGAAAAGAACCAGGAGTCGATTTGCTTGCAACAAGATACTGATCATCTGAAGAAAAAGATGATTCATTCGTCAAAGTTCAATGATGAAGGCAAGAGAAGGACCCCTCTTTATGACATACCCCATGATACGTGCTTTCGGTGTCTGGGTAAAGGCCACTGGCAATCTCAATGTAGGAGAAGTAGGGTTTGCTATAAGTGTCATAAACCCGGGCATATCGCAGCCCGATGTCAACAGCCTGTCCGAGTGGTTCAACCCATCGTTCCGAACATCCGATCTAGGACGATCTTTCCGCCTCTACCTTCTGGAATCCCGGCGAGAGGTGCCCCTCAACATGTGCCTAAACGTGTGCATGTGGACCTTGGTCCAGATGATGATATGAGGAGAGAAAAGAATGAAGCGTTGAAACGTGCTGTGGAAGTAACCTAGCCTAATGATATATCATGGACGGAGCTAAAACCATTCCTACGCCATTGTTGGCCGTCGGCAGCGGACCTATATAGATGTGGAAACAGAAAGGCGATCGCTTTTTTCTCATGCCAGGAAGAAGCGAAAGATTGGGCTGATAAAGGTGTTCCACCTTTTCGAGGAATGAAGATTGGGACTATCCATATGTATAAGGGTGAAAAACATTGCATACTGGAGATGTTTTGGTTCTGGGTTATGGACATCCCTATCATTTGCAGAGACGACGATTCTATTGCAGCCTTGGTGAAACAGTTTGGCTTGCTGATCCACATATCTGACTGGCAAAGGGAGGAGGATGATATCTCGGGTCTTCTGTTACAGATTGAGGCGTTCAGTGAGGATATTCCCCAATTTATAAACATCACTTATGGAGATAGACGAGCCAATGTTCAGTTGAGTATGGTTGCTAGAGGTCCTAAGGACTCAGATGCGTTCTCTTTCACTGAGACGGGAAGGGATCTTGGAATCCCGTCTGCGGCTTTATTCGTGAAGAAACCCACACCGCCATCCATCCACGATGAGGCAGAGCAGGTTCTAGCTGTCCCACGAGACAAGGATCAACAACAGATAGACCAGCCATCGCAAACACAGTCCTGCAGAGATAACAGCCCACCGAGAAGATTCGTCATTGATCGAGAAGGAAACAGGAAGATGCTGTCCAACAAGAGACTTGATGATTTCATCCATGTTGAAGATGGTAAAGAAAAGAGGTATCGAAGAGTTGATAGAGCCAGAGATAAATCGGTTCACAGGAGAGACACTAGGGAAGATTTTCAGCATCGTCGTTCCTACAGGAGGGATACACACCACCAAAGATTATCTGATGATGACAGATATGCATATGATGACTATAGTGGAGAGGAGGATTGGTGGTTCTCTCGATAAGAGAGAATACGTTCGTTGGGTCCTGCGGTACATTGTTTAATGGATTGTAAAACCTTATTCTGGAACATAAGAGGTGCTACAAACAACCCTACAAGAAGGGTTTTAGGGAGGTTTTGTGGAAGGTTTAAACCTGGAATTGTTTGTATTTTTGAACCTTTTTTACATGCGGAATCGGCTGAAGAACTTCTAGATATTGTCAAGCTGGATTGGGTGACTGATAACAATGGAGAAGATGGGAAGATTTGGTTCTATGCGAACAAAGAGCTGAATCCAGTATTGTTCAGAAAGAGTTCACAACACATTACTATTAGAGGTGACAATCTGAATGGGTCTTTCTTTTATATCACGGCTATATATGCGAATTGCTCTAACACTTTGAGAAAGGAGCTGTGGGATGAGCTGAGGTTCATGGCGACTATCATTGATGACACCAGCTGGTTAATTGCTGGGGATTTCAATACTGTGAGACACACTGTGGAGAAGCGTGGAGGGAATGCCCCTAATTTCCAGGACCTATATGACTTTAATTCGATGATAGCGGATAATAATCTAAGTGAGATCCCTTTCGATGGCAGTCGGTTCACTTGGGTAAATAAGCAAGTTTTAACTCCAACAATCTGGGAGCGGATTGATAGAGTCCTAGTTAATGGAAAGTGGGCTTCTGAAAGACCATCAACGAAATCCATACATCTGACTAGAGCTAGAGTATCGGATCACTGTCCTATTGTTGTCATCCCGGATGTCCATGTTCATATGAAGAGGATGAGTCATTTCTCGTTTATGTCGTCGTGGCTTCACGAATCTGACTGTCTCAAAAATATTGAACATGCTTGGAAGGATAGGATGGATGGGCATCCGTCTCTTATTTTCTGTCAGAAGCTGAAGAAGGTCCGTTTTGCTATTCGGGCATGGAGTAAAAACGCTATTGGGGACATTAAGCAAAGAATAAAAGATCTTGAGGATGTTGTTTTTACTACACAGATTGCCTTTGATGAAAACCCGATTCCTATTAATGAGGTCAATTTGAAGATGGCAGAAAATGAGCTGGAACATTTACTTGATATGGAGGAGAATATATGGAAGGAGAAGGCCCGTGTTGACTGGCTCAATGATGGTGAAAGGAATACTAAATTTTATCATGCTATAGTCAGATCTAGACGAAGGCATAGAAGTCTTGTGAATATCACGTTACCTGATGGATCGATCTCTTCCGATCCGGTTGATATTGCTGAGAGAGCGGCTGAACATTACGAACAGCTTTTCAACAATGATACTGTTATTGATGAATCATTGTTACAGGACTTCTTGCAACATATTCCTGAGGTTATATCGAGTGATGACAGATGTACTCTTACGAATCCTCCTACAGATGATGAGATTTGGAAAACGATGAAGCAGATGGATCATATGTCAGCTCCTGGACCGGATGGGTTCACTTTAGCTTTCTTCACGGGTGCTTGGGATATTATTAGAGATGACTTCATGTCAATGGCCAAAGCTTTTTTTCAAGGTCAATCTTGTCACAGAGGATTGTTTTGTAGTAGAATCCTCCTCATTCCGAAGAAGGAGAATCCCAGTCTTCTCGCTAATGACTTCAGACCTATTTCTATAGAGAACATGTCCCTTCGTATCCTCGCGAGAACCTTGAGCAATAGGATGGTTTCCTTGATGTCGAAGATGATTTCCCAGAACCAAGGGGCGTTCTTGAAAGGAAATGACATCACTCATCATGTTAGGTTGGCCAGAGAGCTTATTCATGATATTAACCAGGGTACTGAGAACCCGAATGCAGTGGTGAAGTTTGATATGTCAAGGGCGTATGATAGGGTTGATTGGAATGTGATGGAGAGAGTCTTAGCTAAGTTTGGGTTCCTTGATGATGCCATCGCTCTGTGCATGAGTTTCTTCAGATTTACGTGGACGACGGTCACTGTTGGAGAAGCAACAGCTGGTTTTTTTCCTATCAAGAGAGGTCTGAAGCAAGGTAACGCCATATCTCCGTTCCTATTCATAATATTTGAAGAACTTCTTTGCAGAAAGGTGAATGATATGACCCATAATAACATTATTAAGAGATTCTTCACAAGAGGTCAAGCTATGGCTCCGTCCTTACTTTTATATGCTGATGACTTGGTTCTTTTTTTCAATGCGACTCAATTCTCGACTCAGAATGTTAAGTGCATTTTTAATGCTTATGAACGAGCAACTGGTCAGATGATTAACAAGAATAAATCTGTGTGTTTGGTTGGAGGCAAGAATATACATACATCAGAATTGATTGCGAGATCTTTAGATATTGATAATTCTTCACAGGCTTTTACTTATTTGGGCATCCCGATTACTAAAGGTAAATATAAGCTGGCGGATTTTGATTTCATTATTGACAAAGTCAATATGAAGATAGCTTCTTGGAAAGAAAATCTGTTATTGTTCGTAGGTAGAAGACTGTTGATTGCACAGGTCTTATCTTCCGTGGTGGTTTATATGGCTGCGGCCATTGGGATGCCAGAAGGTATCATGGACAGGTTGGAGCAGAAGTTCTCTAAGTTTCTATGGGCTGACAGAAAGAATGAGAAGAGAAGGGCGTGGGTTGGGTGGAAAAAGATTGCTACGCCTAAAGAAGAAGGTGGTCTTGATATTGTGTCTCTTAGAATGATCAATGATTCTTTTACGGCTAAAGCTTGCTGGGAGCTAGTAAATGGTGATTCTCTTTGGGCGGTTTTCTGCAGGAAAAAATATGCCAATACTCATGTTGGTAGATCAGGTTCTTACTCGCATGACCTCAAGATTAGTAGTACCTCATCTCCTTTCTGGAATAGGATTTGGAATATGTTCCCTAAGATGTACCCTCATTGTAGGTGGGCGATTGGTAGAGGAGAAGTCTCCTTCTGGGATGCTAATTGGTGTGATGTACGACTTACGGATTACGCTATCTTTTCTAGTGATAGACGTCTTCCTTTTCTAGTTAAAGATTTCTGGAGCAGTGACATTGGATGGGATTGGCAATCCATTAGTCACCTAGTAAACGATCAAGGTATGGAGTTTATAAGAAGATCGGGTGTTTGGTTAACCGATTCAGATGACAATATAGTCTGGGGTCCCACGAAGAATGGTTCCTTCTCGCTCAAATCTGCAAAGAAGATTCTAAGACCTCCTATGACAGTAGATATGACTGAACTTGGTAGGATTTGGAAGCTCGATTCACCTAAGGCTAGTGCGCTGCTGTGGAAGATAGTGAGGAAAGCTATTCCCACGGATGATAATATCAAGTATAGCTGCTGCATTTCTCTTGCATCTTGTTGTAATTGTTGTGTGAGCCCTCAAGAGGAGGAGACGAAACATCTGTTCTTCAATGGTCAGACGGCTATAAAGATGTGGTCTATTTTTTCTCAGATGACGGGTAAGGATGCGTTGGCGGACCTTAACTCGCTAATCAAGATGGCAGGTTTGGGCTGTTCCAATCGGTTTGATGAATGGATTACTGGACAGGTTTCTTTGCAGATTCCTTATAGTATCTGGAGATGCAGATGCTCGGCCAGATATGGCAACAAGTTCCTGAACGTTGATCTTGAATGGAAACGGATTTTCGATTATGTCAACAATAAGATGAGACAGAAACACTTCCCTGTGATCATACGGGATGATGACTATGAGAGGTTTCGTATTGCGGGTATACAAGAACCGAAGCTTGTATTGAGAGAGATACAGTTGCTCAGATGGGTAAAACCTGATTTGTTCAATCTTAAGATGAACCTAACGATTGGTTATGACGTTTGCACGGATGGGCATAAGAGAAGATGGGCTGCTGGAATCGTGAGGAATCATAATGCGGACATATGTGCTATGTTTTTTGCATGGATTACTGATACAGAATATATTGATGCTTATATACAAGCTTGCATTGTCGGGTTAAAGGTTACACATGACCTCATGTTGAGAATCTCGTCCATTGAGATAGATAATGAGGAGGTTTTTAATATCCTTTGGAACGATGGAATGGAACCTTGGAGGATCAGATCTCGAGTTCAGGAGTTGAGATCGGAGATGAAGAGAAGCTACATCACTGGATCGCTTATTCATAGAGCTGCAAATGCAATCCCTAGAGCTATTGGTCATTGGGGTAGAAAACACTCACACATGTCAATTATCACTGACATCAACAGAGTCCCTAGACGTATTCGTGGGATGGTTATTTTGGAGAAAAGGAATATTCCTTATGTGCATTTGCATAGGAAGAAGGTGAGCTGACCTTTTGTTGGCAATGCCTTTTGGTTGTTTTTTGGGCTTTTGTGGGTTGTTGTTTTGGGTGATACCTGCAAATTATAAGCAGGAGATGTATTGGTTGGATGTTTTTGCCCACAAGAGAGGGGTGGGATGAATAAAAGATCCCTCTGGCTTAATAAAAAAAAAAAGATAAAAGTGTAATTCATTGATGTGATAATAATAGTCATGTGATGTTATTAATATACATTAATGGAATAAGAAAAATTCTGAAAAATAGTTATTATACTAAATACAAAAACATATTATCTGGTCATACAAGCAAGGTATGTAGTAGTAATCAATGATAAGTTTAACCATGCATGAATATGTAGAAGGTTATGATCATGAAACCATGTTGTAATAATGAAAACAAAAGTATATTTGCAGATTATTTTCATAGCTTAATTGCCATGGTTAATAAAAATATATTATGATATGATATGATCACGAATGAAAAACCTAGCTATCTTAACAAATGTAGTTTTAAGATCATTTAGAAGTAGACAAATGAATAGTTAGAACAACTGCCAATTTATTCAAGAAGTGGTAAGAAAGTTTAAGTATGCAATATAGTGATGTTGATAAGCAGTTAGACAAGAAATTATAGAAAATAATTGAATTAGATGCCATTTTTTGTAATGCATGTGCAAATTAAACTAGGTTCAAATAGAGTTTCAAGAATAATGACTAGTCCCATAGAAGAACACCAACCTTGATTGCACATATTGTTCTCACTTACACATGTATTGAGTTCAACTTCCAAATAGGTCTCCCATATTACTACTAGTCTCATTAAATCACGCTAAACCATGGAGTACCAATTGATGGGCTCCCTCAAAGAGTAGTGCAGCTTGTTGATATGTGTACTCTAATCAATCCATTTAGTTTCAAAACTATTTTAGGCCACAACTCCTATGATGTTATAGTTTCCCCACTTAGAATTTGGAGCTAACCATCAAGGCTCGACTATATAGCCTCATAATCTCCTTCCCTTTTTGTTTAGACCCATAATGGCCCATGCACATCGTGTTCCCATTCATGACAAAAAATATAAGGGTGTCTCCATCTCTCCTTAATGGATAATGCACGACAAAAGACTAGAATGCCACATGCTCATGTGGGCCCTGCCAATAGATAAATTTGGTGGAACAACTGAGGGGGTTAGAACCTATAACCTCTGTGATATACATAAGTAACGAGTTACTAGGGTCACCAAATTGGGCCTTGAATTAGTGGAACCATTATCCTACAACCTTTGGCCATTAAGATGATGCACATTACTTGGTGGATCACCATATACCCTAAATTTTGTTCAATTATTGGGTTTGCAAATACAAAGGTCCAGAAAGGAACTACTATTGGGAACAAGGAAAAAGGAGGGAGTAATTAGAATAAAAGGATATATTTCAAATTCACCTTTTATCCTTGCTCCAAAATTTGTGGGACTAGATACCTCTCGATATAATTATACACTTCTTATGAAAATTTTGATGTCCACTGGATGAAGTTGAGAAATCAAATCATGATAGTGTAAAAGAGTATTTATATATCTATTTGTCACCCAAGCATTCTTCCAATTGTTTTAGAAGGGAGGGACCAACACACACCCCAAATAGTCTGTAAGGACATAAAGGGGGATGAAATAGACTATAAAACAATATATGAGTAACATATAATAAGACGTATATATGAGGGGATAATAAAGCAAGAAAAAGGGGAGCTCTTCTAACATCAAGATCACAAGACTAGGTTACTACCATGAAACGAGGGTAGCATAAAAACATTGGAAGGAGGCAAACAAAGGAGAAACAACACTAGTCCATAATATTCAAAGCATATGATTACACGTCTTATGGTTGTGTGATATATTCCATGTAATAATTTAGGAAGGAAGATAATCTTCAAACACTGCCATATTTCTACTATACCATGTATGGATAAGTAATACGTAGTTCCTTATTGTCAAAGGAATGTAATTGATGCAAATATAGAAGCATATTTTTAATAAAGATGATGACTAGAGCTTGGTCTCAAATAGCTTTAACAAAAGGACATTAAAACAAAAAATGGATGACATTGTCTTCATTTTCTTTGCAATGCAAACATGTATAAAAAGAAGCATCCATTTTTCTTCAAATGGTTTCATGTACATTTAGTGCACATTTGTTAGTAAAAAAATCTAGGTTCTCAATTAGAGAGTCACATATAGTTATAATTTATTGAAACAATGGTGATATATTTATAACGTACCATCATGTATTATAAGTGTAGAAAGGAAATCATAAAATCTCACTTCATCACATACCCTCTTCATTGAATTTTGTTTTCCCCTAAAATAAATCACCCTTGAAGTGATTAAGAAATATTCATTCATATGTGTGTTGAGATCCCAATTGGCATAATCACTATTCTATATTCTTCATTGAGTAACTTGACCACATAGGGTTTCTTAATTTTCATTTACAAATGGAAAACATCATTCTTCATGCTATATTGTGGAGGTAAGTTTAACCTATATGCACAACCCTAGTACAGTCCAAAATCCTGAACGAACCCACCACATGGACTAAGCTTTGCTTTATTCTTTGCAATAACCCTGATTGGCCTTCTCTTCAGGAAAACATGGTCACCCACTTGAAATAACACAATATCTTGTGTGGATTAGTACATTTTTTTTACATACCTATGCTCTGATAGTCTTTTCTTGACTAGATTCACGTGGTTAGAACATATTTGAAGCTCTTTTGTTTTTAAAATACAACTTTCACAAATTGTATCGCAATGGGGTGCAAACCTGCACAACATTTTAAGGATCTTCATAAGGCATTCCAAGCTGGACTTATTGCCATTGTTGCAGGAAAACTATACTAGTGGAAGTTAGTATTCCCCAAACCTCTGTAATCAAGACACATGACCTCAGTAAGTCTTCTGACACATGAATTGTCCTCTTAAAGTGGTCATTGATTTGAGGGTGGTACATTGTAATAAACATTAATTGAGTCTTCAATTTCTCTTATAGTTACCTCCATAAGTGATAAGTGAATTTGGTGTCTTAGAAATAGTGAAACAACAAATTATGTGCAACTAAACTATTTTGTGAATATATAATTGTGCCAACTTTGGAATCTTGATTGCTGTCTAAAATTGAATTTAGTTAGATGACTCTGTTAGTCAATTAATTATAACCTAGATGGATTGACTCTCTTTCCTGGTCTTAGGTAAACCCACCAAGAAATCCATGGTGTTGTTCTCCCATTTCCAATCTTGGATTGGTAGATTTTTTTGAATAACTTATAGAATTTGATGTTAAGCTTTTATTTTTGGGAAAGTTTGTCACTTAGATATAAAGAAAATAATGTTATTCTTCATATTTCTCCACCAGAATTGCCTTTACATGCCCTTATATATTTTGCTAGACCCTGGATGGAGAGTGCATTTGGACCCATGAGATTTTGACAACAACCTATCCTGCAACCATGGATCCTATAGAATTTATATACATTGTTTGTACCATATACTTGCATCCACATCAACTAAGGCTTCTATAAAAGATTGGTCATATCTACCAGACATGAATTGATTTTTCTGATATAAGAATTTGAGAGGTCAAGATTCACTTTAAGTCTAGATATCCTAGTTTTTACCCATATGTCTCCGCCAATGGGGACATAACCTCCTTTTTCTTCTGATCCATGAAATAGATACTAGAATATTTTACCATGTATGCTTTACCGAAGTGATAAGAAATTGTGAAATTATAATTCTTGAGATATTCTATCTGTCTTATCTTCTTAAGGTTCTAGTCCTATATTAGGATATACTTTAGTCTCTTATGGATGGTGAGGATATCAAAAGCAGCACCATACAAATAATGTTGCTAGACGTTAAGAACATATAACATGGTAGTTAGATCGAGGTTATAGGTTGGGTGGTTTACTTCATTGGGATTTAAATGTTGAGAGGAATAATAAACAACATTACCTTCTTGCATTAGGTTACGACCAATCCAATATATCAAGGCATCAATGAAAATTACAAACCCATCATGTCTGAAAGGAAGAGTGAAAACATGTGCAGTGGTAAGATTGGATTTGAGTTCTTGGTATCTAGATTTTGAGGCATTAGACCATATCAATGGATCCCTTTTTTGGTGAGGTTAGTCTGAGGTAGGGCAACTTTTTGGAAATTAGAAACAAAACACCAGTGATAACCAACCAGAACAAAAAAACTACAATTCACATAGACATATTTAGGAACATGCCACACAAGGACAATAACTACCTTGGTGATGCAAATTGAAAATTTTCATAACAAATGATGTGACCCAAGAACATGTTTTAACCACATACCATTGAGACTGAAAAGTTTGTGTCTTGAATTTTATGCTTAGCTACTAAAATGACATGATGGAAGATATATCAACTGGAACATAAGCTTGCTACATCAAACCCAAACTTCACAAGGGAAATAGTGACATATGGGTTGAGGTAGATCCTATGTAGATGCTTTTAATTGTATGACATAATATGTTCATTAAAAGCTTTTAATGGTGACACAAACTAGTGATTGTATTATGTCATACAATTAAAGCTTTTAAGGGCCATATACTAACACATCGACATACACTAGAACATATCACCCACAAGCACATGGGATTGTATTATAGTATAAGTGATTGGAAAGTGAGGGGTTGAACTATAGGGAGAGGGGGCACTAGAACTTAGTTAGGCTAGCTATGTTCCTAAAGTGGAGATTATGGCTTTTAGGGTTTGAGGATGATTTTGGGTTTGATTACACTAATGATTTGTGAAAGAAATCAAGGAAGGAAGTAAAACAAACAAAGCCCTATTTTAACCCTGAACAAGTTAATTCTAGCTAACAAAGAAAGCAGCTAAGTAAGCAAGAGCAAGAGACTAAGAATAAGTTACACTAGATAAGATAGTTAGACACGAAAGCAATTCAGGAACTAGGTTATCACTAACTAGCATGGACACAACACTAGAAAAATCAAAGGAGTTCTATCTACCCTAACAAGACTAAATTATATAAAACAAGACAATTTACTAAGAATTAATTAAAACAAGTAACTAAGAGATCATAAATTAGCAAGAGCAATTAGGGTGTTGATGCAAGTTATGGAGAGGGCTAGTTGTGGGGAAAGTAGAACATGCAACATCTATCCATGTGTTCTAGATTGAAAAACCAAACAAGTAGACAAATGCTATGAATCACCCTAAACTATTAGTCGGCCATGGATAGTAAGGGTGTGTGAAGGGGAACTACACCCTTGCATACCCTATCTAACCTTACAAAGCTCAGTTGAGCTAAGGTTTAAGTGATATTTTAATAGAATTTGATTAGCTTAGTTTTCTAGATTGGAGTCCTTAGTGTAAGTGGGAGACAAAAGTACGAATGGATAGTGGGATGGGGTGTTTCACCTCACATCACTCACCATCTAGCTTTTAGAAAAATCCTAGGCTATTGCACTAAACACTCCTACACTAGATACATATATCTCACACCTAGGAGTGAGAAAAGGGTTATATGTGTCAGAAAATGAGGTTCTATCTAGGGATCCTGTAGTTGGATCTATGAGAAAATCCCATAATAGCCTCACATATGCCAGCTTCTCCTAGCCCTAGGTGGTTTCAAGCATAAAATAATAAGAAATTTATGTTTTCAAACAAAAACCACAAGAATAATCATGGGAAATAAGATAGAAGTAGAATGAAATAATCATAAAATGAATATATAGAGTTTACAAGTTATTTTCCCCCAACATGGCATCAAAGTAACACTTTTACTCCCAAAGAGCCCACCAAAAAAGGCTTAGTTACTCATAATACAAAAAAGAACAAAAGAAGGGGTAGAAAAAGAAAAAAAAATCCATGAATCTTGTGGAAGCTTCCTTCTCCTTCACCTCTACTAGAAAAGGAACAAAATCTTCCCTCCATGGTGGCAATAGAGCAATGAATGGATGATGGAAGTGGGAAAAACCTTAGAAAACCAGGATTTTGAGGTAGAGGAAGTTGGAAATGAGGTGGGAGCTAAATGAGTGAGTGAGAAGGAGAAAGGAATGGCCAAGAGGTAGCTAAGAGTGTGTAACGGTGGATATACTTGTGCTACAACTGCCACCCTTGTATATATAGGTGGTGGGCAAGCACAAGGTTAAGTAGGGGTATTTTGGGTAGAATTGTGCATAAAAATGTAGGGTTTTGGTGGTAGCACAGATATTCTAGGTAGAACGGACATGGTGGGGTTGCGTAGGAACGGTTGTGGTGGATGGGAATGGCCATGGTGGAAGAATGGAATGAACGGGCAAAATTTGGGCTTCTGGGTTTGCCATCACATCTGTATTGGGCTTTTCCCAACACAGGCCTACTGGCTAGCACGGGCCTTTGAAGATTCTGGGTTCTTTTTTGAATTTTGCTGATTGGGGAATGTCTAGAAATAAACATTCCATGGTAGCACGGCCATTTCGGAGTCACCCCCTTGCATTTGAGCCTTGAACTTGGTCATCCATGAGGGTTATTTCTTTAGTACAACCTTTGATCACTTGGGGTAGATTGCGAGTTGTTTTGGCCTCATTTTGGGCTCCTCCAAGCTTGGGGAAGGCCTATATTCAACCACCATCTCTCACTTCCATCAATTAGTGTTCAAAGTACCTATAAAACATGTAAAGACCATCCATAAGTGCATTGATAGTAAAACACATATTGCGGGAAACAACATGTAATGTAATAGCTATAGACATGATTAAAGTGCAATATGACACAAGATGAAGCCCTAAAATAGGGTTACATCATCACCCAAACTTAAAATGTACTTGTCCTCAAGTATGATCCAAATCAATCTCTCTTCAATTTTTCAACAAACAAGAAATGACAAATGCATTGCAACAAATGTATATTGACTAAATGAGCTCAATGATGACTGAGTACATGTGTTTCACCTCTCATCTCTCCTATTTCACAAACCAATCATGATCAAAGCACTGAGCATATGGAATTCACATATAAAGAATAGAACACACCATCATTACATATGCCCATCATATAACTTCAAGTAAACCGTTTCATGGTGGTGATAATAAAAAATGACTAAGGTCATTGTTTTACCTTCATGCATTCAATCTAAAATGTCTATACACACCAAGTGACCCACATGGCTGTGAAAAATGGCAAAATGAGCTAGGTTTGATGTTTCCTAGCTCCATGGTCATGCAAATAGAAGAAAGGGTTGTGTCAAGGGGTTGGAGTGCTATTACATACGAGCACTCATCTTTTCTTTATTTAGATGCTATTACATAGGAGCATCTTTTATTGTCTTTTTGCATTTTTTTCTTGTTTTTCTTTGCCCTTGGTGTAGATAGGGTAGTGATGAGAATGAAGCAGGGGAATATAGATATAGCCACCCCAAACTTTTGGAGATGGATAAGTCTAAATATGCTCTCTTCGACATTCTTTCATGAGGCAGAGATATACGAATTGATGAAAGAAAAGTGACTCAAAGAGGGGTCACTAGTGTGGGTTTCAACATAAGATCTCCTACATGAAGGTTACTCCAATAATTTCATCAAGTAATGACATACCACATGAATGAAAAATATGAAACCACATTTTTTCATGTGATTCTACAAACCCTAAACATTTTCCACTTGCATAAATCACAATTCAACCAAGCAATTCTAAGCATGAGGGTGTGATTTACATGTAAAAAGTCAAGAACTGAGACCATTTAGCAATACATCATGATAATGTAGCATGCATTGGTCAAAGATCAACATTTTCACTTCAATAAGTAGTGATTGGATCAAAACATGATTTTAGGGAAGAGATTCTAAATTTGGGCTAAATTGGCCAAAATAGTGTCAAATCATCTTTGATGACATCTAAGCCTTAATTTTGAAACAAAAACCAAGAAACAAGCAAATCCTAGCTACAAACATACAAAATTTGCAAAAAGCTACATGATATGCAATGCATGACAAGGAGGGCAAAAAAAGGTAAAAATTACACAAAAATGCAAGAAATTGAACTATGTGATATGCATGTGTGCAAAGCAAACAAACAAAGTATGGATACACAAGTATGAGAGATGGTTATACTATTTGATCATATTGAGAAATAATTTAGAACGAGGAGCATAGAGGAAATTGGGCTAGAGAAAGGGCTTACTTCCCTACCACATAAAGCTTGGTGTTTTGTCCAAAAATATCTAGGTAAATTGGAAAAAGAGTGCTTAAGGGGAGTGATCATACTAGAACTACTAAGGATATATGGAACTTTCTATCCCCAGAAATGGTTCCAGAAAGCATGGTGTGTTTTCAAAACACTTTCTATCCCTAAAAAGTGGCAGAAGACAGTTCTTAAGAGGGAGAGATCACACCAAAACTACTAGGGAGCTGCATCACTTTCTATCCTCATCAACAAAGTCAGAAATCTTGGTATGCCTATCTTCTAAGGTCACACACTAATCAATTAAATCTTAAATAGATGAGACCCTAAGGTTTGAAATGGACTTGGCATCTTTCACATTTATAAAGGGGCCCTATACTAACACATCCACATAGACCAGAATATATCACCCGCAAGCGCACAAGATTGTATCATAGTATAGGTCAGTGGTAAGTGAGGGGTTTATCCACGGGGAGAGAGGGGGGACTAGAGATTAGTTAGCTAATTAAGATATGTTTCTAAAGAAGAGACTAGGTTTTTGGGGTTTAAGGTTGATTTGGGTTTGAGTACCCCAAGGTTTTGAGAAAGAATGCAAGGAAGGAAGAAAAAAAAGAAAAGCCATATTTAACCCTAAACAAGTTAATTCTAGTTAATAAAAAAGGCAACTAAGTAAGCAAGAGAAAGAGCAAGAGACTAAGACTAAGTTACACTAGCTAAGCAAGTGAGACACTAAAGCAATTAAGGAACTAGATTATAATTAACTAGCATGGAAAAACACTAGCAAACTCAAAGGAGTTCTAACTACCCAAGGAAGACTAAATCATCAAAAACAAGACAATTGACTAAGAAGCAGTTAAAACAAGTAACTAAGAGAGCATAAACTAGCAAGATAAATTAGGGTTTTAATGCAAGTTATAGTGAGGTGGGATGTTTGGGGGTTATTACTAGGATTCTAATTGGTGGGAAAGTATAACATGTAACATCTATCCATCCATTATAGTTTAACAAACCAAACAACTAGCCAAATGCTATCAATATCCCTAAAGTATTAGTTGATAATAATTGGTATAGGGCTTGTGAAGGGGAACTACACCCTTGCACACCCTATGCATCCTTACGAGGCTCAATTACACTAAGGTATAGGTGATATTATAAAAGGATTTGACTAGACTAGGTTCTTAGGGTGGTTGCCCTTTGTGTAATTGGGAGCCAAAGGTAGGAGTGGAGAGTGGAGGTGACGTTGTTTCACCTCACATCACTCACCATCTAGATTTTAGAAAACTCCTAGGAAATTGCACTAAACACTCCTAAAACAACTAATTAGATGTCACACCTACAAGTAAGAGAAGGGATATATGCATGGGAAGATGGGGTGCTATGTAGGGATCCACTAGTTGGACCTAGGAGTAAATATTGAAATAGCCTCACAAATGCCATATGATCCTAAACCTAGGTGGTTTCAAGCACAAAATAATAAGCAATTTATGTTTTCAAGAAAAAACCACTAGAAGAATCATGGGAACTAATATATAATTAGAAGGGAATAATAAAAAATGAATATATAGAGTTTACAAGTTATTTCCCCCCAATATGGTATCAAAGTTACATTTTTACCCTAAAAAAGCAACCACAAAGGGCTTTGTTACTCATAGTAACAAAAAGAACAAAAGAAGGGGTCGAAGAAGAGAAATAAGCTATGATTGTCGTGGAAACTTTGTTCTCCTTCACCTCCAGTAGAAGAAGCACAAACTCCTCCCTCCTTGTTGATAAGAGAGCATGAAATGGATGATGGAAGTGGGCCAAACCCTAAAAATAGAGCTTTGAGGTAGAGGAAGGTGGAAATGAGTCGGGAGCCCAAGGAGTGAGTGAGAAGGAGAAAGTAATGACTAGGAGGTGGCTAAGGGTGTCTAATCTCATGCTACAACCACCACCCTTGTATATATAGGTGAGTAGGGGAATTTAGGGTAGAAAAATGTAGAAAAATGTAGGGTTTTGGTGGTAGAACGATCGCTCTGGGTAGAACAACCATGGTGTGCTTGAGTAGGAATGGTCATGCTGGATGGGAGTAAGAATGGTTGATGAATGGAATGAATATGGGAAATTTGGGCTTTTGGGTCTGCCAACACGACCTTTCTGGCCAGCACGGCAGTGTTGGGCTCACACCAACACAGGCATGCTGGGATTCTGGGTTATTTTTTGTAGGTTCTACTGATTGGGGGCATGTCACAGAATGGATATTCCATGGTAGCATGGTCGTTTTGGAGTCACCCCCTTGCATTTGAGCCTTGAGCTTGGTATTCCATGAGGGTTATTGCTTCAATACATTCTTTGATCACTTGGGGTAGGTTGGAGTTGTCTTGGCATCATTTTGGGCTCCTTTAAGATTGGGAAAGCCCTAGATTAAACCATCATTCCTCTCTTACATAAATTAGTGTTCAAAATACCTATAAAACATGAAAAAAACCATCCATAAGTGCATTTGATAGTATAACACATATTGAGGAAAATAACACTCAATATAACACATGCTACAGTGATTTAAGTGCAAAATGACACAAGATGAATCCCTAAAACATGGCTATATCTCTATCAAATAAGGAAGTGGGATTAAGATTGGTGTGTTAACCCACAAAGTATGATGTTTGAGTTAGGTTATGCTCTATTCTGCTTCCTCTCAATCTAATGACTGGTGAGGGGTATCTTGACCAAATACAAACTCAAGAGTAAAAGATTCAAACTCCCCTCAATTTCTTTCTTCACTCTAGTGACATTTGAATGTGTTATTACTAAATCTAGCCTCCATAACTTCTATTTAACCCCCACCAAGTTTCTTTGATCATTCCCTTATTCCCTCTTAAACTCGCATGGTATTCTCATTCCCTTTATCAACACAATTCCTCTACTCATAATTCCATATTCTTGACAACCCACACCCATCTTAAGACTACTATAAGCTGATCATTCCTTACTATGGAGTGCCAATTAGTGTGATATCTCAAAATAAAGCATACCTTGTTGGTATGGGTATTCTAATTATTCCTTTTAACATCATTTTTATTTGAGTCCTCAAATCCTGATATGTTACATTATGCCGCAGTACCATTCCATCATATCTCATCATATCAAAATTAGTATTCTATAATAAAAGGAAATTCTAAAGAGTAAGTGGTTTGGTGTATGGGGAAAAGGATATTTTCCTCTATGACTTCAATAGAGTCAAAAGGGGTGATCTAGCATTTGATATAAGCATTATATGTGTTCTAGAGATCCAATGGATTTTTTCTTAGATTGATTTATAAATTAAACACAATCATGCTACCTACGACTTATGGACTGCTATATTTTGTAAGGTGGTCCCTAAAGAAAAACACATAATTCCACCATGTGAAATTCTATAAGATCATGTGAATTCTCTAGAGGATCCTCCCAATAAGTGAATATATACACCTCATTTGAGTTTCTAATTGTTTGGAAGGTTCCATATGATCGCATTTTAAGAATTGAACTGTATTACAAGATTGTATATTTGGGCAATAGAATTTGAGTTGTAAAAGGAAAATCTAAAGGGAAGAAAGAAGTCAAACATGGGTGACACGTAATCCCTTTCTACTTTTGATCAATTTTGAGGGGAAATAGGTCAATGAATGTAAGTGAAATAAGGTTTCGAATTAAGATATGGAATTGGATTTCTTCTTTGTATGATGAAGAAATTTTTTTACAAAATGTTTGAATGCAATTGAATTTCCAATTGGAATTTCCATTGGAAATCTCATTCATGCTGAGTTCAATTGAAAATTTAAGAAAAGGCTTGTGGAAAGCTCAATTAGTGATCTAGTTCCACTTTAATTCTTACAATAGTTAACTTTATAAAACCAGTGATATGTCAAAATTGGAAATGGATGGACGAAATAGGTGGAAAATATGAGAAAAAATTGGCAAAGTAGGATAGCATTATATCATTAGATAGAGGTTTGATTTCAGAACGATCATCAATTGATTGACAAAAAATGGGGTGTCAACACATGGTTATGCCCCACACCCTACTAACCACATGTTCCACCTTTGGACATGAAAGTTAAGAAAATACATGATTGGAGGAACCTATCAATATTGCACCTATTGAAGAGTGGATTATAATGGAAACACAAAAGCTTGAAAGAAAGTTCAATTTCCTTGGAGCTTCTCTTAGAACAATTTTTTCAGCCAATCATCATTTACTAAAGTTTGGTACTATATGATATCTTTTAAATCTAATTCTGAAGGAGTATAATCCCAATGCCTACCATGAATTTTACATAAGAAAAAGGACATAGAATAACACTTCCCTTGCTCTACAGTATAGAATAAAAAGCCTCATTGAGTCAATCCATGTCACAACAAACTCACTAGAAGAAGCCTCTTTAACATATGAAAAAACATTCATAGATGAAATTCCTATAATAAATGAATGATTCAACCTTTCTATGAACTAATGCCAATTGGGATATCCAAATTTACATAAATTAAACAATCCTCCAATACAAGGATCATAGACCAACACAAAGCTGACTATAAATGATAACAACAATTCCATGAGTCAATTTTCAACCAATAATCATAAATAACATTGAGGTCGATGGGATGAGTGATACATATCATGATGAAACCCATATCCAAAGTAGAAATGGTCCCAATCATGTAGAAATGCATAGTTCGAATAACCACAATACTTGTCTTTCTTCTAAGGATGATTCAACTCAAAGCTTCAATGGAGACAACAAAGGGAAAAAATGAATGAGAGTAATCAAAGATTTGATGAACAAACAACAAAACCTCTTTCATCCTAGATTCCTACCTTAGACAACAAGGCAGTGGACTCCACCAACAATGTATAAGGGGAAGATGAGAAATGACATATGAATGAATCTCTATGAAGATATCTGACTCACTATAATAGAACTCTCAAGTCAACAAAAAAAATAATAAGGTATTCATCCTTGAAAAAAATATCAATTGGTTTCCATCCAAACAAAATTTATACTCTTAGAAATGTAATAATATTTTCTAGGACATCGGATTTGTAGAGATATTTCTCTATTTGAACTAATGCAAGATTCCCAATCACATAGAGATGCCAAAATGAATGATCCATGTGGATCATGTCACTAAAAATGTGAAACCCAAAATGTCCATCTCATAACCACTCCCTATCTTATCACACTATCCAAAACCAATTAACCTAAAGGTGAAAACATGTTTATTTCCTTTATCATCACAATCACCCAAAGGGGGCTCAGGGTCCCTTAATGTTTCACCAATAACAAAAGTCCCTTTTGAACAATAATCAACTCGATGAGAGATTTGGGGATATGCATCCCACCTTAAAGAACGAGCTCACATTTAATGGGACACCTAGAGATTACTTGGAATAGTTTCAATTTAAAATCAAGCATAGTGTTGAAATGTTCCTAGTACTTTTCTAAATTGTAGGGAAATATCCTAAATGAAATCCACTTCCTAGAAGACTATAGATTCACCTAAACAAATCCAACCCATAATCCTAAACTAGAAACTCAAGTACCCAATTGGAAATGCCAGACCAGTGCTCCATAGAGACCCACTGACTAGAATCATTACGTGCTTGGAGGAAAAAGACCTAAAACTATGGTTCAATACACCACACAAGTCTTTAGATAGTTTCCTATCACATGAAAATAATAGAATACACCATCCACCATGAATGGTGGAAAAAATAATGGTTGCAGATATCCATTCAAACAAAGTCTTAGGGTCAAGAAGGAAGGGTCATAATTGCATAGTCGATGTCTCTCCTCCCCCAAAAAACATGGGTCTAAGATTCAAACAGTCCATATGCAACAAACATGCTTTACAAGATGGAACCTAAGGGGTGCCCATCATTGATATGGCCTACACCTAAAGGTCTGCCATGTAGAGCTATAAGGAGTGAGACTCAAAAGGGGATCCACTCAGATGATACATTATAAAGAGCCATGCAACAATGAAGCATCAGAAATAAAATTGTTACAAAGTTACACGATGATTCATTTACAATTTCTCCTCACCAAAAGGTGGTAAGAAAGAGTAAAAAGGTATTCGTATAATAAATCTAGTCACATGTAAGACATTTTGTAGAAGACACCCAACCATTTCAAACTATCGCACTAGTAAAAATTGGGCCATTATTCAAAGTGAGTCCTGTCACAAACCCCTCTCTACAGGTCCTCACAAATAGGGACGGTTGTGAGTCTGGCCCTCACAAATGGTCCGTGAAGAGAACTCACGTGACAAATACCAGTGGCCCTCATGAATACAATTGTCATGGACCAACTGACCCTCAAGAATGTTATATTGAGGGACTATTTAGCCTTCATAAATACATTTTTGAGGGACTATTTAGCCTTCATAAAAACATTATTGAGGGCATGTTTAGTTCTCATAAATACATTTTTGAGGGACTTGATGGTCCTGTAGAATATATTTTTGAAGGGCTAATGCCTTCATTAATATTATTTTTGAGGGGCTATGTGGTCGTCATCAATGCAATTTTGATGGTCAATCTGGATCTCAACACTACATTTTTGAGGGACTAAAGACCTTCATCAATATATTTATGAGGGACTATAGTAAATGATTTGGTTATTGATTATTGATTGATTTATTGAATGTTAATTAATTTTTACTATAGTGGATATCAAATTTTAAATGTAAACTTTGTGTATATAACCTCAAGCAATATTTTTATAATATTCACATGACATCATAAGAAGATTCAACACCGAAATGACACATAAAAATGTTAAATCACCTCAAAACCAATTTCTATTATTGAATCAAAATATTATCCATACATTGTGTGCTCAAAGTTGATATAAATAAAGAATACATATGGTTCTAAAATTTGAGATTGAGGACAATCAACATATCATGCTAGAAAATATTAAGATCTATAATGTCTCCACATTCCTTCAAATGGTGTGGTGCTCTTCATCAATGTCAGGCCTCATACGGTTAGGTACTTCAGTATTCTTCTCCTAAAAATGACAAATCATTATATTAATAGAATTTAAAGTTTATACATAAATCATAGTACAACAAACAACTTACCCTTATATTCTGATTCTGTTCTACTCCAAGGTGCATTGTCGGTCGAAATCCATCATTAAAAGTAATTCTACCCTATCAATATAAATACAAAAAAGAATCAGAGTGAGTGCAAAGTAGAGATAAATGTAAGTGAACCAACATAGCAGCAACATGCACCTGTAAATTAAAATTATGGTTGAACTCAGTAAATAGTACATAATTATAAAAAACTCAGTGGGTTATATGCACCTTTTTTACGGACTCAAAAAGGTATTGAACAATATATTCAACCAATCATCTCCTATTACAACTAAATGGCAAATATATTATTGCACATGTAGATTGTTCAACTAATTCAGCTGCGTTGCTAATTCAGCTAATTCAGCTGTGTTGGGATAATTCAGAAAATGAACAAATGCAATAATTAACATTGAAAATGGCATGTGTAGCTTATTAAGTTGTATTGGGCTTACAATATGAGGAACCAATATAGACAATGACGTAAATATCTCAGGTACATATCAACAACTAAGTACATATTTAGATAAGCAACGATAAAGTAAGAAGTAGATTTGATGTATACATCAACAAGGCAAGCAAATGATCAAGCAACAACTGGAAACTAAAATGATGTATACAATAATGTGACTGAATCTACCAAATAAAGCTCAAGGAGACTGTTGCAGACTATTTAAGGATCTGTAGAAACTATAGACCATAGTAGATTTCATAAATGTCTACCTAAGAATATACAAACATCCAAAAGTTGACCCTTGAATTTGCTGGATCAATGGTTGAAGGAACACATTTAACATTCATTGCAGATTATGTTGGGGGGTAAGCTAATTGTTTTAGATCCTATTGCATTTTCTGCACTGTTGTAGTAATTCTTCTACATGTTCTTCATAACTGGTTGTTCTATGTTGCAGGGTCAAAAGCCCTCTATGTTGCAGGGTCAATAACTATGAGACAAACGTGCATACAAACAGATGACCGTCAGGTCAATTGTGCCCCACAGATATACCAAGGCTACGCCCGCAATGCAGTGTCGAGCCAAACATACACTAGAAAATCATTAAATCTATCAGATATTCCTGCCTAAATTCAGTTACTTTCATTACTCATTTGTTAGCCATTTGTTAAGGTTCCTAGAAGTGGTATGCGGCATAAATGCAAGGAGGGAACCAAATTATGTGCAGTAGGAAGGAGCATATGTGGTTCTATATTTTTTATCACAATAATTCAATAAGAGCTAGACTGATTGTAGTAAATTACTACAGATACTGCTATGATTAGGGAATCAATACTTTAAAGTTGGGAACAACTTAAAGTTACTACAGGGTAACTCAAGCTTTCACCATTGACAATTCTAACTGCTAAGTTTATATCATTTAGAAATGATTAAAAAGATTATACTCACCACATAAATGCACATACAAGCAGTGGAGGTTACAAAAATACACGATATGTCACCAGATAATTCTGATTACTCAAAAGATGATACAAAAGTGTGGCCTACTTTCCACAAATTTGCTGAAGGATACAAGAGGGGAGTTGCTTTATCTAGTCCATGCGTAGGATGCACAATCTCCAACCTCCAGAAAAACTAAATAATGCAAGTACTGGTCTATGAAATACTGAAGCAGAATGGTTGGTATGCAAAATGATATGTTTCAACCCGATAAATGGGGTTTTGGTGTAAAACATAATGGATTTTTCTGGTATAAACAATTTGTGTGGATAAATTTGATGTTATTAAATAATAAGAGATCGACTGCAAGCAAATGAAGTATGACACAATTGATATAAATCAAATGTGGTCCAAACAAATTTATAGAATATTTTTATGATTGACAGAAATAATGTAAGAGAGAATAAATGAAGTTCACTCTTAGTATGAAATAAAAAATACCTCATTTAAACACTGAGTTCTTGGTGTGAGAGACACCGATGATGATGTGCTTTGTGTGTTCTGCATTTGAGGATGACTTTGTCGATTATTACCAAAAGTAGGGCACCGACTTTCAACTGTAGCCTTTAATAAAGTGTACATGTTAATATTCTTATGTGTATGAATATTGAAAATAATCTATAGCTATTATGAGGTACCTATGGATGAAAGATTACTGGATGTCCATTGCTAGCACTTTGCATGGGATCCATGAATCCAAAAGAACTACTTTCAACCCCTTGTGTGGAAAGCCTGCCAACTCCATTCTCCCTTGAATTACCTTGTGTGGAAAGCCTGCCAACTCCATTCTCCCTTGAATTGCCTTGTGTGGAAAGCCTGCCAACTCCATTCACCCTTGAATTGCCTTGTGTGGAAAGCCTGCCAACTCCATTCTCCCTTGAATTGCCTTGTGTGGAAAGCCTGCCTACTCCAGTCTCCCTTGAATTGCCTTGTCTAGAAAGTCTGCCTAAGCCATCCCCGCTTGAATTATTCTGCCTGGGAAACATGCCTACATATGTACCACCACTTGTATTGTCTTCCATATGAAAAGAACCCACATCTGACCTATTTGTGCCACTTTACATGTGTAAGACACTTGCAGTAGTCTGATTGGGGTATTCAGCTTCACACTCAGCATTAATACCGCCATCCTATAACAAATAGATCAACAATGTCAAAAACAAATTGTATATTACATTGGCATAGAGAATTGACTCTAAGTTACCTGTGATTGTTTATACCAAGTCATTATTTGGGAGACAAAGTTCTTCAATCCATTTACTGTTTCTTCAAGTTCCTTAAGTTTTTCCTGAAATAGAAAACAAATTACAAACATCGATCTAATAGAATAGTTGCAACTAATAGTTCAAGTTTAGTTTTAATACAACATACATCCTTTGCATTTCTTTCCTCAAGAAGCATTTCATATCTTATACGAGCAACTTTTCCCTTATGTCCTGTCTCTTTATGCCCAATCCCAACACCACAGATCCTCACCTTTTTGGAAGGATTTAAAACTTGCAAATAAGCTTCACGTGTTAGATTATCAACATGTCTAGGATCTAATTCTTCTTGGTCTGCTACTTGGTTTTCCACAATATCAGAGATTTCAAGTTGTAATTATAAATCATCATAAAAGGAAAGCTTAAATTGATATATTTGAGCATATGTAGCTTTGTAGACATGATAGGAATTAAAATATCCATTTTCTAACCACTTGTGGGCTTTTGTCGTAAACTTTTTCCAAAAATTTGTTAAGAGGCACAACAGGTTGTTCTTCACTGACCTACACATGATAGATAACATATTCACTGTCCATGTTATATTTTTCAACTCATTCTAAGAAAGACAAATGTCCATTATTAATACCATTTCTGCTCGGTAGCAACTCCATGGCTTTGATCTTGTGGTATGATCCATTACTTTTTTTGCTCTGTTTGCCTTGTTGATCTTGGAAATTTTCTAAACCATAAGAAACATATAATTAAATAAAGTAGATAGGTATACATGTAAGTTTTATAAAACCATTATACCTTGGATTTCTCGATTCCCCATTCCTTAACAAGATTTTTAAATTGGTCCATATCTATCGAAGCATTTTTCTCAACTTTCTTCATCATCAATTCTAGTTCAATCTTATACTTTTCATAGTAATCTTTCTTTACACGTGCCCTCCACACTGATATCCCTTTTCTAATATGTTCATCAATGTGATTCCATGTATTTGGATGACTGCCTAAATCGAAGTATTTCTAAAAACATAGAAAATATTACTTTGGATATAACAATCATACAATTTGTTAGTATTTTTATGAAAAAGATTACCTCAATAAATGATTTTGTATCTGCAAAAGCTTGTTGTGGTTGTTCACCCCACTTCAAGTCTAGATGCCATATGTGTGGTTTCCTTGCTAGCATATGACAATAACGATTCAATTTGGCACCATTATAACCAATAGCATTTCCTACAGAATCCCATTGGACCTTGTGACATGGCTCCCCTTACTTAGGAAGTAGGCTTTGCTCACTTGCAGGCCCATGCCCATACTTCCTATTCTCCTGTTCATCCTCAACATTTTCTTCAATTGTTACATCATTTTTGTGGCAACACATCCCATTATCATATAGATAACAAGGTGTTACGCAAAAACGTGCGGAAATCACCATAACCACAGATTATGAAAACATGGGTTAATTAAAACCGATTGCGGAAAACTGATAAACTGTGAAACTATTACTTGTCAGTCCTCATCCTGCACAGAAACACGTCATATATATATACATACACGAGATCTGTTATGTGTCCACAGCTCAGAAACAGCTGTTCATCCATCACATGAGTTCACCACCTGTTCATATACATAAAGGCCCACATCCAGCCAACCGCAGGATATACAAACATCATCGATCGATCATCGTGAAACAACGTCAAAACACTGCCAAGGACCTGAGAGTACATGGATGACTCTAGACTCTACTACAAAACATCCAAAACAGCAGCATGTCCATCGCTTGCCTTCTACTACTCCTCAAGTTGCTCGGCCGCAACACCACGACCATGACCACGCCTACCTCGACCACCTAAAAAGGGGGTAAACCAACGGGGTGAGACAATTGAACAATTGTCCCAGTGGGAAACATAACTCCCCACCGCAACTACAAAACCTCAGCAAGATATACTATAACAACAGATATCTAATAACAGGTATAACAAGAGCAGTCTATATAAAATAGATTATTCTTACCGACAAGCTTACCCGCTATACAAAAGCATATAACCAGATATATCTCAAGGAATATGATTATCAAGATAATATGTATCCCTATGTAACATGATTATCAGAACAAGATATAATGTCACATAACCTACAACATATAATGAAGATGTTACACAAACATGGCCTCAACCAATGTTTCGTGTTTATCCTAAGCAATAAGTACTAAACGGCTATATTACGTATTATTGTGCCCTGAGGATTTGAACCGTACCGTTCATATCCAACCTTCAGTTATGAAACCCAAGCCGGTGCCATACAAGGTCAATGGAAGAGCCGGAATCCACGACCTCCCACCTCGTTGTCAGTACACGAGTACAACACAAGCAGGACCGCAGTCACATGCTGAAGTGGTCTAAGCCACAAGGTCAGCTCCATAGGCTACCCTCACTCTAGCCCGCCTTGGTACATGTCTCGACGCTAGTAAAACTGAGCCACAGGCCTGTTCACCGTGATCTGTGCAATGAACGCATTCATGCTCCACACATCACATATCCTGAGCCATGGGCCTGTTCACCATGCTCTACATACAAATCTGAGTCTCTAACCGAAGTTACACTCTTACCTCCTCATTTTTAGGCTAGGAGCAACCTACACATATTCAACAATATGCGCTTCCAGGTTAACCCGTAGGAGAACCTATTTCACCATCACCAAGTCCTGACGATGATGGATCTATGGCCAGGGCAAACTACATGATATATTTCACTATGATTAATTAGTATCTTTTAGATGGATTGCAAGATTCAACCAAGTTGTATAATATGCAAGATATAACGGAAAGTAAACAACATTATATTATTATTTAATCACATCAACCTGATCCATCACAAGGATCCAACATCACATGTTACCACTTGGCCTCTTGCCAACCATCCAGATCCATCTCAAGGATCATCACATACCATGGGATCTCAATCCCTCATCATGTACTATCACTGACCCTCAAGGCCCACATCATCATCATGGAACTTAACACATTATACATATCATTATATTAACCAGAGTAATTACCAAGTGATGTTACTCATCACATGTGTCTCATATCCCTTTTCAAGGCTAATCGTCACCTGCATGGTTAGAGTACACAATAATCGTAGATTCAATCATAAGGAATATGCTACCATCATGAAATGCTATTCAAGATACTTCTACTTATCATTCTTACACTATTTGCTGATCTTGTTAAGCACATCATTAACAAACCATATTCATGCTTACCCTTATTTCAAGATTATACAAACATTTAAGGTATTCACTTTATATAGAAAGCATGTTGGGTATATAGAGCAAACACTATTGTTACCAATATCATCACTGTTGCTACCCACTATCATCATTATTATCTTTATCATCAATCAATCATTAACACAACTACCATTTATCATTGCCATTAACCATTAAGCATAAGACTCATATCAATATCATGTCATTACTATTCTTGTTACCATTATTACTATTATCAGCATCATCATTCACTATTACCTTTATTGCTATGTCGTTAAGCAGACTGTTGATGTAACTGTTACTTAGCATCATTATTAATATTATTATTACTTCCACTACTATCAAAGCATCACCATCATCAACACGATTGACATCTTTGTTATCAACAACATTATATTATTGACATCATTATTGCTTTTACTTATGAGTAAGGCATTATCATCTCATCATCATTAACATCATCATTATAAGAATTATTGAGTGAGGCATCACTAACATTGTGTTTGCATAGACGTCAACTTCTATCACATAAGAGTCCGTCACCGAAGGACAACCTACCCTCACCTAAGACCTCACAACCCTCACTAGAGCTTGCCCACACGGCTAGGGCATGGGGAGGCAGCAACGCTACGCTGCACCCAACCTTCTGCCCGCAACGCCGCGTTACAAGGCAAAGAGTGGCGCGCGCGACACACTCCATCGGGCAACGCCCGTCACCGCCAACCCTATCACTCGACATCCTAGTCTAACACCTATCTAACAACTTCACAACGGCCAGGAGAGAGAGGAGAGGAAGAAGGAAAGGAGAGAGGGAAGCACTCCTGATAACATGCAACTACTCACAAGGCCTAACGACCGACACTCTCCCAAACCCAAAGGCTTGACGCCTGTCACAACATACTCATATCGCGCGTCACAACCCCACTCTCTATCGCCCGACACCACAAGATGCAATGCCCATCAGGGCTATTGGCCGTCACACTTCTTGCTATAATGTGCAGCTCAACCAACTCAACAAAGAAAGCCCTATCGTCCACCATATGGACTAAAGCCTATCGCCCATCAAAAGGGAAACGTTCAATCCTTGCCATAACGGCCAACAAAACTATTGCTCACCCTATCGTCCAACCCATGAGCAGGGTATCGGCCAACCCAAGAACTCATCATGTTGTCCATCACAAGATACCATATCATCCACCAAGGAGGATGCCCTATCGTCCAATCTCAAAGACAAAAGGGAACCATGTCGTCCAACTCTAGGATATCGTCCACCACATCCACAACCACGGGGGTATCGCCCAACCCTAGGTCACCATCAACCTCCAACTCAAAACAACACAAACCCTAGATCACTAGGTACCCTAGAAACCCTAAACCCTGAGGGTATATCAGCCACCAAAGGAAACTCAAGCAAGGTACAAAACTAAGCTACTAAGCTAACTACTAACATGTAACAAGGTTATTGCTAGAGGTAAAGAGTTAGGGTTAGAAATTATGCAACCCGCCTTAAGCTCCAAGCTCCAAGGCACTCCAAGGTCCAAGCTATCATCCTCCAAAGCTCATCTAGGAAGGTGTATCAGGCACCACAAGCTAGAAGGAGAGGGATATCGTGCACTCAAGGTGGAGGGGAGAACAAGAGATCAAAGGAGACTAAGGCAAGGAGAAGAGCTACCTATATAGGAAGAAGGGGAGGAGAAACCAAGGTTCAACCATGCCAAGTGTGGTCCACCCAAGGGACACTTGTCCTAGGGTTCAAGCCAACACTCTAGCACACCAAGAGACACTTGTCCAAGCTAGGCACCAAGTGTCACCAACCAAGGCCAAGCCACATGGGCGACACAAGCAACAACTCTTGCTGGGCGACACAAACAAGCTACTGGGCGACACACCATGGTGTTGGACGACACAAGACCACCCTAGGTCGACACAGACTTACCTTGGACGACACAAGGCAAGCCATGGCTGACACAAGGCTCAAACAAGCCCAAACAACACATCTCAAGGCCCAAACAAGCTCAACTCAGGCCCAAAGAACTCAAACAACAAGCCCAAGCCTTCCTCTCAACCCTAGAGGAAGCAAAGAGAGGGAAACATCTCACAAGATGGCAAACTTGCACTCAAAACCCCAAACTTGGTTTATTTGCAAGTAGCCCCTTGAACTCTCAACAAAGCACAACCAAACCCTAATCACCACTCAAAGGTGATTAGCAAGCATCAAACCACCAAGGTTAAGCAAAACAAACAGGGTAACCCTAAACGCAGGTTAGGGTCCTTACAAGCTAACCCCCTTTAAGGGATTTCGTCCTTGAAATCCGAAGAGGAAAGCGAGGGATACTTCCTCCTCATCCCTTCCTCAAGCTCCCACGTGGCTTCCTCAATGCCACGACGCTTCCAAAGAACCTTCACAAGAGCCAGGTCCTTCCTGTTCAACTTCTTGATCCTTCTGTCAAGGATCGCCACAGGACCTTCCTCGTAGGTCACATCTGCATCAAGCTCAACCTCAACTGGCTGTATCACTGTACCTAAATCCGGATGACTTTTCTTTAGCATACTGACATGAAACACTGGATGCAACCTGTGCAACTCTGGAGGCAACTCTAACTCGTAGGCTACCTTGCCAACACGTGCTATCACTGGATAAGGCCCCATATACCTGGGAGCTAACTTACCCTTCCGTCCAAACCTTAGCACACCTTTCCACGGTGAAACTTTGAGATACACTTTGTCTCCTACATGGAACTCCAAAGGTCATCGGCGATTGTCTGCATACGACTTCTGTCTATCCTGTGCCACTTTCAACTGTTGTTGTATCACTTTGATCTTATCTGTCATTTGCTGAACTAACTCTGGACCCAAAAGTTGATACTCACCTGATTCATACCAACACAAAGGGGATCTGCACTTTCTTCCATACAAAGCTTCATAAGGAGCCATATCAATGTTCCGCTGATAACTGTTGTTGTAGGCAAACTCTATCAAACTCAGATGTACATCCCAACTGCCTAGAAACTATAAAACACAAGGTCGAAGGAGATCCTCCAAAATCTGAATAGTCCTTTCAGACTGTCCATCTGTCTGCGGGTGAAAAGCTGTACTGAACCTTAACTGTGTTCCCAACGCCTTGTGCTACTATTCCCAAAAATGACTTGTAAACTGAGGACCTCTGTCAGAAACTATCGACGCTGGCACTCCATGCAAATGTACTATCTCATCCACATACACTCGAGCTAGTTTCTCAGCTGTATATGTCCTCTTCACTGGTAGAAAATGGGCAGACTTAGTCAATCTATCCACTATCACCCAAATGGAATCATGATTCCTAGTTGTCCGGGGTAGACCAACTACGAAATCCATGGTTATATGATCCCATTTCCATTGTGGTATCGGCAAAGGTTGCAACGTACCTTCCGGCTTCTGATGTTCAGCCTTCACTTGCTGACATACCGCACATCTCGCCACGAACTCAGCTACATCTCTCTTTAAACTGGGCCACCAATACAAGTCCTTCAGACTATGATACATCTTGGTGACACCTGGATGCATAGCATACATCGACGTATGTGCTTCCTCAAGCACCAACTTCCTCAGATCATCAGTATCTGGAACCACCATCCTATCACGATAGCAAACTAGCCCATCTTCGGACTCATGAAAACCATCACGCTTGTCGCTGCCGAACTCTGATCTAATCAACTATACTGCATCATCTGTCTGCTGCGCATCCTTGATCTGCTGTCTTAGCGTAGGCTTAACTTGCATCTGTGCGAAAAAACCAGACAACAAAGAAACTTCCATCTTCACATTCATTTGTCGCAGAGAAACAAACATATCTCGTCTATGGCATACCAGAGAACTCAACTATGCCTTCTTTAAAGAAAGAGAAGCAAACTTCCTGTTAAGCGCATCAGCTACCATGTTCGCCTTACCAGGATGATACTCAATAGTGCAGTCGTAATCATTGATCAACTCCATCCATCGTCGCTGTCACATGTTCAACTCTTGCTGCGTAAAGATGTACTTTAGATTCTTATGATCCGTAAAGATCTGACACACTTCCCCATACAGATAGTGTCTCCAAATCTTTAGCGCATGAACCACTGCTGCCAACTCCAGGTCATGAGTCGGATAGTTCTCCTCATGTTTCTTGAGTTGTCGCGAGGCAAAAGAAACCACATGATCTTCCTACATCAACACACAACCTAAACCTTTCTTGGAAGCATCACAGAAAACAACATAGCCTTTCCCGGGCTTTGGCAAGGTCAACACTGGAGCACTTGTCAACTTCTCCTTCAAACTCTGGAAGGATTGCTCACATCGATCATCCCAAACAAAAGGTACGTCCTTCCTGGTCAACTTCGTCATCGGCAAAGAGATCACACTGAAGTCTTTGATAAACCTCCGGTAGTATCCTGCTAATCCAAGGAAACTACAAACTTCTGTCGGCGTCTTCAGTTGTTCCCAATCCGCAACGGATTCCACCTTCTTCGGATTTACTTTGACTCCTTCAGCAGATATCACATGACCCAAGAAAGTCACTTCATCTAACCAAAACTCACAATTACTGAACTTGGCATACAACTGATGTTGACGAAGAAGAGTCAATGCTTGACGAAGGTGTTGCTCATGCTCTTGCCTGTCCCAATTATAGATCAAGATGTCATCTATAAATACTACAACAAACTGATCTAAGAACGGATGGAACACTCCGTTCATCAGGTCCATGAAAGCAGCAGGTGCATTGGTTCACCCAAACGGCATAACCACAAACTCGAAATGACCATACCTCATCCTGAAAGCTGACTTTGGTATGTCATCCGCCTTTATCCTCAACTGATGATATCCAGACCGTAGATCGATCTTTGAGAATACTGTAGCACCACGCAACTGATCGAACAGATCATCTATCCTCGGCAATGGGTACTTATTCTTGATCGTGACCTTGTTCAACTACCGGTAGTCTATACACAACCGCATTGAACCATCCTTCTTCTTAATAAACAACATGGGAGCACCCCACGACGATGTACTTGGTCGGATAAAACCTTTCTCCAACAACTCTTGCAACTGCTTCTTTAATTCTGCCATCTCTGCTGGAGCCATCCTATACGCTGATTGTGCAACCGGCTGTGTTCCAGGAACCAGATTGATCTCGAAATCAATCTCTCGGGGTGGAGGAACACCAGGAAATTCCTCAGGAAACACGTATGCAAACTCTCGAACTACTGACACTTCCTCAAGACTGGGTCCTTTCGCCTTGGTAACTATAACGGTATCCATCACGTGAGCTAGAAATGCCTCACATCATTGTCGTAACAACTTATCTGCCACCATAGCTGATACCAAACACGTCGGAAGAATCTTCCTATCTCCCTGGAAAATCCACTTCTCTCTAGCAACATCAAACACTGCCTGCCTGGAACCACAGTCCAAGACAACCTTATACTTCTCTAAGGTATCCATCCCAAGGATAACATCGAAACCATGCATATCAAGTGGTATAAGATCCACTTGGATATGATGTCCTGAGAAAGACAAAACACAAGATGGACACTCTTCTCGAAGCAAAGAGGAACCATCAAGAGGGGTTTCTAACAACAAGCTATCCTTCTTACAGTTAACAGGTAAACGACTATTTTCAAGCATACTATAGGCGATAAAAGAGTGTGTAGCACCCGGGTCAACCGGAACAGATATAAAGCAAGAAGAAGACATATCAGAATGAAATAACTCCATCTGACCTGTCACCACTCGTGGGTTGACTATTGCCTCCGGCTGACTCATAGCATAGAATTGAGTTGTTTCTTGCTGTCCATGACCTCTGCTTCCTTGAGCAGACGATCCAGCTTGAGACGCTTGACCGCGTCCTCGACCTCTGCTACCACTAGGCTGTGGCCTCTCAGACCTTTGAAAACTCTGCCTCAGCTGCTGCGTCACCTCAACATCTTTATTCGGGCAATTGAACTTCCAATGCCCGACCTGTCCACAAAGATGACAAGGCTTGTCCTCAAACCGTGGCCTAGCTGGACCTATCACTGCCACAGAAGCTGAACTGTGCGCCTTAGACGGTGAAGAAACATAACCTCTTCCCTTACTCAGAGACTACTGAGATGGTACACTAGAACTTCTCATTGCTGTCGGTGCTGAAAACCTGGGCTTCTTAAAGCCACCAAACATACGTCCTTGAAACTGAGCAGGTCTTTTAAGGGACATAGACTCTCTTTTCTCCCGTACCGTCCTCTCGATCTGTCGAACAAATTCCACGAACATAGCAAACCGTTCTCGGTTCTCCAACGCAGACACTGGGGTTGTCAACTCGGCACTCAAACCCTTCTCGAAACGTATGATCCGTTCCTCATGTGTTGCTGCCATGTGAGGACAGAACCTCAACAGATCCATAAACTTGGCTTCATACTCGGTGGTGTTCATCGTTCCTTGCCGCAACTTCTCAAACTGACTGATCTTCTCATCCAGGTACGTCTTAGGAAAGTATCTGGTGATGAACTCACGTCGAAACACTTCCCAACAGATCACCTCACCAGGCCGCTTCTCTTCCTCGATGGTCCACCTGTGACCAGCACTACCTTTCAGAAGGTAGACAGCATGCTTTACCTTATCTGCTTCGGGGATGTCAAGGATCCGGAAAGCCTTCTCGAGACTTGTCAGCCACGAATCTGCATCCGCTGGATCATCCATCCCAGCATAATCCAAAGCTCCAACTCGGCGAAGCCACTCGAAGGTCTTCCCAATACCCGATGCTTCTCCATGGGGAACCTATGCTCGTGGAGGAGGCACTGGTAATCGCTCAACCATGAGATTCATCGTAGCCATTAACTGCCCCATAAGCTGTTGGTAAGAAGGATGTTCAAGTAAGGCTAGGTTAGGTTGGGGGACCTCAGGCACCCGATCTTCATGTGCTTGTCCATCCGCTCCATCAACCGATGCAGCATCACTGTACTCAGCAGAGTGTTCTTCATGGTTTCCAGACATCTTGACTTTTCTTCCGCTGAGGGTAGAAGATATTGTAAGAAAACCTGGAAGACTTCATAAGAACAACTAAACCTAGTCCTAAATCCTTGTAGACTCAGTGAACCTAAAACTCTGATACCAAAACTTGTGGCAACACATCCCATTATCATATAGATAACAAGGTGTTATGCAAAAACGTGCGGAAATCACCATAACCACAGATTATGAAAACATGGGTTAATTAAAACTGATTGCGGAAAACTGATAAACTGTGAAACTATTACTTGTCAGTCCTCATCCTGCACAGAAACACGTCATATATATATACATACACGAGATCTGTTACGTGTCCACAACTCAGAAACAGTTGTTCATCCATCACATGAGTTCACCTCCTGTTCATATACATAAAGGCCCACATCCGGCCAACCATAGGATATACAAACATCATCGATCGATCATCATGAAACAACATCAAAACACTGCCAAGGACCTGAGAGTACATGGATGACTCTAGACTCTACTACAAAACATCCAAAACAGCAGCATGTCCATCGCTTGCCTTCTATTGCTCCTCAAGCTGCTCGGCCGCAACACCACGACCACGACCACACCTACCTCGACCACCTAAAAAGGGGGTAAACCAGCGGGGTGAGACAATTGAACAATTGTCCCAGCGGGAAACATAACTCCCCACCGCAACTACATAACCTCAGCAAGATATACTATAACAGTAGATATCTAATAATAGGTATAATAAGAGCAGTCTATATAAAACAGATTATTCTTACCGACAAGCTTACCCGCTATACAAAAGCATATAACCAGATATATCACAAGGAATATGATTATCAAGATAATATGTATCCCTATGTAACATGATTATCAGAACAAGATATAATGTCACATAACCTACAAAATATAACGAAGATGTTACACAAACATGGCCTCAACCAATGTTTCGTGTTTATCCTAAGCAATAAGTACTAAACGGCTATATTACGTATTATTGTGCCCTGAGGATTTGAACTGTACCGTTCAAATCCAACCTTTGGTTATGAAACCCAAGCCGGTGCCATACAAGGTCAATGGAAGAGCCGGACTCCACGACCTCCCACCTCGTGGTTAGTACACGAGTACAACACAAGCAGGACCGCAGTCACATGCTGAAGTGGTCTAAGCCACATGGTCAGCTCCATAGGCTACCCTCACTCTAGCCCGCCTTGGTACAGGTCTCAGCGCTAGTAAAACTGAGCCACGGGTCTGTTCACCGTGCTCTGTGCCATGAACGCATTAATGCTCCACACATCACATATCCTGAGCCATGGGCCTGTTCACCATGCTCTACATACAAATCTGAGTCTGTAACCGAAGTTACACTCTTACCTCCTCATTTTCAGGCTAGGATCAACCTACACATATTCAACAATATGCGTTTCCAGGTTAACCCATAGGAGAACCTGTTTCACCATCACCAAGTCCTAACGATGATGGATCTATGGCCAGGGCAAACTACATAATATATTTCACTATGACTAATTAGTATCTTTTAGATGGATTGCATGATTCAACCAAGTTGTATAATATGCAAGATATAACGGAAAGTAAACAACATTATATTATTATTTAATCACATCAACCTGATCCATCACAAGGATCCAACATCACATGTTACCACTTGGCCTCTTGCCAACCATCCAGATCCATCTCAAGGATCATCAAATACCATGGGATCTCAATCCCTCATCATGTATTGTCACTGCCCCTTAAGGCCCACATCATCATCATGGAACTTAACACATTATACATATCATTATATTAACCAGAGTAATTACCAAGTGATGTTACTCATCACATGTGTCTCATAGCCCTTTTCAAGGCTGATAATCACCTGCATGGTTAGAGTATACAATAATCATAGATTCAATCACAAGGAATATGCTACCATCATGAAATGCTATTCAAGATACTTCTACTTATCATTCTTACAATATTTGCTGATCTTGTTAAGCACATCATTAACAAACCATATTCATGCTTACCCTTATTTCAAGATTATACAAACATTTAAGGTATTCACTTTATATAGAAAGCATGTTGGGTATATAGAGAAAACACTATTGTTACCAATATCATCACTGTTGCTACCCACTATCATCATTATTATCTTTATCATCAAGCAATCATTAATACAACTACCATTTATCATTGCCATTAACCATTAAGCATAAGACTCATATCAATATCATGTCATTACTATTCTTGTTACCATTATTACTATTATCAGCATCATCATTCACTATTACCTTTATTTCTATGTCGTTAAGCAGACTGTTGATGTAATTGTTACTTAGCATCATTATAAATATTATTATTACTTCCACTACTATCAAAGCATCACCATCATCAACACGATTTCCATCTTTGTTATCAACAACATTATATTATTGACATCGTTATTGCTTTTACTTATGAGTAAGGCATTATCATCTCATCATCATTAACATCATCATTATAAGCATTATTGAGCGAGGCATCACTAACATTGTGTTTACATAGACGTCCACTTCTATCACATAAGAGTCCGTCACCGAAGGACTACCTACCCTCACCTAAGACCTCACAACCCTCACTAGAGCTTGCCCACACGACTAGGGCATGGGGAGGCAGCAACGCTGCACTGCACCCAGCCTTCTGCCCGCAACGCCACGATACAAGGCAAAGAGTGGCACGCGCGACACACTCCATCGGGCAACGCCCGTCACCGCCAACCCTATCGCTCGACATCCTAGTCTAACACCTATCTAACAACTTCACAATGGCCAGGAGAGAGAGGAGAGGAAGAAGGAAAGGAGAGAGGGAAGCACTCCTGATAACATGCAACTACTCACAAGGCCTAACGGCCGACACTCTCCCAAACCCAAAGGCTTGACGCCCGTCACAACCTACTCATATCACGCGTCACAACCCCACTCTCTATCACCCAACACCACAAGATGCAACGCCTGTTAGGGCTATCGGCCGTCACACTTCTTGCTATAACGTGCAGCTCAACCAACTCAACAAAGAAAGCCCTGTCGTCCACCATAAGGACTAAAGCCTATCGCCCATCAAAAGGGTAACGTTCAATCCTTGCCATAACGGCCAACAAAAACTATTGCTCACCCTATCGTCCAACCCATGAGCAGGGTATCGGCCAACCCAAGAACTCATCATGTTGTCCATCACAAGATACCATATCGTCCACCAAGGAGGATGCCCTATCATCCAATCTCAAAGACAAAAGGGAACCATGTCGTCCAACTCCAGGATATCATCCACCACATCCACAACCACGGGGGTATCGCCCAACCCTAGGTCACCATAAACCTCCAACTCAAAACAACACAAACCCTAGATCACTAGGTACCCTAGAAACCCTAAACCCTAAGGGTATATCGGCCACCAAAGGAAACTCAAGCAAGGTACAAAACTAAGCTACTAAGATAACTACTAACATGTAACAAGGTTATTGCTAGAGGTAAAGAGTTAGGGTTAGAAATTATGCAACCCGCCTTAAGCTCCAAGCTCTAAGGCACTCCAAGGTCCAAGCTATCATCCTCCAAAGCTCCTCTAGGAAGGTGTATCGGCCACCACAAGCTAAAAGGAGAGGGATATCGTGCACTCAAGGTGGAGGGGAGACCAAGAGATCAAAGGAGACTAAGGCAAGGAGAAGAGCTACCTATATAGGAAGAAGGGGAGGAGAAACCAAGGTTCAACCATGCCAAGTGTCTTCCACCCAAGGGACACTTGTCCTAGGGTTCAAGCCAACACTCTAGCACACCAAGAGACACTTGTCCAAGCTAGGCACCAAGTTTCACCAACCAAGGCCAAGCCACATGGGTGACACAAGCAACAACTCTTGCTGGGCGATACAAACAAGCTACTGGGAGACACACCATGGTGTTGGACGACACAAGACCACCCTAGGTCGACACAAACTTACCTTGGATGACACAAGGCAAGCCATGGCCAACACAAGGCTCAAACAAGCCCAAACTACACATCTCATGGCCCAAACAAGCTCAACTCAGGCCCAAAGAACTCAAACAACAAGCCCAAGCCTTCCTCTCAACCCTAGAGGAAGCAAAGAGAGGAAAACATCTCACAAGATGGCAAACTTGCACTCAAAACCCCAAACTTGGTTTATTTGCAAGTAGCCCCTCGAACTCTCAACAAAGCTCAACCAAACCCTAATCACCACTCAAAGGTGATTAGCAAGCATCAAACCACCAAGGTTAAGCAAAACAAACTGGGTAACCCTAAACGCAGGTCAGGGTCCTTACAATTTTCAACATTGTTGGATAAAAGAGTAGGTTCTTCCTCAAAATTTTCTTCAATTGTGGAGGGAGGGACAACAGAAGGTTCAACGGGTGTGATGTTACAACTAGATCTAGTGATTCTTCTTCTTGCCATCCTTCAACTGACAAGAAAAAAAAATTAGATTATTAGTGCAGAATAATCTTTTACAAAAGTAGTAGCTGCATTTCAAAAAAAAATTGCATCGAAAACCAACGCATAAAACATGAAACGATCAACCATACTTGTACATGAGAGATAATATGTACTTAGACTAAAAGACTCATAGAAGCATTTCCTTTTAAAATCTGTGTGTGTAATCTCAACTAAATCTGCATTTTAAGCAATAAACGTAAAAATAACTACGTGATGAATAACCTCTGCGGTTATTAGGCTTAGCAAAGAAAATGGTGGAATCGGTATGTTGTTACTGCATATGCATATGTTTATGTCCTTTGTGTCCCCTTTCTTGGTCAACAAAGTGAATATGCCATATAGTAACTAATTGCAAAAAAAAAGCATTAGAACATACTAATAATATAGCAAAGAACATTCCTTATTCTGGATTTGCAAACAAAACTAAATAATTTGATGAAAATACAGAGATTAATGAACTAAACATCAACCCCATCATGCTTTTTTTTAGTTCTATCAACAAAAGATCCCTCGGTGTCACTCCTCGTCCAAGAAACATCATTAGTTATACCACCATTAATAGCTTGAAATTGTATACCAGTCAAACAATTCTCAATAAGAGGTAATTCAGAATAATCTTTAGGAGGATGCTTTAACACTGTGCACCAGTCATCAACATTAGGATCCTTCACATAAAAACATTGCAATGCTTGAGAAGCTAGGATAAAGGGTTCCTCTTTTTGTTTTATCCTTGATGTGTTGATTTGTGTGAACCCATATTCATCAATTCGCAACCCGTTAGAAGTGCTTTCATCATACCAAGAACATCTAAACAATGGAACTTTGATTCCTGGACCATAAGTTAGCTCAATAACCTCCTCTAAGTAGCCATAGTATGTGACTTGAGTATTAATAGGATTTCTATCTCTACCACTTGAATAACTTGAAGTGTCTGCACATAAGTACACTCCACTATTTTGTGTAGTACATGTAGTTTCAATATGCTTTGAACGGAAATGATATCCATTGATCGAAAAGCCTTCGTAAGACATTCCCTCAGCACAAGGACCTTGGGATAACCATCTCAACTCCTCGCTGATACTATTCGGCCTAATCTCTCGCATTTGCATATCCTTCATTATAAAAAGTAGAACATTACTATAATCTACACTAATTTGATCATTTAGATTGACAACAAATATTTATCTTTGAGACTTACATGCTCTTTCAACCACTTAGAAAACTCTTTTGCATGTTTTGTTTCTAGAGTCCGTGGGGCAATGTTGAGTTCCATATCTTGAAGAATAAACATGTGTTCACTGCTTTATAAGAAGTGTCTAAATTAATTTACAACAAATATAACATAGTTTCGCAAGAATTATATGATGTAAATCTTACCTTCTGTAAACATCCAATTCCTCTTTATTGAAAAGGACATAGCGATGGGCTTGTTCCAAAGTGTGGATGTCAAAATTCCTTGACACTCCAACTCTAATTGGAGATCCATCAACATTATGAGTGCGGTTGAGTTTTGTGTCAAAATTTGGCAAGTACCTAGCACAAAATGTCAAACTTTCTTCAGCTAAATATCCACTAGTAATAGAACCAACATGTTTAGCTTTGTTTCTGACATACTTCTTCAATTTCTTCAAGTATCTCTCTATTGGGTACATCCACCTAGTTCGGACAGATCCAGCAAGCTTGGCTTCATAAGATAAATGAATGGGAAAATGCATCATGAAGGTGAAGAAAGAAGGAGGGAAGATTCTCTCCAACTGGAAAAGAGTGACAACAATTTCTTGTTCCAATTATTTGAATTCCTCCACATCAATAACGTTAGAGCAAAGCTTGTTGAAAAATGAGAAAAAATTAGCAATAGGCTTGTACACATCTAAGCTTATGCAATGTCTCAAGGCAACAGGTAGAAGTTGATGCATAAGAACATGGCAATCATGACTTTTCATCCCAATAAGTTTTCTATCAGATTTGCTAATACATTTGATATGTTAGAAGAATAGCCATCAGGAACTTTCAGCATTTCTAACACAGATAGGAACTTATCTTTCTGTGCATTAGTCATGGTGTAAGATGCTGGAGGCAAGTAATATCGGTCACCTGCATCTACCGGCCATAAATCTCTTCGAATGTGCATTTTCTTCATATCTTGACGAGCTTGTAAGTTGTCTTTGCTTTTCTTAGAATCACCCATTAATGTGTTTAAAATGTTCTCACACACATTCTTTTCTATGTGCATTACGTCTAGATTGTGTCTAACAGATAAATACTTCCGATAAGGTAGCTGAAAAAAGATGCTTATCTTATTCCAACAAGGAGGTAATGGTGGAATTTGATCTGCATGCCTCTTGCGCTTATTTGTTTTTCCAAATGTGATATTTTCATATCCGTCAAATTGCCTCAGTATATCTTCTCCAGATAGTGGCTTAGGTGGAAGGCAAAAATCTTTTTCGCCATCAAATTTTTTCCTATCACGTCTATATGGATGATTCATTGGAAGAAAACGTCGATGGAAACCATAACATTGCTTTTTCCCAAACTTCAACCATTTCGATACAGTCTCCACATTACAACAAGGACATCCCAAATCTTTCTTACCTTTAGTGCTCCAACCAGATAAGTCACCATATGCTGGAAAATCGTTAATGGTCCATAAAATCATTGCCCGCATAGTGAAATTCCTTTTGCTATATGCATCATAAACTTTGACTCCAAGCTCCCAAAGTAGTTGCAACTCCTCAATTAATGGCTCCAAGCATACATCAAGGTCATTGCCAACCATATGTGGACCTGGAATTAATAGGGACATCATAATAAATTGTTCTTTCATAAGAAGCCACGACGGAAGATTGAGAGGTGTCACCAACACATGCCAGATGCTATGTGATGCACTCATATTGACAAATGCATTAAAACCATCAGTTGCTAATGCTAGTCTAATATTGCGTGGTTCAACAGCAAAGTCTGGATACCTGGCATCAATAAACAACCATTCTGGTGTGTCTAAAGGATGATGAATACGACCATCCTTGCCTTTTCCTTTAGATGGCAAAATCATATCTTTAGCAACAAATGAAGACATATACAAGCTCTCTAATCGAGGTATCAAAGGGAAGTGATACATAACCTTAGCATCTACCTTCTTTCCTTTTTTTGTATTGCTTTTCGTTCCATCTTGAAGCACCACAAGTATCACAATTTTCTTTTGAAGCTGCATCTTTGCGAAAAAGCATGCAATTATTTGTACATACATCTATAGTAGAATGATCAAGTCGTAAATCCTTCACGATCACATTTTCTTCATAGTACGTCTCTGGGAATAGACAATTTTCTTCCGGAAATCCTGAAATAATCAATTGTAACAACTTCGTGAAAGAATCGTTGGACCATCCAAATTCCTCCTTCAGATATAGCCAGGCAACCAAATAGGATATCTTAGAATGACTTGTGCAACTTCTATAGAGTGGTTGATCAGCCTCTTTTAGTAGCTTGTAAAATCTTTGTGCATCTACATTTGCAGGTTCCTCTGTAGCTTCAGTAGAATGGTCATTTGTTGTGTCACCCATACCAAACAAATCCCCCAACATCTGATGCATATTTTCAGTGCTAGGCACATTTGGTGCCAAAACAAGATTGCTCCTACCAATCACCTCCCCATGAAACATCCAAACATCATAGCTATGCACAAATCCTTTTTGTAATACATGTGAGAATTCCTCCTCTGTTTCAAGGTATCTGTTTAAACATACCTTGCAGGGACATATTAATTTTCCCTGTCTAGTTGGTCTCTAATGGATAAGAGAAAACTCAATGAACTTTCGTAACCCTGCCTTGAATGCATCACTTCACACTCTGTTCCCAATATACATCCAACTCTGATCTATTAGAAAATCCATCTATATGAGGGAAAACATATAATAAGTTAAGCACATTACAAGAAACATATATATATGAAATTCAAATACTTGACAAAATGAAGAAGTAAAATGACAAAGTAACTTGAATGTTTTCTAGTCTTATCTAAAATTAACTCTATGAATTTATTATAACATGCCATCACAAAGATGATGTTTATTGTCCTAGCTTGCCTTGTTGTGCAGAAAAGGAGATAGTTGGACTGTTAGGTGCTTATCCCCAGTAGGTCAAATTACACTTGTAAGGGCTACCACATAATCCACATCACACTTCTAAATAAAGATTATAGAGGGTTCTACTTCTAGATCTCAAGGTTCTTGAGATCAGAAGTTCAAAGCAACGATTGGGACGCGTACTGCTGACAACCATGACAAATCGAGGATGTTTCTAAGGACACCATTGGGATACGTGTTGACTCAATCTGCAACTATAGAAGCTTTCTTGCTGCTTTAGCATCTGTTCTTGTTGCAGGAACTTGCAGCCTGGATATGCAGAAATGAAGATTGACTGCCATTTAGACTCCATCAATGGAAGTTGGGGAGTCATTGTTGAATTCAATACTATGATCTCTCACACGGAGAAGGAAGGTGACACCTTCTTTTACCAAAGCTTGAGCTCCAAACTCAATGATCTTCTACTCACTGTTGGACTAGCTGACATCCATTCGGGTGGATAGTGGTATACTTTCAAAATAGGTAGTTTATATGAGAGGCTAGATTGCTATATTGCTATCAAATGATGGTTGATTGAAACCCATCTCAGCAATGTATTAAAAAGTGGGAAGCGGGGGGCGTGAAGACGGCATGTTGTAACTGATTAAGCGGCAGGAGGGTGATTAGGCGGGCGATTTTTGAAAAAGCAGGTGCCTAAATGCTTATATATTTTACACAAAATTACACATGTGTGTATAAAAATTATATTTCTAAAGAACTTTATACATATCTAATCAGCAAATTAGTAATTAACTAAGTATTAATCAACACTTTTCTACTACTCAATATTTCTAATCACTATAATCAGCAAGCAGATCAGTAATATTGTAAATAACAAACTATCAATTATTGATTTAATACTTTACTAGGAAACAATTAATCAGTATTGCACCAAAAAAGTAATGCTAACTAGTAGTACCAATCAGTAATCATTGAAAGCAGCAAGGAAATCAGTAAAATAAACCATGCTTTAGAAGTATAACAGACTAATATGATATTTACTTAGACACATTACAGAAGTACCCTATTATCAGGGCTTACACACAAAGTATGCATTTTAAATTAGGACTGGGTATATCATAGAACACTTAAATGCATACAAGTTTCATAAATTATAGTCAACACTACTTGGACCATGTAATTAATTAATGTTACATTAATCGGGCGCTTATAGGCTAAATTAAGTGGCCGAGGGTGAAGCAGGCAAAAAGTGGTAAAAAAAGCAGACAAAAAGCGGGTGATGCGGAAAAAAGCGGGTGATTTTCTTAAAAACAATTAATCGGGCGCTTATAGGCTAAATTAAGTGGCCGAGGGTGTTGGCCGATTAAGCGGCCGCCTGGGTTGTTTTTTAATACAGTCTCTATCAACAACAACAATAGATAAGAATATGTAGATTCAAAATCGTATCCATGCATAAGCCTTGGGAACTTCAGAACATCAGAGAAGAAAATCCAAAAGTCAGCAAGGAGACCTAGTAGAAAAGTCGTAATCATCATTAGTTGGAAGCATCCACTAGGAACATCAAAAGCGTTAATGGAAGGCTTTATAATCTTCAGCTATATGCTTCCACAAAACATCAAAAACTATGTACTTGTTATCATCGACTCTTTGATTTCTCTCGCACCAACAATGTGGTAGATAAGGCTACTAATTGTGTTACTTGTATGTGAACCCTGAACAAGGGAATCCCAGATGCAGGGCATAAGAAAATTGGGATCCAGCCTACTAGCAGCCATCCATATTTTAGCAAACATGTTCCAATTGGATACTCAAGCCTAATTTGGTTGTTATCACATATTTTCACTAATCTCTATAATGAAGATTAAATTGTTGGCCTAACCCTACAAGAGATACAAAAGTATGTACATAGCAACAAACCATTCAATTGCAGTTCATATAGGCAAGGGTCAGGGAACCAACAAGGAATCGTCTAGGGAAGAATAGAAACAAGTAGAACTAGGGCAATAATGACTTAAGAAGAAATAGGAAAATTTTTAAAACTAAAAGATGAAGCACTGCATTATGTTATATTACAAGGAGACCCTACCTCTGAATGCATCAGGGTAGGACTAGAAGTAGATAGGCTCAAGAGAATATATGAGGAAACTCGTGAGGAATCTTGTAGTACTAAGCATGCACATGAATTGAGACTTATGAATACACACCTTTTGTAGAGGTCCAAAATCCCAAGAAAAGGAGGGCACCAAGTCCTCCTCTATATAGGCCATGCAAGGTGACCAAGAAATAAATAGTAGACAGTGCCACAGATCAAGCAGTACCACATCAAGTGGTGACCTCCATTATAGATGTCCTTCCCATCATTGTTCCACCAATGACAAATGTGGTTTACAAGGAACAATAAGATAATTTCTTCCTCCCCATGGATAAAGAACACATGGAGATCTGGGATTGAATATTAATGAAGAAAAACTCTATGTCTATAAGATTTGACAACATGGACACCCAAGAGGGACTACAGATCTATCAAATGGTAAAAGAGACTCTTGAAAAGATAGAAATCTACAAGATTAGCATCAACAAGAACCTCTCCTATAATTAACTCACTGAAAAAATTTGTGCCATCCCTAATGAAGACGCACTTAGAAAAATAAAAAGCTAAAGAGTGTGGGGTAAGCTAAAAAATAGCAGTGTGCATTATCAAAGAAGAATATATAGTCACTAAGAAATGGCTCAACTCGATCTTCACCAATTTTGATGAACAAGTAAAATGAGGCAATGGAGAAAAGGGGGGAAGAGAAGTACGAGGCTTTCTCACTAATAATACATGGGGGAAGTTGTTTGGAGAAAGTCCGCACAGTTTGGGGCAAACATAGGCCACCATGATGCAGTCTAAATTCATGTTTGTGGTATACAAAATGTTTGCCAACACCCTATTCTTCAGGACAAACACATGGAATGTGACCATAATGGACCTCCTCATTTTTTGGAGCACCATGGCAGCAAGCCCATCAACATTGGATGCATTCTAATTGACCGGATAGCAACAACGATTGGGGTAGAAGATTCTCGTGACTTCTACACAAGAGGACTAATTACATACATAGATCTCTACCTAGGGTAACCCCAAAAAACTAAAGTTCTTCCTTAGGTTTGACGGAGATACCCTATTAGATGCCAAATATCTCACTGCAACCAATGTCCTAAGGAGGCAAAGCAGAAATATTACTATACGTTCTGCAAATCAAATGATTTTCTGCCCCTCCATGAGATGTGTAACTACGACTATGACAAATCAACAGATACCTCAAAGAAGCACAACTAAGTACACTTTATAGCTTCAAATTTTTCTAGTCTTATCTAAAATTAACTCTATGAATTTATTATAACATGCCATTATAAAGATGATGTTTATTGTCCTGGATTGTCTTGTTGTGCAGAAAAAGAGATAGCAATAATAATTACATTTTTGGAAGGCATGGCGAGAGATAATGAAATCTCAGAGAAGAAGGCATGTATTTCCTTCTATTTGTAGTTGATCACAAGTAACAATCTGACTTTGAACAAGGTTAGAAGAGAAAGACCTAGTACCGAGAATATGAACCAAATCTAGTTCTTATCTCATGTTTTGTTTGTCCTTGCTATTCACTTTATTATTGGAACTCTTCAAAGTATGACCATGTTTGGTGTCGAAAATTGAGATAGTTTGACATACAAAGCAACGAGCGTACTAAACTACATATTCCACTCAACTCCTTAAGGATTCATACATACAACTTCTTCATGGCTATGAACATTCCAGCTAACTGTCAGTAGTTATGAGTTTATTTATAGAATGGATAATGTTCTAGATATGATCATTCCAGCTAAAATCAAGAGAATTTGTGCAACTAGGAAATTTAGTTGTTCAGGTGATGTTGCGTCAGAGAATATTCTATTGTCTTAGATTTATGGTCTGATGTTGTGTGCATATTGTTTACAATTGTTATGTACATGCATGGGGACTCATGCTAGTTATCTAGTCCACACAGAAGTTAAGCTACACATTAATGACTCAGGGATGATTATGTCAATTCAATCTTATGATATTCTACTACTTAATCAACTATGATGGATTGACTTAATGGGCCATTTCCAGTCATCTCTATTTTATGTTATCCTTTTTATTGAGCTTTGCCATAAAATATTTGTTTCTTATTTGATGCTATTTGGTAGTTTTATTATTCTATCTGCTTTATTTCATGTTACTCCTAAGGCACACCCACATGTTTTAATTATGTATTCAAATAACCATCACTCATGGATCATGGGTGCACCTAAGACAAAATGGACATCAATTGGGATCTAACTGGCAACATCACGATGAAATTTAGTATATTAGATGGTAAAATAAATATTTCACGCATTTATTAAAAAAAGCATATAGAACATACAATAAAGGATGGTAGTGTGAGATTTATAGCGTGAATGCATGTAATAATGGACTTGGAGCCACCACCAACATGGCTGAAGCAAGACTAACCTTTGCAACTGAATAAACAATGTATTATTTCCACATATATGTGAAGCAACTCCAGAGTCAAATCACTTAACATAATTACCATAGAAAGGAATATGATTAAGAAAAGCAGCTCCTCCATGTCTCTCAGAAGTAGAAAGGTAAGCTTGAACATATGATATTGTAGCAACTGCTCTAGCATAATGAAAGAGATAGGTGTAGTATCACCAAAGTTAAAATGTAGAAAATGAAACCATGGATACTAGAGTTCTCATATATTAGACACATGGTTAGCCTATGTAGTTTTATCATGCTTCTCCTAGAACTTCCCCTTTATGCAATATTTTTTTCTTGGCGATAGTGTGACCTAGAAGAGGATTGGTCGCGTACTCTACCAACTCACTGTGAAGTACATTGGTATAGAAGACCACGAACTATCCTATGTGAAGCTACAAGAGCAACGGTCTCAAATGCAAGTGTTGTGGGAGTAGAAGTTGGATGAAGCTACAAGAGAAACAATTCTTGAGATATCTGAATTTATACATCATAGTTTCTGTTATATGCACTTTAGAATTTCGTATTATTTTTATGGCTTCCATCTTTGGTTTGGGTTGTTTTCTGATGGTTTTTTTGTTTCAAGTATATTGTTTTCCAAATGGTTTATGTATATTCTAAGATACTAATCTATTCTAGACCTTTTTGAAGTTCTTTCAATGTGAATATCTATTTTGGCAAGAAGTTATAGGTTGTTTGTTGATGTCATGATTATCAGAGTCTTTTGAATCCAAAGGTGTTATGTCATTTTTCGAAGAGTTTATGGTCATGTTTTGATCGTTCTACTTTCCTTTGTGAAATCTCACCTACTCTATTGAACCATTGACCCACTTGATGTGGCTTGGGCTTAGTTGAAATGGTCAAATTTCTGTAATTTGTTTGTAGATCAAAATCTTGTCAGGGGTTATAGATTGCATGAGATAAATTAACTTTAATACGAAATTATTGATGCATATAACTTAAATAAGTACTTACAAAATCATTTATGGTTGAAGCTTATTCAATATAGTCTTATGGGCCACTATGTCATAGATCTGAGTGCCATAGACACCACTTTACTTTTATCTTTTTGAATTGTTTTGTTTAGACTTACATTGTACTTGATATTGACAATCTGCATGTTTACACACTTCTCTTTCATATGAGACCACTCCCCCTTATCGTGACCATATATGTGGTGAAAACACTAGACTTAAAATTTGTTCTAACTCAACTAGAAGTGATTTCCGAATGGCTATTACTTGACACCAAATGGATTATATCATCCATATAGACAGGTCTTTCATACAAAAAAGACTGAGCTCACTTGGACTAATATAATCCCTGATCTTAACATTTGGAGATTGGCCTGGAATGGTTTCCAAATTTGGGTTTCATAAAATCTAGATTGAATCCTACAATTTATTATAATTTTATCTTATTGTGAATGTGACACATACCAAAGCTAAACGGAAAGAAAGGATTCATGCAGTCAACCCAACATGGTTTGGCATGAGGCTTAGATATAGACGTGAATGCTAAGTGGATGATCTATAATATCTAATTGAGCTCGAAATTAGTTCGTCGACTACTTTAAGGTGAAGATCATGGTACTATTTTCGGATTTTAGACTTAGTTGAATAATATAGAAAACAATGGAGTTTGTCCATGTTTTGATAGAATTAACTTTAGCCTAGTGGATCCTGTCTGAACAGGTCTTTGTTTCATATATAATAGTTTTTTTGTGTCAAATCACAATTTTGTCCAGAATCAACTCTATTTCTCTAAACTCAAGCCTAGCTGCAGCAAAAAGATTCCATAGGACTATTCTGAAATTAGCTACCAAATGTTATGTTTTCAAACAAAGATATTCAAAACAAATATTTATGGAGTATTGATACTAGGTATTTGTATACACGAAAACTAATAACTTCTTCCTTAATTTCCAAAACTATATTTTTATGCTTAGATTTTTCTAAATGAATGAATATGTCTTCCTTTTAAATGAGGAATGATTCTTTTTTTTTGAGATAGTTGCATTCGCGTGATTGGGATTGAGTATGGTAGAAGGAGGGCTAGACAGAGAAGGACTAAGTATAGAGAATACATACAAGGAGGAGGGAGAGGCAAACAAAGGCAAACCTCCACATATACAGAAAACCAGATCAAGAACATGAACCCAATAAGGGTATGGAATCAACAAACCTTGCACCAAAACATGAGACAAAAGTTGCTGCATTAAAACAAAGAAAAGACCTCATAGATAAACACAAAGACAGAGCATATATCATTATGAATGCTTCAACATTCTGGGATTCTCTATGAGAAAACATCATAATCTCAGATTAATGGTTGTCTATATCAAAAACTCTAGTTGTTTAATATCTTAGATGTAATATATAACATTACACTGGGTTGTAGAACCTACAAATAAGTTCTTGAAAATTTTCTCATTTCATAGTTAACAATGTGAGTGCCTAGGCAGATTGGCAAACATCACAAATGCTAGTAGGCCAACTTTGCATATGTTTGCTACTATTGCTAGTGTTTATTGTTCTCCTCCTTGTAATAGTACTGCCATGTACTGCCATGAAAAATTGCAACTACTAGCATAAACAAAAATATACAACCTAGAAGAATAAGGCATGGTTGAGCAAGATGGTGTTGGTATTGCAAAGAGTGTTCTAGGCACACTTACCAAAATATATTTTGTTACAAAAAATAGAGATTTTAGACATGAAGTGAAGCATGGTAGTATCATAATAGTCAACAAATAGAAGGGAACATATCAATAAAAATGAGAAAGTGGCGGGGTTCAACATTCTACAATCATCTACATTCTAAATGACAAGATTGATGCAAGTAGCGATTTCTTCATTGTGTTTCATAGAAGAAGAAGAAGAGTGAATTAGTTGGTCTATATTTTTTACAAGACAAAGTTCTACTACAAGGGCACTACATATGGGCAATTAAATTTTACAGGATACTTAAAAGTCATTTAAAGTTTTTGTTGAGTGATTCAAACATTATTGCATCCATGATCGACAAAAATGTATTAACTGAATAATCCATGAGGATCCATAAAATTTGCCGGCCTGAATTTATTTAAAATGTTGTGTATGTGGTTCCTAGCAGACTTGGGATCTTCATTCTTTGTTGTCAAATACATACCATAAGTTCATGTTCTACTTTGGGGATGTTGGTTGTTGGGTATCTTTTTTCTACTGCTTATTTATGTTAGGATCTATGAAGTAGATTGATTTAGGTATCTATTCAGCTGCGTACAAGAGCACTCAGTTCTTCATTGTCCTCATGTTGCATTCGATCAAAGTGGTCTCTCCCTAATGACAAAAAGAGATAAATAGACGAACCTAGAGAGGATGCCAGTGATCCAAGCAGCTTTCTTGGTACCAGCAATGAGCAATGGCCGAAGAAACAAATAGGGTGACTGCGTAGCAGCAACCAACAATGGCCGAGCAGGGCAACTAGTGGCAAGGATGGCCCAATGCGGAGGGCAGAAACCGTCAATGGAGGCAAGGAGATCAGAACCTCAATGTCGAGGCATTTCCTCAGTGCGAAGGAGTGCGGAGGAGCGTCGAGTAGAGGATGAGAGAATCAGGAGGGGGAGGGTTTAGCGGGTAGTTGCGACAGAACTGGAGGGAATGGAGGCGGACTTCGCCACAAACAGGGTGTGTGCAGCCAGGCTGGGTGATTTCTGTTTTTTTTATTTTGATTGACTAATCATATGTTTTAGAATGGAGGGAAGGATTATGAGATGGAGGGAAACATTTGGCATGGTATTTTTCACAAGATGATTAGTGAATAATGTATTTGTGAGGGATTAATGCCCATATAAAATGCCTAACGGTGTTAATTACACGGTTGAGGGATTTAGTCCCATATTTGAAGGGTGGGCCTCACAAATGGACATCATTATTCATGATTTTTGGTTCCTCATAAATGTTCTTCAATAATGGCCAAATTTTTACTAGTGATCCTTAGTTCCAATACTGTGAATATGATCATCAAGCACCTTATCTTCTAATGTACTTGCACCTGGGTGGAAGGGAACATCAACTAGAAAATAAGGAACAAGGTATATGTCAACAAAGGTTGGGTATGTACAAATAATAATCAGTTTGGGCATTATATTGGAGTAGAAGTGTAAAAAGAGATGTTTATATAAGAAGGAGGCTGACTGCAATTAGGTAAGTTAAAAAAAATTATAACCAGGGAAATAAGGAATAAAGATTTAGAAGAACAAGTATGAGGAATAAAATGCCTTGCCATAACAGATGACCATAATTTCAATTTATAATAATAAAATTTTGCATGCATAACAATGTAGACTAAATATACCTAAAACATGGTCGTAACAATATGGGATCATGCACTAAAAGAGATAAGGGTGGAAATGCACACCCCGTGCGAAATATGAGCATCCTTTATATGTATGGTTGTACATAAGTACCGCTATTCTAGATATTCTAGTCAAACATGTAGCATGCATTAATAGAGTGGCAAGAATATCATTTAGTCAATTTATCATAACTAGTCAATCACATATAGAGGAGTCTAAGAACCCATTATGACAAAGTATTTCAACAATAATAGGAATATACTGAATGAGGATCGAAAAATATACATGTCCAAGTTTTTTGTTGGGAATAACATTTCAAGAGATGTCTCATTAAATGAATGTAACCTTAGTCAAAAAATTCCTAAAATAATTGAGAGAATGTACATACCTAATTATTAGACCTATGTATTCAGTAACATTGTCTAGGCATAGGGTCAGGGCTTTCACAACGTGATCACGACAATTGTGCATTGATTAATATAATTCCCACTAATTTCACTACTTAGAAAATGTCCCTAATGTAAGATGAAAATCCAGACTCAAAACACATACCTTTAAACCCCTCATAGTTTTCTAATTGAAAATATAATTATATGTATTATTTGGTCAAACCGATAACTACTTATGAACTTTACATGTTAAATTCATTTCCAAATAAGAAGGAAATATAAATTGAGAACAAAACATTGCACCCCTGAATGAATTTTGATAATCAAAATTAGTGGTACATTGACTATAGTAGCATAGCCTACTGGAATCCACAACAGATGTATAAGACTATACTAGAAGACCATACTTCCTATTCCAATGTGACAACATTGAAATGTCACCAGGGGAAAATTAGAGAAAACCACACGATTTTATTCCTTTAATCTCATTACAAACATATATCTACAACTCTCCAACTCCTTGAATCCACCAATTATAGTACTAAGATCCTACCCCTTCATCTCCATGGAGTAATTCACACATGTCTTTTGGCCCTAGCCCCCCCAACTGGGAATATTGAGGCCATGATTCATCTACATTGCTCCTACCACCTCCGATCACCATAATATACCAGTGTACATATAGGGTGGAGCTCAACAAATGTTAGCATCTGTACAGATTTTTCTCGTTACTCAATAGTTGATGGTGGAAGAGAACTAGGAAGAAGTAAGCTTGGTTACACGAGAAGATCAATGAGTTGGTCAGTTAGCAATGCAATTGGAAATGACAATGTTGTAATCCAAAATGTAGTTCTTCTAGGAGGGTCCAATATACATCACCTGTCTATTGTGATCCTAGATATTCCTCCAATCACCCATGATGCATTTGGCTGGGTTTCTTGGGTCAAGGACATGAAAAATCCCTTCTTGTAAATAAACTAAAATAGAGGAGCGTGAGGACACTAATAAAAATGGCACACCAGTCAAAACCATGCCTATAATTATACACAGAAAAGGAAGATGATGGTTCAGAGATCATTACCTCATATATAATTTCTTTGAGGTGAGCCGCACTGATGTTTCTCTTGGCTTCTTACTAGAGAAGATACCAATGTTGATGCACCTGTCAAGGTACAACGAGGAAAATTGAACAATGAAGGATCTTTGGGGGGATGCAATGAACCTTCCTCGATTAATAGGATAGGGTTTTAAGTACTAGGGAAAAACATCTTGGGATGGTAAGGAGAAGACAGTGACTCAATCTTAGGAAAAGATAGGCGTTTTGGTTTTTGAGAACCACTAACTACGAATGATAGTCTTTGAACTCAAAGGAGAAACATGTGTCAGTTTGAAAAGGAATCTCGATGATTTATTGAGTTAGGCAATCAATGAGATTGATGATCTTTGTGGTGTTCCTAGTTATTAGCGAGAATAAAGGAGATAGAGGAAGGGAATGATGATTTCTACCTTCCGAACACCTAACCCACAAACCAGGACATGTGACACATTGAGTGATGGCCCCTACATGTACTGTCCATACATGGTAAATAAGTAAAAAAGGTAAAATCATATGAAAGGAGGAAGAGTGTGGATTGAATTTCATATCAGGTGCAATCTTATTCCCAAGCATAAAGGAAACTACACGTACTTTCCCTACATAGTAGCCACACCTAAAGATAGTCCTTCAATAAAAGACAAATCTTGTATGTTGTTATATTGTTCTCTTCTAATCAAATAAAATTAGGCTATTGTTACTCTATTTGTACTCATGTAATGAATTATATTCCATATTATCATATTTTATTGTTATATAATATCAACTATTTTGAATAGGGGTTGAGTGATGTGTAACTATTATGAATACACATATAGGTTATATAAACAACATTTTAATACACATAAAATCGATTGAAAGTGATATTTAGGTGGACAACTGATAACATCCAATTTTGTGGATATTTGAGTCCTTATTTTATCCTTATTTTACCATGTTTACACCATTTTATCTAGATAGTTTCAATCATATTTGTAAAGTGTTGATTTAGCTACCTAAGCTCAATCCTCTTTCTTTTTTTCATAGAATACACCTCTTAGCGATTGACGATACCCAAAGCCAAGTGGTCATTGATGTTAGACACTTCAGTGATAAAAAAAGATCACCACTGGTCAAAGGTCTCCGATCATTCTTTAGGATCACTATGCATCCTCACACCCAACAATTGATGAACCTTGCACCATATCTACGGTCATTGATCTTTAAGTCCCTGTGACTGAAGGACAAATTGCCTCAACAATCGTTGAATGATTGATTTGTTGGCGGCCATTGAGGGTCACTTCTTCAACAGTCGATGAAGTTGTCCCTTTTGTGGTCACTCTCGTTGGTCATTCTCAGAGACCACAAGAAATACACCACTACTGCGATCGACTCACTTCAACGACCGACGGGCCCATGATTTTGGTGACTGACGAAGAGACATCACCTCAGCGACTAACAAGTCTCTTTAGTCGATTACTTGCACCTTTAAATGGAGACCCATTTCATTCACGAAAGGGGGTCATGACATCAAGGATATGAAAAAGTGTTGCTACATTCCAGAGGCATCCATCCATCATTCCATTGGTTTTTGATCTCTGAAGATGAGAGTTAGAGGATAGAGATGATCTGCATCATAACCAATGCCATCAACCTATCCTCTGAATGAATGACTAGAAACCCCCCTATGCTAGGTCCAAATCTAGATTTGAGGAAGACGTACACCAGTTGTGGTCATTTGTGGTCATAGTGGGTGTATCCCCCTTTATCCCCTCTTGATATGTTCACCCCCCTTCATCTATTTCATTCCAATTTGTCGCTCTCTCTCATGTCTTTCAATTGTTGTAAATACAAAATGCTACTAATTTCCATGAGTGGCTAAAAATCTTGCTTGGGTTGGGAGTAGCCATGAAGGCTCTCCCAACATGTATAGAATTACATCCATTTGAGTATATATGCTCTTATCAATGGTGATCTCCATACTCTCGTTTGTAAAGTTTCACTTGTATGATTAGCTATCATCTTGTGATGAATAATTGTTAGAGCCTTGAAAGAGTAATGCTAACCTTATCTAAGTGTTATGGAGTTGCATGAATGCATGGGAATGTTGGAATGCTTAAGCTAATGGTCTTGTGGTTATTTTGTGATTGTTTGTTTGCCATCTGGAGAGAGAGACAACCTTATAATCAAGATCTATCCTAAGTTTCAGATAGGAGGGAATAGACATATATGATGATTTCTTGTAACCTTGCTAAGGGTATACAATGGGTGTGAGTGTTGCATGTTTGTGAGATATCTTAGTTGGTGAAACTCGATCCAAGTTTCCATCAATACTTGACATATCACTCATTGTTTCTTCTTATTCTTTTCATCATTTTCTTAGTTTGTTTTACTTATTTTTGTTTCATTGTTGGTTGTAGTAACATCATTCCATAAGGAACAAAAATCTTAATCCCACTTTTCGTTTGGTGTAATTGAGCAAAGGTTCCAAGTTTCTAGCATAAGAGACCCTTTTCCCTATAGATCTACCATGATTACTACATTGGACCCTGTATAAGTGTTACGGGGGCCAAAGCATTGGGTTATAAATTTAAGAGTCCGACTACTCTAGATTCACTCTGTTTTGGACGTGTGATTTAGGCCATGTTGTGACAATGCAACTAACCAAAATGTCTAGTGCCTTTGTTCAAGCTAAGATGCCAACAAAAAAGAAAGATCCAGGGGCATTCATTATCCCTTTCAAAGATAGAGATAATGAGGTAAGGCAAGGATTTGAAGATCTAGGGGTAAGTATTAGCCTCTTGACCCTAACTCTAGATTATGGATCTGGACTCACCAATATGGTATAAACCAGGATGAGAACCCAATTGGTTGATCATACTTTCACAAAGCTAGTTGGAGTTGTGGAATATGTCCTGATTTGCGTAGGAAAGTTCTTCATTCCTTGTGACATTGTTGTAATAGACACTATAGAGGACCCAACTTGCCCCATGATTTTTGGGAGAACTTTCCTTGCGACCGCTAGATCTTTGATTGGTGTGGAGGCAGAAATGGTCACTCTGTGAGTACAGAATGATCACATTGACTTTTGCATTTAGGGTGCTATGAGCGGACCCTGTCTATTTGATTTAGTCTACTTCATGGACAATTACAACCAATCATGTGAGAAAGTGCAAGAGGGCAAATCAATGGTCGATCTGCTCATGCGAGCAAAAACCCTAATATAAGTGCTAAAGATCCTGAAGTCATGGAGATTCTAGAGCCATCCTGAGGAAGAGTACAATAGTGATGAGGAGGATATAATAGAAACTATAAAGTATGCCTCACTGGAGCAAACACCTAAAGAAAAGGAAGCACCCAAGCCCAAGCTAGAATTGAAGCAACTACTGGGAGGTCTGAAGTATGAAGTTTTAGATGAATTTTCTTTAGTTGGATTCATTTCTAGATTCCCTATATTCTAAGATTGTTCTTCTACCTGCTAGTCGGCCTTCCATTTTCCTACCTGCCTGGGCTCAGAAGGGTCACTACACAAGGTCCTTAACTACTCATGCCACAACTATTTTTCAGGTAGCGACACGACCATATGTAATCGACAAGGTACCATATCGAGGGGCATAGCCAGTCGTTCAAGAACCTATGGTCATATATTATCTTCATCATGTAGACACCATATATCCCATGCAAGTACTCATGGAAAAGATCTTTAAAGGGCATGAATTTATTGACTAATTCCATTATGCGTAACATGATGAACAAGTAGTATCCTAATCTGATTTCTTCTTGCGGGACCTTCATGCTCATAATGAAGTTCTTCCCGTATGAGCTGTGTTAGGACCATGCTTTCTATATTGCACACTAAAGACAATTAGGCACCCTTAGAATGTCCCACTCCTCCTTGTTCTTGAATATTAGAGATGTGCTGGGTAGATCGGCACTGCAATAGTTGTAGATAGTAATGTGTTGGTCATAGAGGTTTATGTCTATTAACACGCAGTACTTAACAATTCTAATAGGTAGGGTGATGATATGTGTTTCTTCCCTTGTTACAACATGTTGTAGTTCCTTGACATAATTTGAATTGTAGTTTTCCTCATACAACTATCTTGTGAAGGTGGTTGTGTACTTGAAAATAGGTCGAACCTTGTCTATGTGGAAGAATTCCTCGAGTAATGTTGCATAGAGTACCTTGAATTGTCTTTTATGTACATGTGCTATGTGTAGGAGTATCCCCCTGAAATGCTCTCTGGTCAGCATCCTTCCCCAGTTGTTATATATTACATCTATACCAGGAAGATTGTCATCCAAGATGTCCGCTAGCACGTGAACATCCCTACAAGAAATGTGTGACACTGCTGCCATGTCTATTCCTATCAGTTTGCATGGTAATGAGGGAGGCATTGGTTCTCTTGTTTATGCATCTGGGGATGGTGTCTGCTATCTTTGTGATAAACCTATGAAGAAAGAGGCAAGGCCACCTTTGTATTTGTCTGACACACCTTCTCCTCCTCATGTTGTTACCATTGTTATAATTTTGTCCTATGGGTGCAACGATGAAATTTTTTGCACAATTGGTGTGGTTGTTATTATTTTAGGGTGAGTTTGTGTTGCATCCTATTCAGTTGGTGTATTCTCGAGCATCGTTGTCCCTAACTCAACAAGTGTTTCTACAATTTTCCCATCGTGCAAGGTGTCATTATGCTCGTTATGCTCCAAGAATTATATGTAAGAGTCTACAATATCCATGTGTGCAACGATGAAATTTTTTGCACAATTGGTGTGGTTGTTATTGTTTTAGGGTGAGTTTGTGTTGCATCCTATTCAGTTGGTGTATTCTCGAGCATCGTTGTCCCTAACTCAACAAGTGTTTCTACAATTTTCCCATCGTGCAAGGTGTCATTATGCTCGTTATGCTCAAGAATTATATGTAAGAGTCTACAATATCCGTTCCTATCTTCATTTTGTCAAGAAAGCACAAGATCGTGAATTTTTCATAAGTCATTGACTTTTCGATGATGGATTCTTCTTGTCCTTATCCTCCTCTGTGAGCTAATTTTCCAGGAAAAATTCATCCTTCATTGGTGAAGAGTTAAGATCAAACTCTTACACTGTGGTTGTGCATCATCCTTCATGATGCTGGTGTTCTTTTTCTTGGTCAGGTTCCTTTCTGGGTTCAACAGGTATGCTTTGAGCTACTTCATCTTCGTTTGAAGGGCTTGAAGATGCATGTGATGGTGATGGGCTGGCAATTTGCCTTGTCATTCTTCTAGTCTGCTTCTCCTACATCTGCCTATTCTCATCCTCCATCTTCCTTGGATCCTCCAACATAACATTGAGGGCATCTTTGTGCTCTTTGAGCATGATTTGTCATTTTCTATGCATTGTGTCTCTTTCTTTTCTAAGCTCCTCCATCTATATCGTCATATCCTTTATTGCTTGCATCATTCCACATTGCTTGAAGAATATGTCCTGCATGAATTCTGGGAGTGTCATAGTTCTTTCATCAACATGATGTACCTGTGTTGTTAGTGCTTGCAGGCTAGAATAAATAAACATTTTATTTGAAGAGGAGTTGTGCACTTATGCATAGATAGCATCAAATTGACACCCCAGTTCTTTTCTGAAGGTAGATGGTTGTTGTTGTTGTTCCCCCAGGGGTGTTGTTTCTATTACATCCAGTGACTCAGTAGCTGCTGGTGGTGCTTTCACTCTGACTTCTTGCCAAGGTTGAGCTGGTTGCTGTGGCTCCAATGGATTTTCTTCTGGTTACTCTACCGACAGTGCATGGTTCTCTTGTATCTTTTCAACTTCTGTTTCCTTTGCTTGTACTTCATCTGAAGGCCCTGGCTGGTCTCCTACCCTTACGATAGGTTCTTCTAGCATTCTCGTCTCTACTAGAGGGGTGGGTGGGGCGATAGGGTCAGCCTCAAATATTTCATCATGAAGGGAAACTTGTTCTATTGAAATTGGTTCTTTTGCCTCTTGTGCCACACTTGGTTGTTGTTGAGTTTGTTGGAGAGATGACATTGCTATCTTGGAAATAACCTTGTGGACCTTGATTGGTAGTTTCTTTCTCTTTTCCATCCTTGTTGGTTCGATTACTTTTTCAGGTTCTTCTCCTCCTTCTATGATGATGGCGGGTAATGGCGGGTCTGTGGTTCTCTTGATAGAACTAGAATTCATTTTGTCAATTTCATCTACGGTTAGCCTTAGTTTACTAGCATCATAATATGACATTATGGGAGTAGGAGCAGCTTATTTCACTTGGATTGCATGAAGTAGTTTATCCCCCTTTTGTGAGACTATCCCTACTGTTATGAGGCACTGGATGTCTATATGAGTGTATCCTTCAGTTACCTCATTCTGCGTGACTATGTTGAGGTCGAGGAAATAAGATGTGATGAGATTTGTTTGGCCTCCCATGCAGAACTCATGCATCATTTTCTTACTATCCTGGACCACCATTTCTAATAGTTTGTCAATAAGTAGTAATTTGATGTTGATCGATCACTTCTCTAACATGGACCAAATTCAGAATAGGTCCCCTCTAGACACATTTCTTGTCTCTGATCGTGTATACACTATGTTAACAATGATTTTTTGGATCACTCTAATGAAACGTGAGTTTATCTGGACCACTTTGGATTTTCCTGGGTTGTGTTTGGTCTCCCCTGTCAACCTTTCCTAAGTTTTATGGCTGCTAAATCCTTTGTCTCCTTATCATCTTTTGCAGCCATACATGCTCGGGCTTCCTCTTGTGCGTTAGTAAAAATCCCATTTAAATTTTTTCTATTATGTAGAATTCCTTACCCCCTATCTAGACTTGTATTTTGTACGTCCCATCTTCCTCATTCTTCTCTTCGGATTCGACGAGAACCTTTTCAAGTGAAGATGTGAACTCCACGGTTAGGTCTCTGAAAGAGTGTTGGGCCACCATGCATAAGACATATAAGTTTGCTCCCCTTAAGAACTCCACAACTCGTTCGTACATACCTAACTTTCTAAAGTATTGTCCTATTCATATGTCTCATCGATTTGAATGTCCTTATTCTTACGATCATGTCATACTTCTCCCGTTATTCCTGGACTCGAGGTTTGAACATGATCTTATGCTCTTCTGATGTTGACACATAATTCTCGCCTGCATCAGAGGATTCTGGCATCTTTCTTGCTATCGAGTCTTCTGGCATGCTCATTGTTCCTATTCCTCTAGTTTTTGTCCTTTCTTCCATAGCCACCTTCTTCTTCTTAGATGTTGGTGCATTTAGACCTGATCCTTTTTGCTTACTTTCGTCATTGTTTCTACTTCAGATGGCAGGTATTCATAGGTATTTGTTGCTTTAATTCCTTGAGAGACATCTTTAGCTTCAGGAGATTTGTGTCCTAGCAATGTCTTATAGTGTTACTTTTGTAATTGTAGTCCCAATATCTTTTCCTCAAGCATATCTTTAACTTCATTGAGGGTGACCAACTCCTCTAACCCAGTTAGAGAGGTTTTTTTTTGTTCACAGAATCTAAGGTTTTTGATGACATTCTGAAAGCTAAATAAAATTTGAAGCATCAACAAATTAAAACTAGTTAAATCACTACAATTAGGGATAGGGTGGGAAGGGGACAAATAGAGAAGTAAGTAACAATATCAATAATATCAATAATTTCAATAAGCAGTACAACAACTCTCGAATGTTGCTGAGATCTCCATAATCGAAGTGGTCGATGAATTTGATAGTAATTATCAATGATAGCTGAGATCTTAATGTTTTCAACTATCATAGAGAAAGTCTGTAATGTTATGTGGTTGTTGAAATCATAATATTTTTAGCAGTCGGTGGGAACAATGAAAATCCTAAGATATATCATCGGTCAATGAAAATACCAATACCTTAACGGTTGCCAAGTTTTCAGAGAGTTCATCTGGATGTTGGCAATCGTTGCAAAGCTACATGTCACTAAAATTGAAACCTACATTGGTTGAGAAATCTCAGTGGTTGATGTGATCTTAAAATCCTCAGTGATCCCAGAGAAGTTTTTCTTGTGACCATCGGGAACTCGAAATGTTTGGGGCTACAAGTTGCCAAATATTTAAAATCATCAATTCATTTGAGAGAGGATGTGGTTGATGACAGTGCGTGAAACATGCAATTGGAATCATGGCGGAGAATAGGGTTTAAAACCTAAGTCATTTGTGCAAGGAAAAAAGGGGTAAATGAACCCCAATGAGGATTTTTTTTCTTAGGGGAAATGACAGTGTAGTAGAATAGGAAAAGAGTAAAGGAGATACCGTTCAATTTGAATAGGGAGGTGAAAGGAGATGAGGTTCTCAACAGAAATGGATGACGTTGTGGTTAGGTTGGACAACCTCAGAAGCGATAGTAGTTTCATCGGGGGTTAGCTTTTGTCTTCTTGTTGGTGTCATGGTAGCACTTTGGACTCTCTGGATTTTGCCAAGGATTTTCCTCTTCCGATGGTTAAAGTTGTAGAAATGAAACTAAGTTACAAAGTTTTTATATCTTAGGGTTAACAATCACCAAGACAGGTCCTCAACGGTCGCTGAAATGGTGATTCTCAATAGTTGTTGAGATGTTATTATGTTCATCGATCACTAAGTCTCTACCTTAAGTGGTCACTGATCAAGTATAATCCTAATTGGTCAGTTAAGAAAAATAATTCATCGGTCGCTAAAACTTAAATCTTCAGCGACCAATGAAACTAGATTATACCTAATGTTTGTGCATTTTATTTTCTCATGGATGCTATCTATGCACTTAGAGATTTAAGTAAATAAAGAAAGAAGTCCAAAACCTAAGACTAAAGACTACATGATTAGTAATACTTAATTATTAAGGGAAAATTTAAAGAAAATTTAAATTTTATTCAATTTATAATAAAATTATGAAATAAAGCTCAACTTCTAAAACTTAATATATGATTTGAAAGAAAATCTATAAATTATAATTATTGGTAACCTGAGTAAATAAAAGCTAAGGCTAGGGGTTAGAGTTTATCAAGAGTCTAATAATAAAAGAGAAAGACTTGAAAATTAAAGAAAGTTGGTACTCCTTAGGTTTCCTCCCAAGAAGCGCTAATTTATAGTCCTTAGCTTGACTCTCTTATTGTGGCTTACTTTGCCTGATGGTGCAGGCTCATGTTCTTCCAAATGGAGTTCTGACCTTCAGATAAAGGCTTCATCTTCATAATACCTTTTACCACGTGACCATTCACCTTGAATGTTCTAGTCTTTTCACTGCTGATTTTGATCATTCCAGTCGGGTATATCTTTACTACTGTAAAGGGGCCAAACCACCTTGACTTCAGCTTTCCAGGGAATAGTCTGACCCTTGAGTTAAAGATAATAACTTTACCTCCCTCAATGACATATTTTCTTTTTAGGTGTACATCATGCCACACCTTAGTCCTTTGTTTGTAGATCCTTGCATTCTCATATGCACGAAGCTGAAGCTCCTCTAATTCCTATATATGCAAGAATCTCTTCTTCCCTGCAAACTCTGTGTCTATATTTAAAACCTTAATTGCCTAGAATGCCTTGTGTTGTGATTTGACAAGTATGAGACATGCCTTTCTGTATATAAGTCTATACAGGGTGGCTCCTATGAGATTCTTGTATGATGTGCGATATGCCCATAGGGCATTATCCAACTTCATAGACCAATCCTTTTTTGTCTGCCTGACTATTTTCTCTAGAATTGGCTTTATCTGTCTATTGGATACCACATGATCAAGAAGGCTACTAGTTTTCTTTTAGAGAAATGGGATCCCCCTTCAGTGATGATGGTACGTGGGACTCCAAATCTTAGAAAAATAATCTTCTCAAACATTTTAATTATGGGCTTCACATTGCATGAAGAGTTAGTTATTGATTTTACCCATTTCGATATGTAGTCTACAACCACTAGAATATATCAATTTATCCTAGAAGATGGAAATGACCTCATGTAGTCTATGCCCCATACATCAAAGATTTCCACCTCTATCCAATCAGACATTGGCATATTATTTCTTCTCGAGATGTTCCCGATGACCTGGCATTCCTTACAAGTTTTCACAAAGGCTTGGGCATATTTGAAAAGAGTTGGATAGTAAAAACCAGATCATAGGATTTTGTTGCAGTCTTGTCTCTGCCTAGATGTCCCTCATAGGGTGAAGAGTGACATTCCTTAAGGATCTGAGGTACCTTCTCCTCTGGTATGCAACAATGATACAAATTGTTGGCACAACTTTTAAAGAAGAGCGGATCATCCCAGTACTAATTCTTTAGATCCGAGAATAACTTCTTCTTCTCATTGTATGTGATATCCAGTGGTAGTTGGAGGCAAGCCAGGTAGTTGCATATATTGGCAAACCATGGTTCCTTGGGCTCCACATCCTTGGCCAACATAAGTGCTTCATCGAGTTAGTTATCATTGACTGGTAGGTGATCTTCATTATCTACTACAATCCTTGATAGATGATCAAGTACTATATTTTCAGTTTCTTTCTTGTCTATGATCTCATGGTCAAACTCTTCTAACAACAGATCCAATCATAAGAGCCTACGATTAGTGTCTTTCTTTAGCATTAGGTACTTTATGTTGGTATGTATGCTAGAAGAGAAAATCATATGATGATTGAAGTGTGGTATTAGATACCTGATTTGATAATAATGAAGGTAATTCTGTCTGTTGTGTTTGTCTCAGTCATGAGATGATGACACAAATGTGAGTAGATGTCTAAAGAATGATGTTACTTAATGTCGTATGTTTTCAAGTACGTGACTTGAATGATGAGATCATATAGATGCTAAGAGTACATACATTCTTGTAATGTCCCTAATCAGATATTACTATGGAAGAAAAATAGATGAAAATAATACATAAAACTAGAGTGTGTGTTGACTGATGACAGAATCTCATTCGTCCTGATATATGATATCAAGTCACTCACACATGTACATGTTAGAAAATAATGTATCAGATAGACCCACCATGAGAATGATACATGGAGACCATTGAATGGTAGCCAGAATCATCTCTCATAGTGATAGTGGTGATTGTGGTTCTTAGACCTGAGTCACTACATTCATCACATGTCATTGGGTATACTTTGACATCATCAAACGTAATCCTGAAATACGAGTTGCCATAAAGGTTATGATTGTGTAGCTTTGACACATGGAGACTAAGTGTAAGTGATGTAGATGGGATTTTTCCCTTCTACAAGAGTTAGATATCCATGCCTCTTGATAAGCAAGAATGAGAAATATGCGATAGTATTTATGTGATTCAATATGTCATATGTGAACTCACATGCATATCAAACAATCTGCTCTAGTTTAAGGAACATGGATTGAATGTTGAGAGGATGACGATTCCATGCCTCAAGTTAAATGTGGATATCAGAGACAAAGGAACTATATGATCATAGTAACACTAATTACAGATTGTATGAAGTTGTTCTCTAACTTTCCAAATTACTTAGGTAGCAATGATGTGTGACTAGACAACACTATTTGCTTGTGATTTCATAATTAGTTATAATCATTCACTGCCAACATAATTCTGGACCAATAGGGTGACACACATAGAATAGACTTGGATTAAAGGAGTATATTCATGAATGATTTTTAATTTGAATACTAAAGGAGTTTTGGTATTCAATTAAACAACAAATCAACTGACTGTACTTAGAATCATCAAGTTTAAGTGTTGAACTGACTGATTGAAGTGTCAAGTTGATTGAAAATCAAATTGGATGATTTTGGCATGACTTAGGACACCAACTGATCAATTCACATGGTGAACTGATCAGCTCAGGCTAGTGATATGACTAGTTCACTTAGTGAACCAATCGGCTCAGACAGGTCGGCCGAAGGTTCTAGTGACTTTCCCGAATCATGAGAAAAGTTGATTGTTTCACTTGTTGAATTTGATTGGTACAAGGATTAATTGTGGACATTAATTAAAAATGAATTGAAAATTAAATTGCAAAATAGGAAACTGAGCGAGATGACCATCTCACAGTTTGCAAGTTCTAGAATATTCATGATTCTGGAACCTTCTACTCCTGCACTGATCAGGAACCCTGACATTGGCCTCTACCAAAAATAGAGGGGTATTGGCGACTTCCCAAGACACACAATTGAGAATTAGTTGCTCAAATAATTATTGTCTTTTCTAGTTGTGGTAACCAATAGAGACTAATAAAGTCCTACCCGGTAAAGGGAGGGATAGCAAGGGAGAGAACAACTAAGTATCAGTTGTGGGAGAGTACGTCGGCTGTAGTACACTGATATAAGGTGACAACTCCTTCATGTTGGCTCTGGTAGCATGATGTGGAGTTCCAGATGGTTTCTGTGGAATACTCTAGAGGCGAGGTGGGTTTTTCATGTCACTAGGAGGACATCTTCAACCCATATTACGTGATAGGACCGCAAGAGACGCTGTAGAATTTGTTCCAGTCTATTGCCCATGGGGAAGACCAGGAGCTACACAAACACCGTTCAAGAGCAACTAGAAGACAGTTGCACATCTACATCGATGGGGAGTATGTCAAGGGACTTCCTCTAAGATTAGGTATATACTAAAAACTATCCTTTTTCATTACATAGTTGTTGACGTGATCCACCAGTTTATGGGAATATGGCAATAATGTTTTGTTTGCGCTGCCTGTATCTGCACTGTATTTTCCTACAGTGGTATCAGAGCTACACTAATCTATAATATTATGGGATAATTGATATGATTGGATTTTGGTTTTATCATTTAATTACAATAATTTCTTGTCCAATCAAATACCACAATAATACCAAACTAATATATATATATATATATATATATATATATATATATATATATATATATATATATATATATGAAATTTACATGATGGTGGATATGTAGCATTATTATGTCCAATAACCCCTATTATATGTGCATAGTTCAGTGGTTGGTTAATCATGTTTATCTCGATCTACAAATCGAGCCTCTATCTTATCTCCCCAATGTAAAGTTAATTCTTTCCTATCCGTGCTCCCCTCAAATGTAACTCAAGGTTTCTCTATAATCATGTAATAGTAGGATAGTTTACTCTCCTATTATGATGAAGAAGAAAGATTTTGTGATGATGCCAACTGACCGTCTCGAAAATGGATCGACTGGCTGGAGGACCGAGGAAGACTAGAAGGACAAGCTAAACCAATTGCCTGGTGCAGCCAACCAATCGACTGGAGGATCCAATAGATGGTGGACAGAAGAACAAGATGACATGTGAGATGACCAAATGACTATACAAGAGGCGAGCTGATCAGTTCAAAGGCTGAATCGATCAACCCGGATCGGCAAGCATGGATCTTCATCAACAATAGGTTTCTCCATGTGATGTAGACCTAGGTTGTGGTAATTCCTTGTGGCTCCAAGGAATTACATTAGGTTGGCGTTAACCATCTCTTTTTTTTATTGCATATTTTCATTGTGGGATATATCATGTATATGATACATACTCTATATGTTGTAATTGGAAAAAGTATATGCATCTATAAATACAAAACCCCTTAGAAAAATATTAAGTCTAAGATGCTCTCCATTAGAAACACACATGAAAATATTGTTCGACTAAGCATACGTTATGCCCTCGCATAGAGCGCCGTCTATCTCATAGAAGTGTGATGGTAGATATGTAGGTTCTTGCTTTGTAGGGTGCATATCTATCATGTTGAATATTCGTTCAAACTTAACTGGTGATTCTTAGAGCATCTAGGCCCAGAGGCATAGAAATGATTATTGCAAGGAGTTGCGCATATCATCTATTTGGAATTGCATATGATGCAATTAGCAAAAGTTGCCTACACTTATAATTGACTATGTATTGCGGCGTTGGTCAGATAGTAGTTGGATTATGTTGGATCTGGCCAACTAGAATATTGTACAGTATAATATTCCGAATTGATACACAAGGGTTATCAAATTGAACAAAATAGTGGCAGCGATAATTAATTAAAGTCCTAGTTATTATCATTAACTTGTCAAATCAAAATTCTTTTGAAAAGTTGCAATGTTTCTTTATAGAATCAAATGTCAAATACAAACACATTCAAATTTTGATTTCTCCTTAAGAAGGACGAAATGTGATACAGTTTTGTAATTGTTAAAGGACTTTGAGAACTATTTTCATTAACGAGAAAAATCTCTATGTACTTGAAAGACCAGATCCAGAAGGACCCAATCCAAATGCGCCTAAGGCTGAAATGGATTCTTACATGTAGCATGCCAATGATGATATAGACATTGAATTCCTTATGCTATGCCAGATGAACTGTGAGTTTCATAAACAACATGAAAACATGTAGATTCTATCGATGGTAACACATCTTAAGAATCACGTAAAGCTATGAAGGTATGATGTCTCCAAGGTGTTGTTTGAGAGAAAACTGACAAAGGGAGATCTAGTACAAGCACATGTGCTCAATATGATTAGACATGTGGACAGATTGGGATTTCTATCAGGTCAATAATTGACCACGATTATGATTCTACAAATATTTCATGAATCATATAGTCAGTTTATAAAATACTTGGTGTGCTAATGTCAAAGAAAGAAAGAAGAAGTTCAAATCTGTGACCGTGATCAATGAAAGTGAGTCCTAGGGCAAAGGCAAGGCCAAGAAAAGTTTTGAATCTAAGCTAAAGTCCAAGTCTTCTGCATTAAATTTATGGAGAAGGGTAAGTAGAAAATGAATATGTCTTTTCACTTAATGGACTAAAGAAAATAATGTGCCACCATTTTCACTTCTATGGACATTGGAAAGGAACAATCCTCTATATAGAGGATATCAGAAAGAAGATGGAGATAGATATCTCTACTTCATGACCTGAGTAGAAGTAAGCTAGAGCTGTATGGAGCAAGGGTATCACCTCTATAGTTGGAAGTTGTCATTCATGGGCACATAAGAGAATTACTGAACTGCAATTATGTACTATGATGAAAACATCATATGTCTTGTGTGACAAGAACATCATGTATAATTTAAAAGATATGATCTTTTATGTCAATGCCCTATGTCTTATAAACCATACTAGATAGTTTTAGAGAAAAATGTGTATGACACATATACTAAATGACCTGATGAATCAAACAATCAGTGCCTATAGCATTGTCATCTAGAGTGCATAAATGAGAAATGCATTTCTAGAATCGATATGATGCTTATCTAGACTCTTTTGGTTATTGAACCAACAGAGACATGCAAGTCTTATTTGTTATGACAAAAGTATATTCACTAGATGTAGTGGGAGAATGAATATTCTATTAGGGATAGTACATATTGATGTACATAAGACCTTTTTGAATAAATGCTAAAGGTATTTGAAAGTACTTCATTATATATTTATTGATGCTATCAGTAAACATTGAAGCTTGTATTTCATGAAATACAAATCTGAATCTCTTGAAGTATTCAACAATATCATAAATGAAGTACATAACTAACTTGGTAAACATATTAAGATGCTTCGATGTGAGCAACATTGAGATATTTTAAACCAAGAGTTTTAGAAACTTTTGGGCAATGATGATAATGTATCATGATGTACTCCACCTGAAACACAAACATAGTGTATCATTAAAGTGTATTAGTAAGAAGGAATCAACCTTGTTACTCATGGTGAGATTATCAATAAAATCTAGTTGATCTTTCAATTTCTTTTTGGGCAGATGATTTACAATTAAATAATGTACCGTCTAAATTGGTTTAAGAGACACTATATGAGATATGGCATTGAAGGTGTCCTGATGTGTCTTTTATAGGTGGTTAGGGATAAATGTTTACATAAGAAAATTGTTTCTTAAAAGATTTTTCTACAACATCACATAAATGTTATTTTGTTGAAATACTACTTTTATCCCAATCTAACAACAAAGGTGCTTGTGGCTAGGATGGCTGCATTCCTAAAGAGGAACATAGTTTTAAAGGAATAAGTTGGAACAAAAATGGAACTCGAAATGTTCAAGGCAAACAAAAGTTGCCTACACTTATAATTGACTATGTATTGCGGCGTTGGTCGGACCATAGTTGGATTATGTTGGATCTGGCCAACTAGAACATTGTACACTATAATATTCTAAATTGATACACGAGGGTTATCAAATTGAACAAAATAGTGGCAGTGATAATTAATTAAAGTCCTAGTTATTATCATTAACTTGTCAAATCAAGCAAATCAAAATTCTTTTGAAAAGTTGCAATGTTTCTTTATAGAATCAAATGTCAAATACAAACACATTCAAATTTTGATTTGTCCTTAAGAAGGACGAAATGGGATAAAGTTTTGTAATTGTTAAAGGACTTTGAGAACTATTTTCATTAACGAGAAAAATCTCTATGTACTTGAAAGACCAGATCCAGAAGGACCCAATCCAAATGCGCCTAAGGCTGAAATGGATTCTTACTTGTAGCATGCCAATGATGCTATAGACATTGAATACCTCATGCTATGCCAGATGAACTGTGAGTTTAATAAACAACATGAAAACATGTAGATTCTATCGATGGTAACACATCTTAAGAATCGCATAAAGCTATGAAGGTATTATGTCTCCAAGGTGTTGTTTGAGAGAAAACTGACAAAGGGAGATCTAGTACAACCACATGTGCTCAATATGATTAGACATGTGGAAAGATTGGGATTTCTATCAGGTCAATAATTGACCACGGTTATGATTCTACAAATGTTTCATGAATCATATAGTCAGTTTATAAAATACTTGGTGTGCTAATCTCAAAGCAAGGAAGAAGAAGTTCAAATCTGTGACCATGATCAACAAAAGCGAGTCCTAGGGCAAAGGCAAGGCCAAGAAAAGTTTTGAGTCTAAGATGAAGTCCAAGTCTTCTACATTCAGTTTATGGAGATGGGTAAGCAGAATATGAATATGTCCTTTTCACTTAATGGATTAAAGAAAAGAATGTGCCACCATTTTCACTTCTATGGACATTGGAAAGGAACAATCCTCTGTATAGAGGATCTCAGAAAGAAGATGGAGATAGAGATCTCTACTTCAGGACCTGACACTACTACAGAAATGGCTTATAAAGTCAGTTTTGAAGGTGTCGGTTGTATACAAAAACCAACACATAAACCCTACTATGTCAGTTTTTAACAGAAACCGACATCCAACCCATGAAGGTCGACCAGACACGGGTACCGCTTTTATTAAGTGTCGGTTAATTAATAAAGAACCGACACCTAAACTCAACCGCCAAACCCAAAATTCCAGCAAAAAAATTGGCTCCAATATTTTACATATTGCGTCGGTTCGTAACTAAATAACCGACGACTAAATGGTATTCGTGAGATAGGAATAGTTGTCGGTTGTCGTTTAATCAAAAACCGACGACTATAATATAGTATAGGTGTCGGTTTTTGCAAACGAACCGAAACTGTTGGTTTAGTTGTCGGTTTTTTAAATAACCGACATGTATTTTCAACTTAATAGCTCACCCTGCCCGAACGATTCTTCCCATTTCCCTATTTCGTTCCCGATTTCCCTAGCTCCGGCGATTTCTTGCTCCCTACCGCCGTTCGTGCTCCGTCGCCGCCGCTCCTTCCTCCGTTCTCGCCGCTCGTCGCCGTCGAGTGAGAAGCAGTCGGTTCCCGCCCGCCCGCCGGCCTCCCTCTCCGCCGTCGCCGGTAGCAGCTAGGTCTCCTAGCCTCGCCGCCCTCTCCGCCGCTCCTCTCTTTGCTGCCAGAAGCTGCTAGGACTTACTCCGGCCACTGCTCCTCATCCCTCAAGGTGCCCGTCCTGCCTTCTTCTTCTTCCTCTGCTCGTCTTCCCTCAAGGTGCCGCCCTACTGCTGGGCATTTTTTTTTAAAATTTATTTACTTCCTATGAGAATCAGTTTTAATTAGGGATCATACACATATTGATGTCTAACACCTAAATGAATATCTAGTTAGTGTATTTTCCTAGTATCGTGAAAGATTCTCAATCGTGTGTATCAAATGGGATTCTTATATATATTCAGATCTTAATGTTATAAATGGAAGACTCGAATGTTATAAAATCCCATCAAAGTAGGTAGAAACAACTTATATATATTCAGATCTTAATAATTCCATGAAGTGCACATTATCTTACTCAGGAAAAGTATGTGTATAATGTAGGATTAGTTCCATATAATGGTTCTATTTTAGTAAGCACCTAGAAACCCATCCAAGATTTACTCATTAGGAGCATTTCCTCGTTTGTTCTCTAAGTACATTTGTAGACTTCTTTTCAAGCTATCATGTCTACCACAATAAAGTTGGTTATGACAAGCAATAAAAGGTTAACTAATGTTATACAACTTTTTCTGAAAATATATAACATCGTTATATGTACTTACACTTTGTTAATACTAATATTGTGCAGTCTCTGTCCAATCATAACAGTCACTATGAACTGGGCCTCTATGTCAATGTTAATGTTCCCTATTGAAGAACAATTGGACATCATCCTAGATGATCGTTCCTTAAACCAATTGGTCATACCCAAACATTGGCGTTTTCTAAAAGGAAGACACTACATGCCTGGTAAAGTGACCATAACTTTTGGCAATTATTCACATGTTATCGAGGTTGAGTATGATTTGGCGGGAAATCTTGTATCAAAATCCGGTTGGCGTGATTGGATTGGAGAGATGCATGTGGTCTGTTGCAACAGGCTTTTTCTCCGTCCAGTTGGCCATAATTCCATCAAAGTTTGGATAACCAACAACAACTGTGACGTGTATTTTACTACGCGCTAAAAACGCAAGTGTACGCGTCGAGTAATATAGGCCTTGTGAGGCCCGAGTCGAACTCAGGGATACGTGAATTATTGGAGACTTCTACTAACTAATCGCAATCAGCTAGACCGATTAACAAAGTAGGGTTTTGTTGTTCAAATTAAAAGAAAATAAAAATCAAACAAAGAAAACAATCGATTAAAGGTTAATTTAATCAATTAAAAGGGATATCTTTAGGATGGAGGTTTCACCGCGGGTCAACATTGTATTAGATTTCATATAATTCCTCACACTTCTCTCTCTATCCGAGTAGTGGCCTGAAAACAGAATTACCCACTGTCATGGTGTAATTCACTACTTAGATTTAGGTTGATTCCACCGTCGTAGTAATCATTCCCCTAAACTAAGCGCATTAAGATCGGTCCCTCAGTTCCCACCATTAATTTTACAACTCCTTTGTCAAGGGTTTTATTAATTAATGTAGAATTCGTCTCTTTTCAACCGTTAATCCTTCTGTCGAAGTGATTAAGGGCATTAAGTTATTATTATGGTGATCAAGCATAACAATAGAAATGGAGAAAACGAATCTATACCACGGATTTGAGAGAAAAATATGAATTATCAATATAAAATCATCATACAATGTATCCCCGGGCTACTCCCGGTCCTAAAGATTGAGGGTTTTAGCCTCTCATGTTCATCTTACACGAATACATGGTAGAAATTGGGGAATTCATAATAAAAATGTGAAATAAATGGGAAAACCCCTAAACGGAGAAGAACCGGTGGATCCTTGGCGTAGAACACAAGCTTTCCCCCCTGTCGGTGGTGGAAATTGTCTTCGGCAGCGTCCGAATCACCCGGGATGAGCTTCTCGGCCTCCGTTCTCCTTTTTCTCCTCCTCGGCACTCGTGCAAAACCAATAACGAGATAATCCTCCTTCTGGGCGGCCGTCATTAGGTATAAGTCCCTAATTAGGTCGTCAAATAATGACAGCCGTCCGATTGATATCAAAACAGATCCAACGCATATCTGCCGGCGTCGATACCATCGACGCGGGTCGATGGTATCGACCCAGCAGATTAGCGGCAGCTTTCCTTTCCTTTATTCTGAGCGCCTGTGGTGATCTCGATACCATCGACGTAGGTGTCGATGGTATCGACTCCTTTAGCGTCGGTTGTTGTCGTTTAGCGACGCTGTAGCTCTCCTTGTGTCGATGGTATCGACTTCATCCTCACCAGCAGCCTGGAGACATCTCGATGCCATCGACATGGGTGTCGATGGTATCGACTCTGTATTGCTTTTCTCGGCTGACAACCTGTAGCTTGGTCGATGGTATCGACTTCCGTCGATGGTATCGACGGAAGCAGATACTTGTTCTTCCTGAAATTTCACAACAGGCCCAAGTAAATCCACACAATTTATAATAAGATGATAAATAATGCTCAAAATAGTAAAACAAAGGGGATTTGATATAAAATGATGGCAAAGACCAAATAAAGTGAATTATGCAATAATATCCATGAAAATGAGTAATTAAGGCACAAAACACATATGAAATAGGTCTCTAAGTGCGACTCAAAATCATCGCATCAAACTACGAGACCCCCGATCATCTACTGTGGTATGAGCGCACGGCGTCAGATATCATCTATGAGGAATCTGAATCTGAGGCCCCTTTCAGTTCAGATTTGTCTAAATACAGCGAGGAGCTTCGTGACACAGCTTCATCATCAAAAAGAAGTTATTGATGCGGGACCATGTTGGTGTAGTATTTAGTTGTCTATGTATCTTGACTTGTCTGTATTAATAGTTTTTTTAATTATGCGCATGTTTAGGGGTACACCAACCCCTTTGTTTAGTTATTGTTTAGGGGTACACCCCTGTGTGTGGATGTAAAAAGAGATTAATGAATGGAACTGAAAGTTGCTACATGAATGCTTATAACTGAAGTGTGTGTTCACATGAATGTTCCCATTTGCATGATTACACTAATATTTTCTCATATTGTTTAGTCTATTTTAATATGACATACTTGCTTATATCTTGCTTAATGATGAACTGTAATGCACACATGAGACATGCTTGGAATGTAAATGATGAACTTTTCCCTAAATTGCCAATCATGCTTTTAAAGACATCAATAATCACCCTAACTTGAAGAACTAGGATTTTAGGTATAAGAATGACAATACATTATTTGTTGGCCTAGAAACCCGTCCAAGATTTACTCATTAGGAGTAAATCTTGGATAGTCCCCGGTTTGGGACTGTTCTTGAATACCTAATCTCGCTTAGGATGTAAGTGTATAATGTGTATTGGGTTTTCAAGAAAATTTTGGCAGCATTTCCCCGTTTGTTCTCTAAGTACATATGTACTTGGAGAACAGCGGGGAAATGCTGCCGAAATTTTCTTGAAAACCCAATACACATTATACACTTACTAGTGAGATTAGGTGTTCAAGAATGGATAGGTGGTACACATTTATTATATATAATAATGACATCACATGTATTTGTTAACCCTAGACCCTAATCTTGTCCTAATATATACTTGTTTTCTCTTTGATCATAGAATGGATAGATTATGGATGTCCATTCGCAATCGCTGCACCCCAGAGTTTATTTTTGGTCTTCACCAGTTCATTAAATTTTCCGAGGAACATAGGAAACAACCTGGAGATAGGTTCTACTGTCCATGTAGACATTGCGGTAACAACTTGAAAGTCAACACTGGTGACGAAATCAAAACTCATGTCCTGTGCAACGGGATTATACAAGGCTATACAGAATGGCACTGGCATGGAGAGATTTCAAACCCGAAACCAGTGGATGTCGATAGCAGTGCTTGTGTGGAAGAAGAAATTGCCTACGATGACGTAGATGTGAATGAACCAGTTCCAGTAGACATCGTTGATGCGATGCTGGATAGTTGTGGGGTAGAGCACACCGATCCACCTCCCATTTTTAGAAACATTGTGCATGATGCTGAGATGCCATTATACACAGGTTGTACTAAGTTTACGAAGCTTAACGTTGTGTTGAGATTGTATAAGTTGAAAGCTAACAACAGATGGAACGACAAAAGCTTCACGTCATTGCTGTCTTTGTTTAAAAAAAATGCTTCCTGAAGGAAACGAGCTGCCAATCTCAACATACCAGGTAAAGAAATTGTTGTGTCCAATGGGAATGGATGCCAAGAAGATACACGCATGCCCTAATGATTGTGTATTATTTCAAAAGGACTATGCATATTTGAAAGATTGTCCAAAATGTGGTGCGTCACGGTATAAATTGACGACTTCGGGGGAGTCCAAAACTGGTTCTCCTGCCAAGGTGATGTGGTATCTACCTATAATATCACGGTTTCAATGCTTGTTTTCCAATCCGATAGATGCGAAGAATTTGAGGTGGCATGCAGATGTTAAGAAAAATAATGATGGGATCCTACAACATGCGTCTGATTCCCCACAGTGGAAGAAGATTGATGTATTGTACCCTGAATTTGGTGAACAAGTCAGGAATCTAAGACTTGGGCTTTGTACATACGGGATGAATCCGTACGGGACATTGAGCAGCCAACATAGAACTTTGCCAGTCATGCTTGTTCTATACAATCTTCCTCCCTGACTGTGTATGAAAAATAAGTACGTAATGATGTCGTTGTTGATATCGGGCCCTAAACAACCTGGAAATGACATCGATGTTTATCTTGAACCTTTGATTGATGACTTAAAGAAACTCTGGGGTGAAGGTGTGATGACCTATGATGCTTCACGAAGAGAGACATTTCGTTTGCATGCTATGTTGTTTTGCACTATTAATGACTTTCTAGCATATGAGAATTTGTGTGGATATAGTGTCAAAGGAGCTAAAGCGTGTCCTATATGTGAAGAGAACACTGATTCAACAAGACTAAAACATGGCGGTAATAATGTATATCTCGGTCATCGAAGGTTTCTTCCAAAATTCCATCCGTATCGTAGGAAGCGCAAAGCATTCAATGGATTGAATGAGGAACGCAGTGCACCTAAACCTATACCAGGGGAGGTTGTTTATGAAAGAATAAAAGACTTTGTCAATGAATTTGGTAAGAGATCACAATGTACTACACGGAGTGACAATTCTTCATTCAAGAAGAAGTCAATATTTTGGGATCTTCCTTATTGGAGTTCTTTGACAGTCAGACATTGTATCGATGTAATGCACGTTGAGAAAAATGTCTATGATAGCATCATTGGTACTCTGTTAAATATACCAGGTAAGACTAAAGATGGGATAAAATCCAGACTGGACCTACGTGAAATGGGAATAAGGTCAGAATTAACAGAAATACGTGAAATGGGTAGTAAAAAAACATACTTACCTCCCGCATGTTACACGTTGTCTAGAAAAGAGAAGAAAGCTTTTTGTGAATGCTTGATAAATGTTAAGGTGCCACATGGTTACTCATCCAACATCCGTAGATTGGTATCAATGAAAGATCTGAAGTTGATAGGACTTAAATCTCATGATTGTCACACTCTAATGCAACAAATATTGCCCGTGGCAATTCGATCTATATTGCCAAAGCATGTAAGGTTTGCAATCACCAGACTTTGTTTCTTTTTCAACAGTCTCTGCAGCAAAGTTATTGACCCTGAGACTCTCGATAATTTGCAAAGAGAAGTGGTTGTTACCCTATGTCAGCTTGAGATGTATTTCCCTCCTTCGTTCTTTGATATCATGGTACATCTTGTTGTCCACTTGACTAGGGAAGTGAAAATCTTGGGCCCGGTTTTCTTGCATTGGATATATCCCTTTGAACGATACATGAACATTTTTAAAGGTGATGTTCGAAACCGTTATCGGCCTGAAGGGAGTATTATTGAAGGTTATGTGGCGAGAGAGGTTATGGATTTCTGCAATGACTTTCTCAGTGGTAATGACACTCCTGATAATGACAAGAATATTGATGAGCTATTTGGCAAAGGAATTTTGGGATCACGTGTGAAAGTAATCAGTCGTGAGCAGTTGGAACAAGGTCATTTGTATATTTTACACAACATGGACGAAGTGAACGTTTATATCGAGGAACATACCAATTTCATCAAAAGACAATATCCTCGAGCCAATACAATGTGGCTTGCTAGAGAGCATAACAAGACTTTTATTAAGTGGTTTGAAGATAAAGTCTTACATCAACTATCTCAAACACCAGATGATATTACTAAAACTATCAAATGCCTCGCCTTTAAACCAAAGTTGACTGTTATGTCTTATGAAGGGTATGACATTAATGGATTCACATATTACACAAAGCGCCAAGATGATAAGAGTGTCGTCCAAAACAGTGGGGTCACCCTTCAAGCATCGACTATGTTTTTTGCAAGTGCAAAGGATAAGAGTCCACGTGAAGCTAAAATGTCATATTACGGTGTCATTGAAGAGATATGGGAATTTGACTACATAGATTTTAGAATTCCGCTCTTCAAATGTAACTGGGTTGATAACACCAAAGGAGTTATAGTGGATGAATTGGGTTTCACTTTAGTGAACTTTGAAAAGATTGGCGAGAAGGCTGAACCATTCATATTGGCATCACAGGCGAAACAAGTATTTTATATCGATGATCCTGCAAATGATAAATGGTCAGTTGTTCTTCATGGTAAAAGACAGTTCATTGAAGATCCTATAGATGAAGAAGAGTACTATGATAAATATGATGACTCCAATCCATTCTCAGTTGGGTTGCCAACTCCAGAAAATATTGAAGCTAATGATGACTTATATGTGCGCGGAGATCACAATGAAGGATTGTTAATTGATAAAAGATCACAATTTTAGATGCATGCATGTTTATATTTTTTTATTGAAGCTAAATGTTTACTTTTTTAATATCAATATCATTTTCTGATTTGATGTTTCATTATCTTCTAGTTAATACAAATGCTAAACATTGTGGGAGAATGCTAAAGAACTATAGGACCAATCTCACCTGGGATTACATATGCGATGCTGAGAGTAGGTTCTTGATCTATTCCAATTCTAGACATTGATCAGTATTTCACTAACTCTACACTAATAATTTTTGTTTGTATTCTCTTTGAAAAATAAATATAGGAAGAAGGCTATGCAGGACGGACATGACATAGCTATGCAGGATATGCAGGATATGCAGGAAGAAGCCCCAATGAAGAGAAGCAGGATACAGATACAATACATAAAGTGCAGCACACACAAGTGGTTCAGATTCATATAACAACATGACAGACTAACACATATATAGTGCATAACAACATCAACGCCGAATTTACATACAACACTAACTTAGTACATATATAGTGGGACTAAGGTGACGATACCACCTGCTAAAATAGGTTACCGACTACATGTTACGACTGGGAGGTCGTGATTCAACAACGTATGCATTAGCAGGAGGACAAACAGATCACCATATGAGGACAAACATATGGTGATCTATTTGTCCTCCTGCTAATGCATACTGTTGCTGAATCACGACCTCCCAGTCGTAACATGTAGTTGTCGGTAACCTGTTTTACCAGGTGGGATCGTCACCTTATAAGTCCCACTATATATGTACTAAGCTAGTGTTGTATGTAAATTCGACGCTGCTGTTGTTATGTACTATATATGTGTTAGTCTGTCATGTTGTATGGACATCGATTGTATTGCTCAGGTATTATATAGTCTCATTAGATAATATGAAATATATCAATCTTATTTATAGCTCATTAATTATATATATACATCATTTTCTTTACAGGTGTTTAAAGCTGACCCCACTACAGGAACGGACTTACCAGATGTACATGCTCCCTATACGATGGGAGAATTAAATAAAGTAAGAGAAGAATGGGCAACAACCATATAAATAGTGGGGGCTTTAAAATATAATTGGGATCCTGATAGCGAATAATGACTAAACAATGATATTTTGTAAATGAATTTCTGAATTATAATATATGTGTGAATGTTTCTACATGTCTGGATGTTTCTACATGTGTCTGAGTGAAAATGAATGAAAGTGTTGGTTGCTATATTAATGTTTATACATGTGTGAATGTGAATGAATGGAACTACAGATTGCTAGCTACATGAATGTTTCTAAATGTGTGAAAATAAAATGGAACTACAGGTTGCATTGCTAAATGCATGTGTGAATATTTTTGTTGTTAATTTTGCAGGTTTGTGGCCTGTTGTCGGCTGATATCAATGGATGTCGTAAAACCTGCAGTTCATAACTGAACTGAACATGTTTCTCATCCTGCGACCAGCCACAGCAGGTCTGCAGGCTGACAGAAAAAAAAACACAATAGGCGTCAGTTATTTGTATAAAACCGACGCTAAATAGGTTACAGTGTTGGTTTTTAATAGAAACCGACGTCTATTTCCTTAACACCACGGTCGTGCTGTCCAGCACAGCCAAGTTGGGACTTATATGGTGTCGGTTATTAACTAATAACCGACGCCTATAGTGCCCAAGTTGGCGCCCTCCTGTGGCGCGAAGATATATGTCGTCGGTTATTTGTAAAAAACCGACACTGATAGTGCCCAAGATGGCGCCCTTTCTGTGGCGCGAAGGGTTTGGGCGTCGGTTTCGTATCTAATAACCGACGCCTATAGTGCCATGATGGCGCGTTTTCAGTGGCGCGCGAAGAGTTTGGGCGTCGGTTTTGGAACTGACGCCTAATGGGTGAGCTTTTAGTGTCGCCCACATAGGTGTCGCTCAGAAACCGACACTAAAGGCTTTAAATAACCGACACTAAAGGTAGGTTCTGTAGTAGTATGAGTAGAAGTAAGCTAGAGCTGTATGGAGAAAGGGTTTCACCTCTATAGTTGGAAGTTGTCATTCATGGGCACATAAGAGAATTACTGAACTGCAATTATGTACTATGATGAAAACATCATATGTCTTGTGTGACAAGAACATCATGTATAATTTAAAAGATATGATCTTTTATGTCAATGCCCTATGTCTTATAAACTATACTAGACAGTTTTAGAGAAAAATGTGTATGACACATATACTGAATGACCTGATGAATCAAACAATCAGTGCCTATATCATTGTCATCTAAAGCGTATAAATGAGAAATGCATTTCTAGAATCTATATGATGGTTATCTAGACTCTTTGGTTATTGAACCAACAGAGACATGCAAGTCTTATTTGTTGTACAATATGACAAAAGTATATTCACTAGATGTAGTGGGAGAATGAATATTCTATTAGGGATAGTACATATTGATGTACATAAGTCCTTTTTGAATAAATGCTAAAGGTATTTGCAAGTACTTCATTATATATTTATTGATGCTATCAGTAAACATGGAAGCGTGTATTTCATGAAATACAAATCTGAATCTCTTGAAGTATTCAACAATATCATAAATGAAGTACATAACTAACTTGGTAAACATATTCAGATGCTTCGATGTGAGCAACATTGAGATATTTTAAACCAAGAGTTTGAGAAACTTTTGGGCGATCATGATAATGTATCATGATGTACTCCACCTGAAACACAAACATAGTGTATCATTAAAGTGTATTAGTAAGAAGGAATCAACCTTGTTACACATTGTGAGATTATCAATAAAATCTAGTTGATCTTACAATTTCTTTTTGGGTAGATGATTTACAATTAAATAATGTACCGTCTAAATTGGTTTAAGAGACACTATATGAGATATGGCATGGAAGGTGTCCTGATGTGTCTTTTATAGGTGATTAGGGATAAATGCTTACATAAGAAAATTGCTTCTTAAAAGCTTTGTCTACAACATCACATAAATGTTATTTTGTTGAAATACTACTTTTATCCCAATCTAACAACAAAGGTGCTTGTTGCCAGGATGGCTGCATTCCTAAAGAGGAACATAGTTTTAAAGGAATCAGTTGGAACAAAAATGGAACTCGAAATGTTCGAGACAAACAAGCAGACATTCAACCTAAAAAGGCACAATGGGAATAAAGAGAATCACAAGCTATTGTGGAATCTCAAGTTCTTTATGTAACACATATAACTCATAGTTCTAGTAGAACACACCTTGAGTTTGAAAGATGATAATATTTCTAGTAGAAAACACCTTGAGTTTGAAATATTATAATACCTTATAACTTAGAAAGGTGGTAAGTTGATCATAAATGATGAATCAACAACATACCTAGAAACTATTAAGGGACCAAAATATGATAAATGGCTTGAGGCCATGAGATCCACGATGGAATCTGTGTACACCAACAAGGTATGACCTTGTTGGATCCACATGAAGGGGTAAATCCCATAGGGTGCATTTGGTTCTTTGTAAGAGGACCAACATGGAAGGGTAAATTGGTTGAAAATAGTTTCGTTGTAGTTGAGCTAAGGGTTTGACTCTTTCTTCTAAGTTTATTCGGTGTACACATTGAGCTGGGCTCAAACCTTTGATTTCATCCACTGAGTACCCTATCACCTTCCTATGTTGTTTAAGCTCGTTTATCATCTTCTCCTCTTGATTCTCTGTCAAAGTGGATTTTTTATGATCACATGATTACTTTTCTGATCATATAGAAATTCGTATTTCATACCTTCTACCAGTTGCTTCAATTTTGGCTTGGGCTTGGGTGCCTCCTTTTCTTCAAGGTGTTTTCTCCAGCCAGGCTTACTTCATAGTTTCTATTGTACCCTCCTCATCACTATTGTATTCCTCCTTAAGATGATTCATATAATCTAGAATCTCCACAACTTTAGTATCTTCAACACTTGGATCAGGGTTGTTGAGAGCTCGCATGAGAGAATCAACCATCGCTCTATCCTCTTATACTTTCTCATAGAATTGGTTGTAGTTGTCCATGAAGTAGACCAACTCAAACAGGAAGGGTCCTCTCATAGCATCCTAAATGTAAAAGGTGATGAGATCATTCCCTACTCATAGAGTGATCATTCTTGCTTCCACGTCAATCAAAGCTCTAGTTGTCGTGAGGAAAGGTCTCCCAAAAATCATGGGGCAAGTTGGGTCCTCCATAGTGTCTGTTACAACAATGTCACAAGGAATGAAAAACCATCCTACTCGAATCAAGACATCTTCTAGAACTCCTACTACATATGTGAAAGTATGATCGACCAACTAGATTCTCATCCTAGGTTTTTACCATGTCAGTGAGTCAAAGCCTCTGAGCTAAAGTTAGACATGAGGCTAATACTTTGCCCAAGATCTTCCTTTCCTTACCTCATTATCTCTAACGTTGAAAGGGATAGTGAATGCCCTAGATCTTTTTTTTGTTGGCATCTTAGCTTGAACAAAGGCACAAGACATTCTGGCTAGTTCCACCGTCTCAATGTGGTATCCCTTCCCTATTTTCATAATTATATCTTTGAAGAACTTAGCATACATTGGCATTTATTTGATAGCATCCAAAAGGGGAACATCTAGGTGCAGCTTCTTCATTGCTTCCATAGATTTCTCATACCTTTTTTCTTTAGATGGACCTTCATCAGCTTCTAATAGAAAGGAACCCTTAGTGAGTAAGGATCCCTTCTAGTGAATTCTTTCTTAGTAGGGTCGGGCTTATTTTCTTTTATAGTCTTCTTTCCTTTCCCTTTTTCTTTGTCCTTATCCTTCTTAGAAGTCTCTCCTTCATCAAGCACTTCCTCCCCTATGATTGGTTCAGGTTGTGATTTAGTAGCAACATTACCTTCTTTATGAACCTTGTTTTTTTGGTTTTCCAGAATTTTTCCGAGAAAAGAGTAGTCATATTTGCGATCTCAGTCTTAGATAAGATCTTTCCTTGAGGATTCTTATTAGTTCAGACAATTATTCTAGATGTAGATCAATTTTTCTTTGGTGTGTCTACATATCAAAGATTTGAGTCTGCAACATGCTTAAAACACCTATATTGGTTATAGAACTCTCAGTCAATTGACCATGCACTATTTCCTACCTCTTCGCAAACTCAAAGAGCTCAGTCATCATGTTAGGTTCACTTCCACTCTTATTCTGACTTTGATCCTGGCTTTGTCTATTTGAATTTCTATTTTGACTTTTTCCTTGTCCTTGGCCTTTTTAGTTGTTTTTGTTCTACTGGTAATTCGTGGTTCAGGTGAACTGAGTCTGTTGTTCTTCTCTTTCAAATCCTAATGGTGTTTTAGACGAACCTCTTAGCTGATGGGAATTTTTGGCAGCATCGTTGTTTCCATAATTGAAACCAGGGTGATCTAATCTCTTAAAATTAACATAAAAACATTCTCAGTCTCTTCCTTACTACTTTCTTCCTCCATCTGATTATAGATGCAGTTATCTATCTCATGGCCTCCTTCTCTACATGTAACACATTTCATGATTCTCTCCACAAGTTTCTTAGCTTTGCTCCCAAAGTCATTTAGTTGCTTGACATCTTGGCTATATTCTAGATCTGGGCAGTAATGGTTTTTAAAGTTTTTGACTATATAGATTCACCTTCAAGTGTTTCCTTCCTACCATGTTCTCTTTATTATTCCAATCTTTCTTGAAGTGTAGTCATATTTTCTATTATAACCATGGTCTTCTTTGGATTCTAACCCAAGAAATCACTTCTTGCTGTTGCAATTAGTGAAGTTCTCTCAGAAGGGGTGAGACCATTGTAGAATGTCATGACTAGAAATCTCTTTTCATAATTATGGTGAGGAAAATCCCTTAAATATTCTTGAAAACATTCCCATGCCACATATAGTTTTTCCCCTTGCTTCTGCATGAATCCAGTTATCTTATGCCTATTTTTGAGGGCCATCTCTACTGGGTAGAACTTGCTGACAAAAGAGTCATCCAGAGGTCCCCATCCATTAATGTTCTTTTCAGGTAAAGAAAGGTACCAAGACAGGTCTTTATCTCTCTAAGAGAAGTTAAACCCCTTGTAGTACTCCTCTCATCTTGTCAGTGTCACATATGTTTTTGTAGGCATCAAGATGATGCTAAGAGTTATCATCTCTGGAATTTCCTCCAAAAGATTTGTTCTGAGTCATATCAATCACTATAGGTTTTAGTTCAAAATTTGTTGCATCAAACCTTGGGATGACAACCGGGCACCTTGACTCATTGGCTCTGGTAGCGGCCAGCTCACACAGAGAAGGGACTCCATCATCATTGTCATCTTCATTGTTTTTGTCATTATTATATTCTTTCTCAGGGTTGTTTCTCCTATTCCTTCTCGCACGGGTACAACGTCCTTCATCACAGTGTCATTCCTCATGTTCCTCTTCATGATGTCATTCCTCAACATGATGTCGTTCCTCATCATGTGGAATTGGTATCGTGTGAGGTATTTCCTCTTGTTCGAATTCATCGGATTTGTGCTCTTCACACTCCGATTCAGTCTTTGGTGGAGGTCGAGCTTTCTCAACTCATGCATTTTGATCACTTCCAATATGTCTTCCCCTATGAAGTTGCATGTTCATGGAAGCAGGAGATAATGTTCACAATCCTCTCTCTCCAAGTTATGTAAATAGTTTGCACAACCGAGTTAGAAAATTGGACGCGTGAAAGGAAGTATTCAAGGCAGTTTAGATATAGTGGATCAAAATTAGTGCAGTCAAGTTTATTACTAAACTTGAGGCACATGTGTAAGTGAGGAAGTTTGGGTTCTCAATGATACTGATTTCCTTGTCCCCGAAATTGATGCCCAAAAGTTGATTGGCCTAAATCACACATCCAAAATGGAGTGGATCTATAGTAGTCAGACTCTTAAATTTATAACCAGACACTTAGGCCCCCACAACTATTATACTGGGTCTGATGTAGTAATTAGGGTAGATTCACAAGGACAAGGGTGGTTAATGCTAAAAATGTAAAACCTTTTCTCAGTTACACCAAATGAAAAGTGGGATGAAGGTTTGTGTTCCTTACACAATGATGGTACTATAACCAACAATGAAACAAAAATAAATTAAAAAATTAAGAAAATGATAAAACGAACAAGAAGAAACAACGAGTGATATGTTAAGTATGGATGGAATCTTTGGTCAGGTTTCGCCAACTAAGATCTCTCACCAACATGCACAACTCACACCAATTGTATACCCTTAGCAAGGTTACAAGAAATCATCATATATGTCTATTCCCTTGTGTCTTGAGTTTAGGATAGATCTAGATTATAAGGTTGTCTCTCTCTCTCAAGGTGGCAAATGAAAAATCATAAAATTACCATACGACCATTAGCTTAAGCATTCTAACATTCTCATGCATTCATGCAAATCCATAACACTTACATAAGGTTAGCACTACTCTTTTGAGGAACTAACAATCAAATATCACAAGATGGTACCTAATCATACGAGTGAAACTTTAGGAATAAGAGTATGGAGATAACCGTTGCTAAGGGCATATATATTCAAATGGATGTAAGTATATACATGTTGGGAGACCTTAGTGGCTACTCCCAATCCAAGCAAGATGTTTATCCACTCATAGTAATGAGTAGAAGTACATATCAACAATTATAGCAAGACATGAGAGAGAACGATAGAATGGAGTGAAATAGATGAAGGCTGGTGAACATATCTAGATGGGATGAAGGGGGATACACCAAGTATGACCACAAATGACCAAAACTGGTGTATGTCTTACTCACATCTAGACCTGGAGCTGGAACTAGGTGGTGGCTAGTCCTTTCAGAGGATAGGTCGATGGCATTGGTGATGGCGTAGATCTTCTCTCTCCTACAATTCTCATCTTCACAGATCAAAGACCAATGGTATGATGGATGGATGGATTTGGAGTGTAGTAACACTTTGTCATCTCCTCGATGTCATGACCCCCTTTAATGAATGAAATGGGTCTCTATTTATAGGTGCATGTAACCAACTTAAGATCCTTGTCAGCTGCTAAGGTGATGGGTATTTGTTGGTCGCCAAAATTGTGGGCTTGATGGTTGTTGAAGTGAGCTGAACACAACAGTGGTGTAGTTCTTGTGGTCACTATGATTAACCAATGTGAGTGACCGTTGAAGGCAAGACTTCATCAACTGCTAAAGAAGTGACCGTTGATGACTGTTGAAAAAACATCCTTCAACGGTCGCTGAGGTGATTTGTCCTTTGATCTAATGGGACTTAAAGATCAGCAACCCCAGATATGGCGAAAGGTTTATCGGTCGCTAAGTGTGAAAATGCACAGTGATCGTTAAGAATGATCAACAAGAGTTGACCTGTGGTAATCTTCGTTAGTCACCCAAGAGTCAGAACTTCAATGACCACTTGGCTTTGGGTGTCATTGACCGCTAAGAGGTGTATTATGTGCAAAAATCAAAATACGGGTGACACTAAATCATCACTGGTCGAAGATGATAAAACTATCTAGATAAAACATAGTAAAGATGCGAAAATAAGGATAAAATAGTGACTCAAATATCCAAAAATTGGATGTTATCAACTCCCCCAAACATAGAATCTAGCCCGTCCTTAGGCTAACAAGTAGAATTAAATCATCGAGTGACTTTAAAGAGATTCATTTAATTAATGTTTTTGGGAATGTGAAGAATATGATTACATCAACCTTAGATCAAGACATATGCATTTTGACTTGGTGTTCTCAATCCCAAGACTATTTCTTAGACTAGGAGTTGCGGTACTTGTTTAGCCTACCATGACTTTATAAGGAAGTATTTCCTCAACTTAATACACCAGTGACCCTTTTCTATGTTTTTTATGCACAAAGTTGCGGTTAAGGTAGCTTTCACACCTAACTTTTATTTTTTGGATATCCAATCTATTGTACTGAGGTAGGATAAAGCTACTGTATCTCATGCTTTTCTTCAGTTCTCTCAACCATATTTACTATTGCAATGATAGTGTTACCCGATTGGGTCGTGCCGTAATGTTAGGTGGTTGTGTGAGGTTCCCTTTGAAAGGCCTGTGTGTAAAATTTTGGCTTCTAGACTCCACTACTGGGCATGATATATCTCCATTTGAGTGAAGCAATACACGGGTCAGGTGAGGTCCTTCCACATCTTCTCGGACACAACTCTCATGATTTTGATCACTTGGATTTTATTTTGACTCACATGCTTTGGGGAGTATAGGATTTCAAGAAAGTTTTGGGATGCCATGCCTCTTTAGATCCCAAAGTAGGGATTTTTTAACTAGAAAGGGTAGTTGTTTCCTCTTTGTCAGGATTAAGTACTTCCCTACCTGTACTTAGAGTCAAGGTGATCAAGCAGGAGTGTGTTAGGTTGAGTCCTCCTTGCCTTTAGAGTTTATCATGGGGTAATAGACATTTCTTTGTATTTTGAAGTATCTTGAGGTAAGGTTGATGCTAAAAACATTATCACATTCAATTAATTAGGTAGATTAAGTATCCCAAATCCATCATTATTGAAATGATTATGCTAGGAGTTATCTTGAAGACAAGTAAGTCTGAGAATGGGAGTCCTAATTACATCTAGGAAAAATGAATCCCAAAATTTTTGTCTATTTTTTTTCTTCAAAATTTTCCTTACAAATGTGGGGATAAGTTAAAAAAAAAGTTATGTTCAAGATGAAAATTCTCTATATTGTGAAGTTAGTGAAGTAAAAAATCAGACAACTATATTAGATGAAAAGAGGGTACTTGAGGGGTATCTTTCGCACCTGTTTATGACTCCTCCTAAACATATCATGCATTTCGTCTTAGAGTGTCAAAGTTAAAGGTTAGAAATAAATGGGCTAGAATGGTGCTTATTTTCTTGTCTCTAATGTTAGCCACTTACAGTGAAGAAGCATATCAACGTAGACACCCGAAGCATGTGGTAGAACTCCTGCTACGTACTTTCTATCTTCATTCCTCATTCTACTAAGGCTTCCATCTAGTAAAGGCAATGGAAACCATAATTGTTAGATTGTTGTAACTGTTGAGGACTTCTATGATAGAATTGTGGCTTCTTAAAGTTCTTAGCTAGATTGTAGTTGTATCCTCGACCATGATTTTGTGTCATCAATATTATCATTTCTATACATTCTTGGGCTTTCTATTTAGTGACACTCCTTGGTTTAGTTCCAAGGGTATACTTTGTCAGGGCAAATTCTGCATCATAACTTTTGTAAAGAATTATAGACTTTGCTTTAATGTTTATCACCAGGAGCGTCCAATGGTTGTCGTGGAGAATGGGTAAGAAAATGATTTCTAGCAGCATGCTTTATAGAAGGTGTAGGAGTGGCTTTTTCTTTCCAGAGTCCTTGTTATGAATGATGACCTCCACTAGCATGAAATAGGCCATGTGTGCATTAGGCATGTCGTCTCTAAGAGTGGATTGGTATGTTGTCATAACACTCATGGACATATAGCCATTTGTTTTCAACGTTTCATGAAGATCATCCTTCATGACATAGATCCCTTCTCTTTCAAAAATTACTTCTCCCAGCTCGTCATCTGCTTTCAAGCAGTGCATTAACAACTGTAGTGACTCGAAATATAGGTCTTCACATGACCAGCTACAAAAATATTGGAAGCTGGCCTCTTCTGGCTCTTCAGGCCGAGCTTCTTATAATTCTTATTCCTCGATCTAACCCTCTTCATGAGTGGTTGTGTCTTGTTCTGGAATGGCTGCTGAGACCAGAGTGACTGAGGGTTGCAAGGGTTGGGTTGCATTTTCTTTAGTTTCCTTCATTTTGGGATTCCCCTTTTTCTGAGCTTGTTCTTCTACCTGCCAGCTGACTTTCCATTTTACTGCCCACATGAGCTTAGAAGGGTCATTCCAGAAGGTCCTTAACTGCTCCCGCCATGACTTCTTTTCAGGTAGTGACACCCCCATATGTAATTGATGAGGTACCACATTGGGAGGCATCACCGGGTCATTAAAGAACCTGCAGTCATATATTACCTCCATCTCATAGACACCACATAGTCCATGCACGTCTTCATGGCAAAAGATTTGATGCTGACTTTATCACCCCACCCTCATCACAATAGTTTCAAGGATACAACTTTCGTTTCCCAATTTACCTTGAGTACTATAACAAATCATATCATCAATTTTGAAATTGAAGAATCAAACCAAATAATCTATGAATAACGTCGGTTTTACACCAAAATTGAAAGGATCCATACAACCAATAGTTTATTTGGGATTCTATAGTATCATTTATTTTTTTGAAAAATGACTTTATAACTTGTTGCCTCAATTTTTTACATATAATTGGCTCTATACATTTCTAGTCTTTATTCCCACAACATGTTACCGATCTTCTACTCAACATGCCATCTACAAACATACAAAATCTACAATAGAAAACACATACAAGCTAAAATTTAGTTTCATTAAAAGTCACATCTCTACATTTACTTGACTTAACAAGAATTGACCAAATCATAACATTATTTACTTGCATTAGCCAAGCCTTTCACAAAACCATACACATAACTACCATTTATATGATCCATACAACCTGAAATTTGTATTCTTCACATGTTCATGTTCACTTACATTCACGTTATCCATTCATGACCATACACATTTATTTGTCTCAATATGACCTATTCACCAAATCATACACAAAGTCACAAATCATTCTCATATCATTACTAGTTTGGATCAATGTAACCTATTGACAATTCATTAATGCACATATATGGTTTCTAGATAGTAAAATAGAGTGTTAAAACTCTAAAATTATCAATTTATTACATGATGATTATTTTAGATGTTCTCCAAAGTCCTCTAATGTTGTCTTCACATTGACTTTTACCACCACCACCAGTAGTTTAGAAGTCACCACATCCACAATCATACTTGGTTATCTTGCCAACACACTTCAGTAGATGTTGTTGAAACTATTTTCTTAGCAACATCCTTTTCTATTCTCATATGAGTCATTATTTCATCCTTCTTTCTATTTTAAGCCTTATGGCATTGTGACCATTGAGAAATAACTAATTGTTAAATCATTCTTGGGTGATTATTATTCAATAAGTCTCATTATTAGTGCTTCCCCAAGGATTTGTCCTAACTGAAGATATTCTACCCTTTATTCTTCTCCTACAACCTTGCTAATGCTCATGCTTTTCTATGTTCTTTAACAAGGATGACCTTAACATCGTTGTCATACGCTAATAGAAAAGTCATGTCATTTTCTCAGTACAATTTATACACTCTAGCAAATCATAGACATTCTTGAATGAAAAGTTCAAGAAGCAACACCATAAGTTCTAGGATCATTCCATTCTTTTTAGAATCATAATTGGAGTGAAGTTTTCCTATAAGAGTTCGATTTTGTTAGAGTGTTCAATATGTAGTGATAAGATGCACCCTCCTATATGCTTCTTGGGTCATCCTTGTTGAACAAAAAGGATAGATGAGAGTGTCGATAGGGCTATATGAGAGGAGTGAAAGGGTAGAGGATCTCTAGTTAGGACAAACAACACTAGGAAGCACCAATCCCACAAAATGTGTAGTGATAAATACCTAGGAATGAGTCAACATTTAGTAGTTGTTCTATGTTTGTAGGAGTGTACATGTCGCAATGTTTGAAAGTGAAAGAAAGATATCATAAGGACTCATTGGATAAGAAAAGCGAAGAGTTGTTGCAGAGCTATTCTAATGATAGATAGTTAGTTGGGAAGATCTGATAAACCATAGCTATTTTTAGGACATATTTATTGATAAAATACTGAATACAGTGGTGGTTGTGGCAGAGAGGAAAAAGAAACTATCAAAGTACATGATTCTACCATATATGAGATTTTGATCACTAATAGTAATTATCTAAGGTTTATATAAGAAAGGGTTTAGATAAAATCGAGTTGAACATGAATGTTTTTATTAACAAACCAAACAAACAATTTTATTATTGAAGAAACAACAAATAATGCTTCATATAGTACCATCTCCAATATAAAAATGTATATATATTGCTAATTACCTGCTAGACTGAAGGATGCACCTTGTTAGTACATACTGGATACTTCAAGATATCGTAGAAGTTCTAAGATGAAACCATCCTGACAACTATGAGGCTAACTGGATAGAAGTGCCATTATAAATGTGAAGTAGAATAAAATAATGATGGTGACCAAGATCAAACTAGTTTAAACTACTACGAGTTGTTTGAGTGTCTGATATGAATGAAAAGATGCATCCTCCTATTTATCAGGTAGTTAGCGATACATGTACATCCATTATATTGGACACTACTATCTAGACTAATAAACATCATATTAAATTTACACAAGTTAGACCCTATTCATTAACACTAGTTTTGATAATAGTATTTAGATGCCTAAGGTCCCAAAAATTTCTTCTAATCTATTTTGGATCATACATATGTGCCTACATAGGTCATAAAATAAGAGTAGGTTCCAATCTTTCACAAATGAAGAAAAAATAAGACTTAATTAGATCCTAATACAATTTAGCATAACATTGTTCAAGTAGAATTAGGTTCCCATATTGTTTTCAAAAGTTTATCAAAATTAAAACTTGTTTAACCAAAATCACTTCATATTTTCCCCAAATCAGTCCATTCATGACTAAAACAAGGAAAGTGTCAAAGAAAATGGCATCAAAAAAGGAGATAGAGCGAAAGAAAGGAAACGGGAAGGAAAATGGCCTCATTAGAAAAATGATGCATGTAGGAGGAAAGATGCATAGGAGCAAGAAGAAAGCATCAATCACAAAAGGAAGTCATATGTGACAATGGCCACATAGAGTAAACTAGGTGAAGTGTGGGAGCTAGGAGGAAGAAACAACTGTGGGGAACACATGGTGGTAGAAAAAGACAACTAGGGTTGTTGTGGGAGCTCATACCAGCTAGGGTGGCGTCGGTGGGAACTTGGGTTTGCTGAAGTAGAAGGGAATAATGATAACATATTAGGGTTTCACTAGAGGAAATCAGGAGAGTAGTGAGATTAGGGCTATAGGTGGAGAAATAATTTTGGTTGTTTACTTGAACTGACATGATAATTTCTGTTATACCATTAATCAAACTGCAAAACCGACTCTACACTAAGAAATACCTATGTTGAATCCTATGACATATTGTGTTGTCTTTGAGAAAGAACTGATTATGATTTTTTGTGAATTCATTTTTGGAGCAAAGAAATGTCTTGGGTATTAGTTGGATGTATATGGTTTTAGTTTATAGTATAGCTGATGCTAAACGTCGTGACTGAAAATTTGGTGGATCTTTTCTAAAGATAATTTATAGCTTCAATTTTGCTCACTAAAACCAACACTAAATGTAAAACAATACCCATACTTTTTCCCCTAGAAACAAACAATTACATCCAATTTTCTTTTCTACTTGTGACTGACACTATAGGTAATAATATCAGTTTTGTATCACAATCTAACACTGTAGTAAATATCTCTATAGGCCAAAAATGTATTAGTTTAGATTAAATTGAGGTGTGACCACAAAAAATTTCTATTACATGCGTAAACAAGTAAATATGCATATTAACAGTACAAGAAGTTGAAACTTGTATCGATCTATTAATATAACTTAGAGTTTCTCAATCCCTAGATTATTTACTAAAATGAGGTGGAGTTGTAACATGACAAATTATGGTAAGAAAATGCAAAAAAGAAAATGATGTATGCTTCTGAATAAAGCCAATAAGAAAGATTGTCCATCTTCATGATAATCTTCAATTTCTATCCTAGGGTAAACCACACTAAGTTGCCATAGATCATCCTAATAAGATTTTATGCATATTAGATAATGTTGTTGTATATAAAAACAATGATTTCTTATATATATAATCTTGCATGTGCGACATTGATTTGCAAGCTGCTCGACACTATGCTTCAAGAAATATTAGCCCATCTAGCAAGTCAAATTTCTAGCGTTGTACCCTCATTCAATGTATTATCGCAGAACAATCAACTCTAAGATTTTAGTTAGGGTTTTACAAGGTTCATTATGTGATGAAAACTGGCCTCAACTCAATTTTGGTCATTGCCTTTGGTATTTTCCTAAGGATGTTGTGCTATCTAAGGATTACTTCCCTTTTGGACCTAAATTCCACCCTACATTGATATGGAATGATCTAACTGTGCTCCAAACCAATTTTCACAATGAGTGGAAGAAATAATTTTTTTTGGCAAAGAAAATATGAATCAACCCACTCTTGGATCTAAAATGAAATAAATTCTTAGTTTAATCAAACCATTTCTAGTTTACCAATAAGTGAAATCACAATGGCAAGAAGGGACCATGATTTTCATTTTATAGTTGGTGTGGAATTCATTTATTGATGGGTTATTGTTGTAACCTCTCCTGGGTGATTTACAAGGTGTTTCTTATTAGTGAACACATTATTCGATACTAGTTAGGGTTTTGAATTTTAATAACAATGTTGTTAAAATAAAATAAAAATCCTTCAATTGATGAAAAGTGAACGAGACGCACCTTATTGGTTCAAAATGATGCATTGTGAGAAAACATGTTACTTTATGTTTTTAGGGTAATTCAGAAGGCTGCTTGCGCCTTTAATCATTTCTATTATAACTTGCTTTTTTATCTGCATGCATGTTGGGTTGCCTTGCTGTAAATAAAGATTCGACTGAAGCTATATGAGATTGGATATCCATCAGATTGAAGGCTGCATGACAATTGTTTAGGTTTATGACATGCAACATCAACTTTAGAGGCTAACATAATCGACCTTGCAATATTTATATCTTTTGTACCGCTGGTAGCAAATCTTGCAGTATCCTCGACATAAATGCTCGAATTTGCACGGAGAGCTCATTGCTCCATCACAGATTAAAAATCGTGTATGGTCTGTACCTTGCATTTCAACATCCACGACCTGTTTAGCACTTCTAGAACATAATCAACCACTAGAGATCTGTACCCCAAATAAGGAGATCTGGTTCTTCCATTAAGTAAGTTCGTTATCATCTAATTATGTCCGCCTCTCGAGGTGTGACAAAAAAGAAGCTACAAAATTCAATGCTACCCTCAAAACGTTTCATTCATTATAGAAAGAGAGCAACCCGGTTGTCACACGCCTAGGCCGTCGCAGACCATCATCGTAACGTAAGGTGAAGGCTTGACGAAGAAACCTTTTTCTCCATCTTCGACGTGCAAGCCTATCATCCAATGGTTCTTTGTTTAATCTAACCATCCAGATTCCAGTTGATAGTACCTAATCATAGGCTCTGTGTATTCAATAAGATTGATTTGGTTGTGCGGTGCTCTTGTTTACATTTTTTTATACGCTGGTATTGATTAATCAACCATATCAGTATCACTGTTCAAAAGTTAATGTTTAGGTTGTGCTGATGCACGTACCGTTACCTTTTCTTGATTCGTAGGTCTGGCGTGTATCCCAGTTGACAAAATAATAAAGTCAAACGTGCGACACAATTGAGAATGCATCTTCAAGCTTATGAAGAAGTATTAAAAATAAAATATAGTCCCTAAAAGGAAATGAAAAGTTTTCTTCTCCATCCTATTTCTCTCCGTATTCTCTCTCTTCCAACCGCGCTACTACTACCGGCTTGCATGGCTTCTTCGCCACCACGTTAGTAATGAAAATAGCTTAATAATAATGGCTTTAATTTTTTTTTAACGTCAATTTGCATGGGTTGGTCCCGTCGACCAAGCCTGAGACATACTAGTACAACGGAGTTGGTCTCGCTAGATAGTCATACAAGGAAAATTCCAATTAACGGAGTTGGTCTCGCTAGATAGTCATACAAGGAAAATTCCAATTGTGGAGAAAATTTGAATAATAACACCTTTTTAATCATATTAATGTTTTACTTAATAAATGACTCACGAAAAATGCTGAACTAGCACTCTTAGTTACTCACAATCATATACAAGTACATGCACGAAGCTTTGAACATAGTTCATTCGTGCATTCAAATAAGATAAGGTTATGAGTTCGCAATAAATTTTTGCTATATAGTTTCCATTCTATAAGTTATGATAGTCGATATAATAAGGTCTCCTTTCATTTCTTAGTGGATACAAATAATTACAAATATTGAAGCAAGTTTACTAATGCTACACCTATTGTTGATGGAAGAATATACATATTGCAATTATATTTTATTATTATTAAAAATCACTTTATTTTGAAACTACTTATGCCAATATTCATAACTATGACTGATATTATAACAAAATTATTGCCGCTAATTCTAAAATATGGATATTTTGTTCGAATCGATTCCGAGTGGAAATATAGTGATCATTTTACTCTCCGCTTGTACACATTAAGAATCAATTTAAGTACCAAATATTGAATTACGTCCCTTTTAGAATTTGCAAATATCATACTCAGTTCAAAATTATAAACTTACGATCTATTATTGAAATTGAAGTAATGAATAGATTGGTCAATTTTAGTTGAACCTGTATATACCCCAAAAATTCTTAATTAAGTATTAAAATTCCCTTGTATTATTTCAATTATATAAAATCTTTTTGGTGACTGAGAGAATCCACCCCGGGTGAGTCTAATATGGTAAATCCTCAAGAGATGAGAGGGTGTGATCCGCACATCCCCTTCCCACACCAAATCAGTGTATATTACCATTCACAAAGTGCCTTCCGGTGTGGTTCAAATCTGAGCCCTTTATTGGGACTTACTAAGCTCTTACCACTCAGCTACTCTGACCGAACACAATCATACAATTACTATTAATAACCTTATTTGTTAATTATTTAATTCAATGCACCAAAGGAGTTTGTATATTCAATGTTTCTACAACCTATGCACTTAATATTAAAAATTGTGTATTTGTTTCAATCATTCGTATATTTTATATTATGTGCACTGATCCCTTGTTAATTTATAAATACTTATCTATGTATTATAATTTGTTTTATGTGACTACCATTGTAATTAATGACAAACAAAGGCTTGACAAAGATTATGATTTTTTGAGTCTAGAACAAACAATATTCATGACCTATTATAGGGTGTTTTAATGTAGAACAAAAATATGACAACAAAAAATGAAGACAACAATGATCATAACATCATTAAATCCTTATATATGCAATTTCTCTCTCCCATGTCCCATTTCTACACAAATATAGTGGGGAGAAATATCCACTCATCTCAACCATGTCAAAACAAGCCAATACAAGAATACAAACTCTCCTCCGAGCTCTAAAATCAAACAACAATAAGATGACCTCTTCACAGCCAATTTGCAAGCACTAGCCTCCCATAAGATCAATGCCATCACCTTCTACTTTGGTCATAAATAAAACAGACCAATCAAACGGTATAAGGAGAACAAGGTTCAAGTTCCAACAAACCACAAAGAGGATAAGAAAAAGAGAGCCAAAGAAGAAAGGTGGACCCTTAGACGGAGGTTCTAGAAGCAATAGTAGGGACATACACAACTGAAAGTGACAACAATAACAACTGGAACAACATGTGACGATGTCACTCAAGGCGACAATAACAGGGATGGAGGAAGTGAAAATGGGTATTATAGAAGCATCACAAGAAGGGATGAGAAGGCACTAAGACAGAAAGTATGCTACATTGTTAGCCCTCAAAGAAGCATCACAAGAGGCGATGAGAAGGCACTAAGACAGAAAGGATGCTACATTGTTAGGGTGATGAGGAAGTGAAAATGGGTATTATAGAGACAGTAGGATCCACAAAGTGAGGAGAAACAAATGCACTATCACCAGAAAGAGGAGAACGGTTTTGTAGTGATCTAGAAAGAATGGGGGGAGGAAAACTTTTGCACTATATGTGAGGATATAGCATCAATTTTTTAACACAAGTCGATAGAATATGTAAGAGAAATCCAAAATTTTAACTTCGTGACAACTGTAATAAAAAATTTGATGCAAAAATGTATAGTGTCACTATTTTAAATGTAACTCTATAGCCAGAGAATTTCTTTTACTAGTTCTCTCACTCATTGTTCACCATACATGGTAACATATCTTCAAGTATTGTGAAGATCATCAATGTCGACAATAGATAATAGCGTAAGTAACTACTATATACACAATGTAAAGGTTCTTAGAGGAAATGAAGGTATATGGATGAGAATCTTGTTGATCGTGAGAATTTATATTATCTGAACACCAAAAACTTTCCATGACAACATCTACATGAGTGGAAACATCAGTCCATTCATATAACTGATTAGAGTAGCAGACACCAAAAACACATTGTAATGACATTATTGGAATAAACAAAAATCTTTTAAATTGTCAATTTAATTTAGTAATGAAATGGAAAATGAATGAAATCATAATTCTTATAAAGATTTATGAATGATTGTTATTGACTTGATTGGTTATTTAAGCTATAAAATTAGTACATGAACTAAAGTTCTCATAAGGCTAACAAGCCTCAAAATAAAGCACCACAATGCTCATGACACCTAACAAGGTTCAACCTAAAAGTTAACACACCAAAATGTTCAAATGGACAAGTAGGTGCCAATGCAGTGCATCAAAGTGCTCGTAAGTACGATTAAGGCTCAAAACATAGAGGGGGTATAATCAACATTTCAGATACACTTCAATAAAAAAAGGATTTCTCCCGTAGTTAACGCTTTGCATGAATAGTTATTAATAACTTATTGAAACATAATATTGAAATCATTACAAAAATAGAAAGGGAGCTCCCCTGAGAAAAAAATAGTCAATAGTAATTCTCTCAACTCTAGAATCCATAGGACTAGGAATAATTTATTAAAGAAGTAGGACATATGTAAAGTAACTATCAAGGGAGAAGGAAGAAAAACCAACTGGGATAACAAGTTTTTGTCCAACACCCAAACTGTCATAAGCTCTAGTAATTGCTCACCCATAATCAATCTTGCATGCTTTGATTTCCAAGAGTGAAATAGTAGAAGAGAGACCACGAAGATCATCTTGAGCATTCAATAAGTCAAGATTTAAACATATATCTTTACTTAGATATGATTTCTTTTCAAGAGTAATACTAGATACTTATTTACTAGGAAAAATAGTTCAATATTCTAGATCATTCACTTTAGCAAGAAGTCTAGCATTTTTAGTTCCAAGAAATAAAAAGCTCATCAAGATAAGTTTGATTTTCATCTTTAAGTCCATTGTGTTCTTAAGATAAATGCCATTTTCAAATTATGCACCATTATATCGAAGTTCAAGATCAAGAAATTTCTCTTGCAAATATTTTATGCTATGATTGTGAGTTTTCTCTTTTTTTTCAAGAACTTCTAATCTAGCATACAAGTCATCAATGATTTTTTTCTAATCTCTTCTATTTAGACTTGCTTATTGAATAAGAAGAACGAGAAGCATGAATCATATCAATAAGATCAATTTTGAAAGTTCATTGAGGTTTACCTTACGTACTTCCTCACTTGTTATGGCCATGAGGGACATATGGCATCATCTCCATTTGAGCTAGAAACACTTGAAGAAAACTCTTCCCAAGCAGCACATACTACTTCTTTTCCGTTTCTTTCTTTATTTTCCTTCTTCTTGAATATAGCCTCCTTGTTGTAGTCCTCCTTCTTCCTATGTCTGTTCTTATGGTGACTTTCTTGACTTTTGGGCTTTCATTCTTGAAGTTCCCCATTTGTCCACACTCATAGCATCTAGGTATAGAGGAGGAGGAGGGGTTTCCATTACATGCTTTTCCTTGGAGTAGTGGGCTTCAAGCTCACTATAGATTCATCTTCACTTGAGGATGAAGGAGATTAGAAAATGACTTGTTGGTGCACAATAGCTTCAACTTCATCTTTGAATGTAGCCTCCTTCTTTCTCTTGGTATCTTTTCTTCTTCTATTTGTTTTTCCTCTTGCTTTTCAAGTCTCACTTCATTGTCTTGGAAGTTTCATTTGAGTTCTTCAATAGGAATGTTAGAAAGAAACCTTATTTCTTCTATCCAAGCTACCTTTGTTTTCCAATGATGAGGAAGAGTTTTAACAATCTTTAAGTTTATCTTTTTGTGATGCATAGTGTGACCCAAAGTGGCAAGGCCATTGACAACAATGTTCAGCCTTCAATACAATTAAACCACACTTTCCTTCTTACCCATCTTGAAACCTTCAAGGAGTCCATCAAGCAAGTATACCTTGCTTACTTTGACTTTGTTCATACCTTTATAGTTGATGAAAAGCTTGTCCCAAATATCAAAGTTGTGTCCCAAAAGGAAATCAATTTGAATTCATTTGAAGTAAGGACATAGTAGATGATGTCAATAGATCTAGCATTTAGTCGTGCCATCTTCATGCTTGCCTCATTCCAGGTAGGTACTTCTCCTTCTGGATTGGGGTACAGAATACCAACCACCTTTCACATGTCAAAGCTTATACCTTGAATTTAGAAGTGCATCCTCCTCTTCCAATGTATAAAGTTAGTACCATCAAAGATATGTGGAGGCATGGAGAAGACATCCTCTATGTTAAGTGAACCAAGCATATTTTTGTCTGTCTTCTCTTACTTTTGGGAGTAGACTATTGGAGAAGACCAAACTATGATACCACGTGTTGGAATCTATTAGAGATGTATATTTTTTGGGGTTGCATTCCATTGCAACCACAAAAGTAGCTAGAATTCCATTACTAATTGTTGAAGAAGACCATGCTTTGAAACTAATAATGAATACTAGCCATTTTTGGTGGTTGCATTATTTTTTTTTATGAAATTAGCAACACTCTTAATGGATAAAACACTTTTAGAACTTCATAGTACAATGCCATCAATTGAGTAACCTTTTCAAAAATTTGGCCGACAATGCTAACTATTACGCCAAGTGTAGTCATCGATCAATTTTCTAATTGATAAGAAACTCAGCCAACGGCTACATCTATCTCACATATTCTGGTTGCTGCCCAAGTTGTACCTGGACAAAATCAACTAATAGTGGTTACAACCAAAAGGCCAAAATTAGTTGCCGGTCGAGTTAGCTTGGGGGAAACTCGGCTAACAAGCCTCTATGTGATGGATTATGAAAATTACCAAAAACGTTTATGTACATTTAAATTAAGTGATCAAGACCATTGATCTTGGTCAGAAGTCATACATTCCACATAAATGGTTTACAACATGATTCTAATAGAGATATTGTCTATTCTTGAATTCTTACAAATTTTCACTGTATTTGACATGTTTTTGGCATACTATGGTTTGCTAACTCAATCATCTTGTTGTACCTAACATCGAAAATGGATCTCAAATAGATATACTAGATACATATTAATGGAATTGTTAAATCATCATCAAAATATGGACAATATATAACTATTCAGTAAACATTAGATAGTTAATTTTGTATTATTTATTTCATAAAATTTAGTGTTTCCCATCTCAAGAATACTTTAACTTCCTCACATGATACTTATCTTCCCTTTTGTCAACAATATTTTGTCTTGGAACCACAATTTGGTATAATTTGTTTATATAGATCCAGACCCTCAGAAATATTGCTTAATGAACTTTTTCTCTCTGGTATACCATTAGGGATAATGAGAGGAGGGTGTTATTGAACTACTCTATGTGTTCATCTTGGTGGTTTACTCATAATATGCAATGTTGTGTATGTGAGTAACTTCATGCAACAAATAATTGAATTTGGAGTAAACAAAATATTATCCAATCATATGCAAGAGCGTTGTATTTTGTTTGGTGATTTCAACAATATCAAGAAAACATATGAGAAGTCCAGAGAAAGATAAGTTCTATCTTTCATTTGAGTTCCTCTAGTCCTGATATTGATTATTTTGGCCTAGTTGAGGTACCTTCTATGAGAGGAGTGTCATTTACTTGGCACAAAAAGATAAAAAAGCAAAATAAATATCTTGCAAATAGGTAGATTTCTAGAGAATGATGGATGGCTCAACAATGTTCCATGTACATAATCTATACCCACAAATTTATATCCTTTTGATCAGGCTTGACTTTAGGCGAAATTGAGGACATAATAAATAAAAAGAATCCTTTCCATTTCCATATTCTTTGGCATGAATGTCCAACTTGTATTTAATTAATTAGCAAAGCATGGGTGGGGAATATTCATATCTACCGCCCAGTTAGTTTTAGTCATAAACAAAGAATGTAAAACATACTTTTAAGAAGTGTTCAAGGGAATGTACCATTTTAAACAAAAATTTCTAAATATAAGTAATAAATGTATGATATTTACAAAACTCTAAGGAAATATGATCAAATAAGGATATCACTAATGATGAAATAGTCACCATGCATTGTGGAAGGTTTTTGATAGACAACATAAAATTATTTGTTGGCAACAAAAGAAAATGAAGCTGATTGAAAAGGGGGATCAATACTAAGCTATACCAATGAACTATTAAGAGGAGAAAAGCATTTAACTCCATATTTAAACTCTACAATAGAGATGGAAATACCAAACATGATGACCAAGACATAAAAAAGAAACATTAGAACTCAATTGAAAACTTGTACAATCAGGATCATATTGAAGATCATGTAGATATTAAATGGCAAAAAAGTTATTTGAAGCCGAAAATGAGAAATTTTATAATATACCAAAAATAACATAAATCAAAGATGAATTTTGGATCTTATAGATGACAAGAGTGCGAGGTCTGGCAATTTTCAATGGCTTTTTGTACAAGAATAATCGGCACATCATTAAAAAGGACCTAGATAAAGCTATCAAATTGTTATTTGATGGTGAGAATATGGTTAATACAATCAATCATGTGATCCTAGGAATAATACCCATGAATGATATTATCACTATTCCATTAGATTGTAGGTCCATATCTTGTTATTCAATGTCATATAAAATCCTAAGAAATATTTCTACAAGGAGACTTACAATATTATACCTCGACTTATTTCTCCCAAATATTTGTTATGGGTAAATTGTTTGAGGAATATTACAAGTTTACTATAGAGTTCACACATAAATTTAACTTGATGAGACAGACTTCTTTTGTACAACTTATACCATGGCATACAATACTCTTAACTGAATATAACTAGTGTAGCCATTTGAAAGGTATGTGATTATAAAAAAATGTATTAGACTAGTTAAGCAATTTGCTCCACTCCTTCATTTTCACTACTAATCAATTTTACTTCATATGAATTCTTTGGAAATTTAAACGTGCTAAAGCAAGGTGATCCGGTATCAACCTTCCTCTTCACCATTACTATGGAAGGACTCAGTAGTCTGGAGAAATAGATTGAGAATGTGAATATTATGAAAGATACGATTTGTAATAAAGAAGTGATTTCTCACTTATCATTTGTAGATGGTCCTTATCTTTATTGAATCATGGAAGATAATTCTCAATGTGCTTCAAATGCTAATCAAGAGTTTGGAAGGATGTAATATGTGATGCTAAAGGAAATAAAGTCAAATATTTACTTCTCAAAATTATGTATGAATAAGAATGAACTAGATATTGCTATTAGCATCTAGAAAGCTCAGTGACCTATGAAATATCTATGATTTCTTGTGGCTTATAGAAGACTGAGAAGAAAACATTTTCATGGATGTTTGGATAGGGTCAAAGATATGATTAGTAGATGGTTGGGAAATAGACTAGCTATGGAAGGAAAACTAATCCTAGCCAAGAGCTCAACAATGTGTGTTATTAGGTACTAGATGAATGAAGAAGAATTCACTGAGTCTGTGCTCAGGAGAATGGATGTTTTAATTTCAAATATATTATAAATCCTACTAGCATGGATAAACTAACCTATTCAATTGAGGAAGGAAGGCTCATTTATAATCCTTAAAAATATTTGGTGATCTTTATAGTATGATAAGCATCTGACAACTCATTAAGTGTGACTTGACATGGGGAAGATGGATGATTGTCATATATGGTAGTGACATGTCTCTGATTCTAAAAGGTAGTTAATGATTCTCAACCTCACAAGGAAGAATGTTTGAAATGTAGGCTAACTATAGAGGTTTTGATAACAAAGATGATCTATGGAACCTATGTCGAAACAAGATTCCTCTTGATGATGTTGCCAAAAATGTGTTAATGAAGTTATACAACCCTTGATGGGACCTCACCATGTTTAGAGCTTATAAAGACATTCTACCAACTCTCTACAAAATTAATTAATGGAATACTTTAAACATTGATTTTTTATGTGGCTTGCATATTGAAACATCTAAGGATCTATATGAGGAATTTAAAAACTATAAGTACGTATGGGAAAGATCATATTTATGACCCATACCTTATTTATTCAGAAATCATTAGGTTAACGGTAACTTTGTTTATTGGAAAGTTAAGGAAAAAAGATTGCATCCCTCTCCTTGATAAGATCAAGTCAAAGCTTGGGTTTTGGAAAGCTAGTCATCTCTCTTTGGCTGGTAGATGTGAACTTGTGAAGTCGACATTCTTTAAAATGCATTTGTATTGGACTTCTACTTTTCCTCTTCCTTATGCAGTGTGTGAAGATATTGATATAATATGTTGTAATTTTTTATGGGGCAGCTCTGAAAACAAAGCAAATTTACATCTTATTACATGGGATAAAATTACTCTACTCACTTGTGAAGGGGGCATGTGCATAAGGAAAATTGAGGATATGTCCCATGCTAGTCTTTGTCTAAATGCCTGGAACCTAGCAACAAAGAAAGAAATTTTGTGGGTAAAGTGGGTAGGTGAAAGGTATTTCAAGCGCTCTTTCTTTTGGTCAGTTAAAATCAATACAAACTGGCCATGGTTGTTGCAAAAATTAGTTAAGAAAAGAGCCACTCTTATCAAACATGTTAGATTTTCTGTTGGAAATGGTAAGAGAACTAAACTCTTTCAAGACCCTTGGGTCAATCATAATGCTTTTCTTGGAGATTTTATGTGTAATGAAGCCATGTTAAAACTTGGAGTACCTATTGATTTTCTGTGAGTGAAGTTATCTCTGAAGCTAAATGGAACTGCCCTAATACTCATATGAATAAAGCTTTATGTGATCTGATCATGGCTCAGGAGGTCCCTAGTTTGAAAGGTGATATGGTTGAGTTGATTGGTTTAAATCACCCTAAATTGAAGGATGTTTGGAATATTATTCGTTTTAAAGGAGAAGAGAATAGTTTGTTCTCCTGGTTATGGAAAAGTAAAGCTCCCAAGAGATGTATTTTTCATATTTGGAAGGCCTTCCTGAACAAATTTCCTACTGGAGATTACATTAGGAGGATTGATATACATTCAAAGTCTATGTTGTAATGGTTATGAATATGTGAAGCATATTATGTTTGAGTGCTCTTTTATTAAGAAGATCTTCGATTCCATTTATAATGATCTGGGGATAAGTTTGACTCACAAGAATTGGAGTGAAGTTGGTAAGTTGAAGGGTGACCAAAAGCTTCTCTTCTTTCTGACTCATTACTGTCTTTGGAGTGAAAGGAATCATAGAGTTCATGATAACAAATTTAATTATGTTAAGTTTCTTTGGAATCATATTAGAGAGGACTTTATCAGTTTAAAGGAGCTATGATCACTGTGATCTGCTCTTGGAATTCTTGGAGTGAATTGTTTGCTACTTGAGTCTTCTGAAAGATGCCTTTCTTTTCTTTGAACTCTTCTTGGCTTGGGTTGATGTTCTTGGTTTGTTTTCTTATTAGAGTTTGTTATACAAAGTTTAGAGTCATGCCTTCTGGTTGATACATTTTTTAGATGTTGGGTTACTCTTTGTTGTGGATCAATATCGACATCTGTCTCTATGATGATCAGTATACGATCCCTATATATGTTCAAGAATCTTGTTTTGAAGAGTGTATAGTCATCTGGATCCATGGGTCATCTTGATTTTGCAGAAGGAGATAATGTCAAAGTTTCTTAGTTTCTGTGATTGCTCTTGAGGATTGTTGGATATGACTATGTGATTCGAGCTTTCCTTTGTGGTATATATAGAAAACTAAGAGGTTTCTTATTTAAAGTTTACAACCATACTTTTTGATTGTTTCAGTGATCAGCTTCTGGGGCTCTTTCTGTTGCGGCTTTTTTGAGCCTTTTCTAATGATTTGATGTTGGTGCCTACTTTGAATTGAAACCTTTAAAGATCATTTTATATACAAACTAATATCAGAGGAAGGTCATTTTGGAAGAATGTACAATCATCTGGTTCTTTCAAGTCTGGTACTTTAGAATGAAATTAATATCTAAGTTCTTTGTGGTTGTCTATGCGCATCTCTTTGAAGAATAAAATAGCTAAAAAGGTTCTTGACGATGTGGTTTGGAAGGGAGCTTCTTGGCTGAGCCTTTTTCTTCTCCACTCTTTTTGATAGATGATATCCTCTGTTCAGATATACACTTCCTTTTCTTTTGTTTCTCGTTTTGAGAAATGAAATGTTCTACAAGGCACTTACAAAAAAAAGCCTCATGAGTTTTGCTTACCAAAATATGATAACTTTAGTGTTGATTAAAGATTCATTAGTGATTTAAAATTCATTAGTATCTTGTATGAAATTCTGGTTGATTAAATAAATTTAAGGTTAAAATTTTTCCTTGATAAGTAGAAATTATATTTTGAACATTCTATTAGATATGAACCCTAGTTGGCATTGTAAACAATATATAAAGAATAAATTAATAAATAAATTATCATTGAAGAATTTTGTCTAACATTTATTGTAGAATTGTAGAACATTGAATCATAAATCTTACAAAAAATAATGAACTAAAATCAGAGTAAAAATGAGATAGCTATGGAACTTCTACTAAATACATAGAATTTCCATCCAATATCAACCGAAGGGCCACTTACCGATGGCACAAATCTACGAGTCACCTTCTGACTGTCCCACAAACTAATGAAAATATACTACAATTACCGCTCAGCACAACAAATCACAAAAACAAGCATAACGTTTGACACACATATAAGAATTTCATAAGATTTATTTTGTGGATTCAAATTTCTATTCTCTACACAACCAGATCCCTAAAACACAAAAAAATAACATGAAGGCTTTTTAAGAAATTTTTGTGGGAAAGAATGTGAAGACCTAGAAGAACAAAAAAACTAACCATAGATCAAACATGGTATTTTGTTAGCCATGTATTCCTTATCTATTACTCTTTGTCTTTCTCTACTATAAGACTCACTTGAGGTTTATTCTTAACCCTCATCTTCATCTTCTTCCTCCAATAGGCTCTATTCGGAATAGGAGACCTTGCATCAGACCTTTTAAAGGTGATTCTAGATCTTTGTAGCTCGAATCCAAGCCAACAAGAAAATATTCAGATAGACTAAGACTAAAATCTTGGTTAATGAATAAAATAAAACTATGAGTTTAAATTCATCTATTATCCATGCATTTCACCAAACTTAAGTCAAAATGTCAGGAACATGTTTTGGCTTGAATATTGTTTAATTGTTTTTAGTTCAGTAAGCCAAAATTTAAATTGCTAAGTTATAGAGGAATAAAATAGCTAGAAAATTTATGGGAATTGAATGATTTTAGTTTTAGAATGTGTGCATATGATATATATGAATTTAAAATACAATGAAGATCTTGAGGTACTAGTATATTTGGGTTTTCTGTAGATCCCTAGTAATAAAATACATGCATTTAAGTGCTATTATGTAATTTGATTTTGTTTCACATATAAATATGAGACAATATAGTACATTATTTATTAGTTATTTTATGGTTGGATTTGCCAGCTTAAGCTATATACGTTTCTGAAATCAATAATTTACTACATATTTATTAGATCTGATTAACTAGAATTGAGTTTGAAAAATAAATGATATTGTTATAACACATATTGCACCAATATATTTAGATATGTACAAGTTATTAAGTGCGAGTGAAGTAAAATACTTAGTACAAGTGATATACATTGCTCAATGCATGTGATACACAATGCTCAGTCATGCGATTCATAATGCTCAATGCAAGTCAATTACTACATTAAACAACAATAACTCAATTATGATAGAGACATAGTTTATCTCTTTTTAGACTACCATATTTATTTATATGTGTTCATAAATGATTTTTAGTAGAACAGATAAAAAATACAATACAAACTAAAAGAGGAACGATCTATTTATAGCCAAAATTCAAGGAATGTTTAACTATACACTGAGATTCCTTGCAGAGGACTATGCTGGAATGGAGGAAATGGCTTACCAATTAGCAATGTCTAGGAGAAGAAGACATGGTTTGCTGATGGGGTAAAATGAGTTAAGTGTAATGTAGATGACCTCTTGGAGTATAACAACAATATCCAACATTAATTGGAATTTCTAATGATGCCCTCTTGGAACCCAACAATAATTGGGGATCCCAGTGGTATCAAGTTTTTTAAGTATAGTTACACACATCAACCCAATAATAATAGGAGATTTTAATGGTACATATATTAATTACTACTCAATGATAAAGACCATCTAATAAGGAATGATAAGATGAGAGTAAGGACATAAATAGTTAAAATAAGATGAGAAAGAGAAAACATAGAATTAAGGAATTTGATTTAGGAAGTATCTAAAAGTTTAACAATCAAGTTAGGATGAAAATGAAAAATATGAAGAGTATGATCATATGAAGAAAATAGATATAAGGAGATAATAAAGGAAGGCCATGCTATAAGAATTGAATCGTATAATTAGTTGAGATATATTATTCAAATTTTGGACAAAGAAAGGTCAAGAGAAAATAAAAGTTTAAGAGTATTAAAGGATATATGATAAATAAGTATTAAAAGAAGTATTAAAGTAAAGAGTATTACTTTTGAACACATGAAAGATGAGACCATAATAAGAAATCTAGGAGAAATAGGTTGGACAAGGTAAGAATGAAACTTGTTAAAGAGAAAGGTAATGTGATAAGAGTGGGATATGAAGATGTGTGGCTGTCTAAATAATTGTTTATACTTTACTTTAAAACTTATGCTATTATAGAGTAAGTAAATGTTCTTCTTTGTTGTATTTAAATAGATTTCTTGTGACTGCATATTCTTAGGAAAGATAAAGTTAGTGCTTATTTAAAGAGTAAGTTACAATAGAATGAATGGTTGATCAACATATAAGTTTAATGCAAACACAATTTTCCTACACTTATATGAGTTACATGAAGTGGAATATAAGATATATCACGTGATGAGATAAATGATGAACTTTCAAGTAGAATGTTGAATCAAAAATTAGTTTATCAATATACCATAGAGATAATGAGAGATATAATCATAAGATGCATATCACACATTTAAATTAAAGATAAATGGATAATAAACAAATAAAATGAGAATAAACATATAATTAGAGGGAAGAAACACAACATGATATGAAGGTGGTAAGAAGTCAAAGATACTATTACATAAGGAATATGATGCTTGGATGGTAAAGATAAAACAAAAACTAAACTTTACGAAAAGTCAATGAGTGAAAAAATTATTAAACAATTAAAGGTATGTGATAAAAGTTAATTGATTTGACTTGTATGAGAGAAAAGTAGTAAGAGAATATTTGAAGGGATAGAATCTCAGCTTCATACACAACCTCCTATCTCATGTATTTATTGTGAGGAAGTTAATATAAATATTTTTCAAAGATGAATCAATGACAAAATGGAAGGAAATTTTCAAAGGTCTAGTTTAGTATAAAGTAAATGTATTTTATTTTGATATATGAGACAAAGATAAGTAATTTGCATGTTTTCCTGATTAGGACACGTTTATAACAAAAATGATCATATGATAAGCTACAGGTGAAAGAGTTGAGTTTCTCATATTTCTAGGAATAAACATCTTCATGCCTAGTCGAGAGCAATATGTCTTACTCATTATTTGTTGATTCTTAGTATATGTGTAATCTTGAAAACTTTAGAACCTTTGGAGAACCTTAAGAAAAACATTTGTCCCTATTCAGATAAGCTCATCACTCGCTCCTATCCAACTTCACACAAGAGACCGACAAGATTCTTATATAAGATATATTGGCTCTTTTAGTATTAGCACATGAGAACTATCTTTCATCCCTATAACCTTAGCTACTTCACTATTGTTCCTCTACTCATGTATAGTTCCATTAGTAATAGCTTAATGTTTACCTACCAACCACATTTTAAGAAAAATATTAAAAAATATAGATTTCACAATTGATTAGCATGTTAGACTCCCACATTAAAACAAAAGTTAGATCAAGCTTGCTTTAAATTTGAAAACCTTCTAGTTCAATGTTAAACAAAGTTCAAAATAGGGATTCATTTGTAACCATATTTGGATAAGAGTTATGGGACTCCTACAGATAGAAGAAGAACAAAGGTTTGCCTTTTCATTTGTTGAGAATCGATTAACGTATGCTTTTTTTGTCAGCCGTGAATTGCAAGGATCTTCAATTTTTCTATTGGTTTGTGTATGTTTGTCTCTTCATCAGTTGAGGACCGACAAGTTGTTCTACCCTCCTATCAACCGAAAAGTGATGGAAGTGCCTTGTATAAGTACTCTTCTATGTTTTTTTGGTTTCCTTTTGATGAAGCAGTTGGCTTGCTGAGTGATGTGTTTTTATTGGTTGAGTATCGATCGATAGCTTGCACCATATATATATGATTTCTTGGATACTATCTACCAATGACAATCCTGGAGAGTGTGTGTTTTGAAGGGTTTCTTTATAAATTGACTCTATATGATGTAAAAGCAACTTTAATATTTTTTGTAATATATCTAATAAAATGAGTAATAAGTTGTGATTATATTATTTATTGGTTAGTAATCCAATTTACCTTAAAGTTGTCTTGTTTCATGTTTACAGTTTATTGAGCCTCAAGATCTTAAACCTAATGTGCTAAATGAAAATAGGATATGATTTACTTTGTTAATATATGATGTGCTCCTAAGTATAGTAAGCTATGTTTTATGAGATGAAATAGTAATATCTTAAGAGATTATATCCTAGTATAAAAGTAGATCATTATTAGCAACTTAACATGAGATAGAAACATTCTTGTTATATTTGAGATGGTTTGCGGTTCACTTCATCAAGAATGTAACTTTATGATTAAATAGAGAATGTTGCAGATGTGAATCTCAAAGTAAGAAATATGTATAAGTTAATCCACAAAAGATAACCTTATTTTCTTGCATACTTGATAGTTTGGAGGATGAAACTCCTTATGGGGGACATGTTTTTATGACCCATACCTTGATTATTTGAAAATCTACATGTTAATGATAATTATAATATTAATTACAGTTTCATTAGTGATTACATCTTCATTAGTACATTGAACAAAGTTTTGGTTGATTAAAATTGAATCTAAGGTTAAACTTGTTCCTTGATATTTCAAAATTAAACTTTGAGCATATTATGATATTTGAACCTTGGTGTATATAGTATTAGCCCCCACATGTTTATGGAATGATTTTTTTAAAGATATCTTAAGAATTAATAATTAGAGAAGCTATCATTATATGATTTGTCAAACTTTTACTTTAGAAATAGTAGAGAATTCACTTATAAAAAAAACATGAACTATATCTGAGTTAAAATGAGAGTTATGACATATTTAATAAACACACATATTACCAATCAACGAGCCAACAAATGGTGTTCCATAAATCGAATTAGGCCGCCTACTGATGGCATAAACTGATGGGTTGCCTTTGTACGGGCTTGTAAATTGATTGAAATGTGTTGTAGTTTCCACCCCATATAATCAATTATAAAAATGACCAAAATTGTAATACCTAGGCCCATTTCCCAAGGCTCTATCCGAGTTTTAGAAATGACGGCTGGCCCCACAGATCACCACTAGGATTAACTGCGTACTTTGTCCTCACTCACGCTCAAGCCAGGGTCAACTTCCCAATTAGTCACCCATCCTAGTACTACTCAAAGCAGAGCATGCTTAATTATGGAGTTCTTTAGTGATGCACTCCAAAAAAAGGAGGTGCACCTTGGTGATATGGGTAGTTTAATCATCCCTTTTAAGACAATTTTATCTAAGGCCTCAAATCTTGGGACGTTACAATCTCCCACACTTAGACTTTTGACGTCCTCGTCAAGGCTCAACTATATGGCTTCATAATCTTTTCCCCATTTTAGTGCAGACCCATAATGGCTCATGGACTCCCAACTCCCATCCATGACTATTAGTACGAGGGCGGCTCCATCTTATCTGAGTGGATAGCCCTTTCAACTTGCCTGAACCATATGGCTTAATACTGGCATGTTACATGTCTATTTGGGCCCCACCTACTGGTGGGAAATTGACTCTGATACAATTTGTAATATCATGGCCCATTTCCTAAGGCTATAGTAGAGTTTTAGGAATGACAACTGGCCCCACAGATCACTAATAGGCTTAACATTGCACTTTATCCTCATTCACGCACAAGACAGTGTCAACTTCTCGATTGGTCACCCATCCTAGTACTACTCTAAGTTGAGCACACTTAACTATGGAGTTCTTTATAAGGAAGCCTACCATGACTTTAGCCTACCATGACTTTATAAGGAAGTATTTCTCCAACTTAATACACCAGTGACCCTTTTCTAAGTTTTTTATGCACAAAGTTGCGGTTAAGGTAGCTTTCACACCTAACTTTTATTTTTTGGATATCCAATCTATTGTACTGAGGTAGGATAAAGCTACTATATCTCATGCTTTTCTTCAGTTCTCTCAACCATATTTACTATTGCAATGATAGTGTTACCCGATTGGGTCGTGCCGTAATGTTAGGTGGTTGTGTGAGGTTCCCTTTGAAAGGCCTGTGTGTAAAATTTTGGCTTCTAGACTCCACTACTGGGCATGTTATATCTCCATTCCTGAGTGAAGCAATACATGGGTCAGGTGAGGTCCTTCCACATCTTCTCGGACACAACTCTCATGATTTTGATCACTTGGATTTTATTTTGACTCACATGCTTTGGGGAGTATAGGATTTCAAGAAAGTTTTGGGCTGCCATGCCTCTTTAGATCCCAAAGTAGGGATTTTTTAACTAGAAAGGGTAGTTGTTTCCTCTTTGTCAGGATTAAGTACTTCCCTACCTGTACTTAGAGTCAAGGTGATCAAGCAGGAGTGTGTTAGGTTGAGTCCTCCTTGCCTTTAGAGTTTATCATGGGGTAATAGACATTTCTTTGTATTTTGAAGTATCTTGAGGTAAGGTTGATGCTAAAAACATTATCACATTCAATTAATTAGGTAGATTAAGTATCCCAAATCCATCATTATTGAAATGATTATGCTAGGAGTTATCTTGAAGACAAGTAAGTCTGAGAATGGGAGTCCTAATTACATCTAGGAAAAATGAATCCCAAAATTTTTGTCTATTTTTTTTCTTCAAAATTTCCCTTACAAATGTGGGGATAAGTTAAAAAAAAAGTTATGTTCAAGATGAAAATTCTCTATATTGTGAAGTTAGTGAAGTAAAAAATCAGACAACTATATTAGATGAAAAGAGGGTACTTGAGGGGTATCTTTCGCACCTATTTATGACTCCTCCTAAACATATCACGCATTTCGTCTTAGAGTGTCAAAGTTAAAGGTTAGAAATAAATGGGCTAGAATGGTGCTTATTTTCTTGTCTCTAATGTTACCCACTTACAGTGAAGAAGCATATCAACGTAGACACCGGAAGCATGTGGTAGAACTCCTGCTACATACTTTCTATCTTCATTCCTCATTCTACTAAGGCTTCCATCCAGTAAAGGCAATGGAAACCATAATTGTTAGATTGTTGTAACTGTTGAGGACTTCTATGATAGAATTGTGGCTTCTTAAAGTTCTTAGCTAGATTGTAGTTGTATCCTCGACCATGATTTTGTGTCATCAATATTATCATTTCTATACATTCTTGGGCTTTCTATTTAGTGACACTCCTTGGTTTAGTTCCAAGGGTATACTTTGTCAGGGCAAATTCTGCATCATAACTTTTGTAAAGAATTATAGACTTTGCTTTAATGTTTATCACCAGGAGCGTCCAATGGTTGTCGTGGAGAATGGGTAAGAAAATGATTTCTAGCAGCACGCTTTATAGAAGGTGTAGGAGTGGCTTTTTCTTTCCAGAGTCCTTGTTATGAATGATGACCTCCACTAGCATGAAATAGGCCATGTGTGCATTAGGCATGTCGTCTCTAAGAGTGGATTGGTATGTTGTCATAACACTCATGGACATATAGCCATTTGTTTTCAACATTTCATGAAGATCATCCTTCATGACATAGATCCCTTCTCTTTCAAAAATTACTTCTCCCAGCTCGTCATCTGCTTTCAAGCAGTGCATTAACAACTGTAGTGACTCGAAATATAGGTCTTCACATGACCAGCTACAAAAATATTGGAAGCTGGCCTCTTATGGCTCTTCAGGCCGAGCTTCTTATAATTCTTATTCCTCGATCTAACCCTCTTCATGAGTGGTTGTGTCTTGTTCTGGAATGGCTGCTGAGACCAGAGTGACTGAGGGTTGCAAGGGTTGGGTTGCATTTTCTTTAGTTTCCTTCATTTTGGGATTCCCCTTTTTCTGAGCTTGTTCTTCTACCTGCCAGCTGACCTTCCATTTTAATGCCCACATGAGCTTAGAAGGGTCATTCCAGAAGGTCCTTAACTGCTCCCGCCATGACTTCTTTTCAGGTAGTGACACCCCCATATGTAATTGATGAGGTACCACATTGGGAGGCATCACCGGGTCATTAAAGAACCTGCAGTCATATATTACCTCCATCTCATAGACACCACATAGTCCATGCACGTCTTCATGGCAAAAGATTTGATGCTGACTTTATCACCCCACCCTCATCACAATAGTTTCAAGGATACAACTTTCGTTTCCCAATTTACCTTGAGTACTATAACAAATCATATCATCAATTTTGAAATTGAAGAATCAAACCAAATAATCTATGAATAACGTCGGTTTTACACCAAAATTGAAAGGATCCATACAACCAATAGTTTATTTGGGATTCTATAGTATCATTTATTTTTTTGAAAACTGACTTTATAACTTGTTGCCTCAATTTTTTACATATAATTGGCTCTATACATTTCTAGTCTTTATTCCCACAACATGTTACCGATCTTCTACTCAACATGCCATCTACAAACATACAAAATCTACAATAGAAAACACATACAAGCTAAAATTTAGTTTCATTAAAAGTCACATCTCTACATTTACTTGACTTAACAAGAATTGACCAAATCATAACATTATTTACTTGCATTAGCCAAGCCTTTCACAAAACCATACACATAACTACCATTTATATGATCCATACAACCTGAAATTTGTATTCTTCACATGTTCATGTTCACTTACATTCACGTTATCCATTCATGACCATACACATTTATTTGTCTCAATATGACCTATTCACCAAATCATACACAAAGTCACAAATCATTCTCATATCATTACTAGTTTGGATCAATGTAACCTATGGACAATTCATTAATGCACATATATGGTTTCTAGATAGTAAAATAGAGTGTTAAAACTCTAAAATTATCAATTTATTACATGATGATTATTTTAGATGTTCTCCAAAGTCCTCTAATGTTGTCTTCACATTGACTTTTACCACCACCACCAGTAGTTTAGAAGTCACCACATCCACAATCATACTTGGTTATCTTGCCAACACACTTCAGTAGATGTTGTTGAAACTATTTTCTTAGCAACATCCTTTTCTATTCTCATATGAGTCATTATTTCATCCTTCTTTCTATTTTAAGCCTTATGGCATTGTGACCATTGAGAAATAACTAATTGTTAAATCATTCTTGGGTGATTATTATTCAATAAGTCTCATTATTAGTGCTTCCCCAAGGATTTGTCCTAACTGAAGATATTCTACCCTTTATTCTTCTCCTACAACCTTGCTAATGCTCATGCTTTTCTATGTTCTTTAACAAGGATGACCTTAACATCGTTGTCATACGCTAATAGAAAAGTCATGTCATTTTCTCAGTACAATTTATACACTCTAGCAAATCATAGACATTCTTGAATGAAAAGTTCAAGAAGCAACACCATAAGTTCTAGGATCATTCCATTCTTTTTAGAATCATAATTGGAGTGAAGTTTTCCTATAAGAGTTCGATTTTGTTAGAGTGTTCAATATGTAGTGATAAGATGCACCCTCCTATATGCTTCTTGGGTCATCCTTGTTGAACAAAAAGGATAGATGAGAGTGTCGATAGGGCTATATGAGAGGAGTGAAAGGGTAGAGGATCTCTAGTTAGGACAAACAACACTAGGAAGCACCAATCCCACAAAATGTGTAGTGATAAATACCTAGGAATGAGTCAACATTTAGTAGTTGTTCTATGTTTGTAGGAGTGTACATGTCGCAATGTTTGAAAGTGAAAGAAAGATATCATAAGGACTCATTGGATAAGAAAAGCGAAGAGTTGTTGCAGAGCTATTCTAATGATAGATAGTTAGTTGGGAAGATCTGATAAACCATAGCTATTTTTAGGACATATTTATTGATAAAATACTGAATACAGTGGTGGTTGTGGCAGAGAGGAAAAAGAAACTATCAAAGTACATGATTCTACCATATATGAGATTTTGATCACTAATAGTAATTATCTAAGGTTTATATAAGAAAGGGTTTAGATAAAATCGAGTTGAACATGAATGTTTTTATTAACAAACCAAACAAACAATTTTATTATTGAAGAAACAACAAATAATGCTTCATATAGTACCATCTCCAATATAAAAATGTATATATATTGCTAATTACCTGCTAGACTGAAGGATGCACCTTGTTAGTACATACTGGATACTTCAAGATATCGTAGAAGTTCTAAGATGAAACCATCCTGACAACTATGAGGCTAACTGGATAGAAGTGCCATTATAAATGTGAAGTAGAATAAAATAATGATGGTGACCAAGATCAAACTAGTTTAAACTACTACGAGTTGTTTGAGTGTCTGATATGAATGAAAAGATGCATCCTCCTATTTATCAGGTAGTTAGCGATACATGTACATCCATTATATTGGACACTACTATCTAGACTAATAAACATCATATTAAATTTACACAAGTTAGACCCTATTCATTAACACTAGTTTTGATAATAGTATTTAGATGCCTAAGGTCCCAAAAATTTCTTCTAATCTATTTTGGATCATACATATGTGCCTACATAGGTCATAAAATAAGAGTAGGTTCCAATCTTTCACAAATGAAGAAAAAATAAGACTTAATTAGATCCTAATACAATTTAGCATAACATTGTTCAAGTAGAATTAGGTTCCCATATTGTTTTCAAAAGTTTATCAAAATTAAAACTTGTTTAACCAAAATCACTTCATATTTTCCCCAAATCAGTCCATTCATGACTAAAACAAGGAAAGTGTCAAAGAAAATGGCATCAAAAAAGGAGATAGAGCGAAAGAAAGGAAACGGGAAGGAAAATGGCCTCATTAGAAAAATGATGCATGTAGGAGGAAAGATGCATAGGAGCAAGAAGAAAGCATCAATCACAAAAGGAAGTCATATGTGACAATGGCCACATAGAGTAAACTAGGTGAAGTGTGGGAGCTAGGAGGAAGAAACAACTGTGGGGAACACATGGTGGTAGAAAAAGACAACTAGGGTTGTTGTGGGAGCTCATACCAGCTAGGGTGGCGTCGGTGGGAACTTGGGTTTGCTGAAGTAGAAGGGAATAATGATAACATATTAGGGTTTCACTAGAGGAAATCAGGAGAGTAGTGAGATTAGGGCTATAGGTGGAGAAATAATTTTGGTTGTTTACTTGAACTGACATGATAATTTCTGTTATACCATTAATCAAACTGCAAAACCGACTCTACACTAAGAAATACCTATGTTGAATCCTATGACATATTGTGTTGTCTTTGAGAAAGAACTGATTATGATTTTTTGTGAATTCATTTTTGGAGCAAAGAAATGTCTTGGGTATTAGTTGGATGTATATGGTTTTAGTTTATAGTATAGCTGATGCTAAACGTCGTGACTGAAAATTTGGTGGATCTTTTCTAAAGATAATTTATAGCTTCAATTTTGCTCACTAAAACCAACACTAAATGTAAAACAATACCCATACTTTTTCCCCTAGAAACAAACAATTACATCCAATTTTCTTTTCTACTTGTGACTGACACTATAGGTAATAATATCAGTTTTGTATCACAATCTAACACTGTAGTAAATATCTCTATAGGCCAAAAATGTATTAGTTTAGATTAAATTGAGGTGTGACCACAAAAAATTTCTATTACATGCGTAAACAAGTAAATATGCATATTAACAGTACAAGAAGTTGAAACTTGTATCGATCTATTAATATAACTTAGAGTTTCTCAATCCCTAGATTATTTACTAAAATGAGGTGGAGTTGTAACATGACAAATTATGGTAAGAAAATGCAAAAAAGAAAATGATGTATGCTTCTGAATAAAGCCAATAAGAAAGATTGTCCATCTTCATGATAATCTTCAATTTCTATCCTAGGGTAAACCACACTAAGTTGCCATAGATCATCCTAATAAGATTTTATGCATATTAGATAATGTTGTTGTATATAAAAACAATGATTTCTTATATATATAATCTTGCATGTGCGACATTGATTTGCAAGCTGCTCGACACTATGCTTCAAGAAATATTAGCCCATCTAGCAAGTCAAATTTCTAGCGTTGTACCCTCATTCAATGTATTATCGCAGAACAATCAACTCTAAGATTTTAGTTAGGGTTTTACAAGGTTCATTATGTGATGAAAACTGGCCTCAACTCAATTTTGGTCATTGCCTTTGGTATTTTCCTAAGGATGTTGTGCTATCTAAGGATTACTTCCCTTTTGGACCTAAATTCCACCCTACATTGATATGGAATGATCTAACTGTGCTCCAAACCAATTTTCACAATGAGTGGAAGAAATAATTTTTTTTGGCAAAGAAAATATGAATCAACCCACTCTTGGATCTAAAATGAAATAAATTCTTAGTTTAATCAAACCATTTCTAGTTTACCAATAAGTGAAATCACAATGGCAAGAAGGGACCATGATTTTCATTTTATAGTTGGTGTGGAATTCATTTATTGATGGGTTATTGTTGTAACCTCTCCTGGGTGATTTACAAGGTGTTTCTTATTAGTGAACACATTATTCGATACTAGTTAGGGTTTTGAATTTTAATAACAATGTTGTTAAAATAAAATAAAAATCCTTCAATTGATGAAAAGTGAACGAGACGCACCTTATTGGTTCAAAATGATGCATTGTGAGAAAACATGTTACTTTATGTTTTTAGGGTAATTCAGAAGGCTGCTTGCGCCTTTAATCATTTCTATTATAACTTGCTTTTTTATCTGCATGCATGTTGGGTTGCCTTGCTGTAAATAAAGATTCGACTGAAGCTATATGAGATTGGATATCCATCAGATTGAAGGCTGCATGACAATTGTTTAGGTTTATGACATGCAACATCAACTTTAGAGGCTAACATAATCGACCTTGCAATATTTATATCTTTTGTACCGCTGGTAGCAAATCTTGCAGTATCCTCGACATAAATGCTCGAATTTGCACGGAGAGCTCATTGCTCCATCACAGATTAAAAATCGTGTATGGTCTGTACCTTGCATTTCAACATCCACGACCTGTTTAGCACTTCTAGAACATAATCAACCACTAGAGATCTGTACCCCAAATAAGGAGATCTGGTTCTTCCATTAAGTAAGTTCGTTATCATCTAATTATGTCCGCCTCTCGAGGTGTGACAAAAAAGAAGCTACAAAATTCAATGCTACCCTCAAAACGTTTCATTCATTATAGAAAGAGAGCAACCCGGTTGTCACACGCCTAGGCCGTCGCAGACCATCATCGTAACGTAAGGTGAAGGCTTGACGAAGAAACCTTTTTCTCCATCTTCGACGTGCAAGCCTATCATCCAATGGTTCTTTGTTTAATCTAACCATCCAGATTCCAGTTGATAGTACCTAATCATAGGCTCTGTGTATTCAATAAGATTGATTTGGTTGTGCGGTGCTCTTGTTTACATTTTTTTATACGCTGGTATTGATTAATCAACCATATCAGTATCACTGTTCAAAAGTTAATGTTTAGGTTGTGCTGATGCACGTACCGTTACCTTTTCTTGATTCGTAGGTCTGGCGTGTATCCCAGTTGACAAAATAATAAAGTCAAACGTGCGACACAATTGAGAATGCATCTTCAAGCTTATGAAGAAGTATTAAAAATAAAATATAGTCCCTAAAAGGAAATGAAAAGTTTTCTTCTCCATCCTATTTCTCTCCGTATTCTCTCTCTTCCAACCGCGCTACTACTACCGGCTTGCATGGCTTCTTCGCCACCACGTTAGTAATGAAAATAGCTTAATAATAATGGCTTTAATTTTTTTTTAACGTCAATTTGCATGGGTTGGTCCCGTCGACCAAGCCTGAGACATACTAGTACAACGGAGTTGGTCTCGCTAGATAGTCATACAAGGAAAATTCCAATTAACGGAGTTGGTCTCGCTAGATAGTCATACAAGGAAAATTCCAATTGTGGAGAAAATTTGAATAATAACACCTTTTTAATCATATTAATGTTTTACTTAATAAATGACTCACGAAAAATGCTGAACTAGCACTCTTAGTTACTCACAATCATATACAAGTACATGCACGAAGCTTTGAACATAGTTCATTCGTGCATTCAAATAAGATAAGGTTATGAGTTCGCAATAAATTTTTGCTATATAGTTTCCATTCTATAAGTTATGATAGTCGATATAATAAGGTCTCCTTTCATTTCTTAGTGGATACAAATAATTACAAATATTGAAGCAAGTTTACTAATGCTACACCTATTGTTGATGGAAGAATATACATATTGCAATTATATTTTATTATTATTAAAAATCACTTTATTTTGAAACTACTTATGCCAATATTCATAACTATGACTGATATTATAACAAAATTATTGCCGCTAATTCTAAAATATGGATATTTTGTTCGAATCGATTCCGAGTGGAAATATAGTGATCATTTTACTCTCCGCTTGTACACATTAAGAATCAATTTAAGTACCAAATATTGAATTATGTCCCTTTTAGAATTTGCAAATATCATACTCAGTTCAAAATTATAAACTTACGATCTATTATTGAAATTGAAGTAATGAATAGATTGGTCAATTTTAGTTGAACCTTTATATACCCCAAAAATTCTTAATTAAGTATTAAAATTCCCTTGTATTATTTCAATTATATAAAATCTTTTTGGTGACTGAGAGAATCCACCCCGGGTGAGTCTAATATGGTAAATCCTCAAGAGATGAGAGGGTGTGATCCGCACATCCCCTTCCCACACCAAATCAATGTATATTACCATTCACAAAGTGCCTTCCGGTGTGGTTCAAATCTGAGCCCTTTATTGGGACTTACTAAGCTCTTACCACTCAGCTACTCTGACCGAACACAATCATACAATTACTATTAATAACCTTATTTGTTAATTATTTAATTCAATGCACCAAAGGAGTTTGTATATTCAATGTTTCTACAACCTATGCACTTAATATTAAAAATTGTGTATTTGTTTCAATCATTCGTATATTTTATATTATGTGCACTGATCCCTTGTTAATTTATAAATACTTATCTATGTATTATAATTTGTTTTATGTGACTACCATTGTAATTAATGACAAACAAAGGCTTGACAAAGATTATGATTTTTTTGAGTCTAGAACAAACAATATTCATGACCTATTATAGGGTGTTTTAATGTAGAACAAAAATATGACAACAAAAAATGAAGACAACAATGATCATAACATCATTAAATCCTTATATATGCAATTTCTCTCTCCCATGTCCCATTTCTACACAAATATAGTGGGGAGAAATATCCACTCATCTCAACCATGTCAAAACAAGCCAATACAAGAATACAAACTCTCCTCCGAGCTCTAAAATCAAACAACAATAAGATGACCTCTTCACAGCCAATTTGCAAGCACTAGCCTCCCATAAGATCAATGCCATCACCTTCTACTTTGGTCATAAATAAAACAGACCAATCAAATGGTATAAGGAGAACAAGGTTCAAGTTCCAACAAACCACAAAGAGGATAAGAAAAAGAGAGCCAAAGAAGAAAGGTGGACCCTTAGACGGAGGTTCTAGAAGCAATAGTAGGGACATACACAACTGAAAGTGACAACAATAACAACTGGAACAACATGTGACGATGTCACTCAAGGCGACAATAACAGGGATGGAGGTGTCCCTCAAAGAAGCATCACAAGAGGCGATGAGAAGGCACTAAGACAGCAAGGATGCTACATTGTTAGGGTGAAGAGGAAGTGAAAATGGGTATTATAGAGACAGTAGGATCCACAAAGTGAGGAGAAACAAATGCACTATCACCAGAAAGAGGAGAACGGTTTTGTAGTGATCTAGAAAGAATGGGGGGAGGAAAACTTTTGCACTATATGTGAGGATATAGCATCGATTTTTTAACACAAGTCGATAGAATATGTAAGAGAAATCCAAAATTTTAACTTCGTGACAACTGTAATAAAAAATTTGATGCAAAAATGTATAGTGTCACTATTTTAAATGTAACTCTATAGCCACAGAATTTCTTTTACTAGTTCTCTCACTCATTGTTCACCATACATGGTAACATATCTTCAAGTATTGTGAAGATCATCAATGTCGACAATAGATAATAGCGTAAGTAACTACTATATACACAATGTAAAGGTTCTTAGAGGAAATGAAGGTATATGGATGAGAATCTTGTTGATCGTGAGAATTTATATTATCTGAACACCAAAAACTTTCCATGACAACATCTACATGAGTGGAAACATCAGTCCATTCATATAACTGATTAGAGTAGCAGACACCAAAAACACATTGTAATGACATTATTGGAATAAACAAAAATCTATTAAATTGTCAATTTAATTTAGTAATGAAATGGAAAATGAATGAAATCATAATTCTTATAAAGATTTATGAATGATTGTTATTGACTTGATTGGTTATTTAAGCTATAAAAATAGTACATGAACTAAAGTTCTCATAAGGCTAACAAGCCTCAAAATAAAGCACCACAATGCTCATGACACCTAACAAGGTTCAACCTAAAAGTTGACACACCAAAATGTTCAAATGGACAAGTAGGTACCAATGCAGTGCATCAAAGTGCTCATAAGTCCGATTAAGGCTCAAAACATAGAGGGGGTATAATCAACATTTCAGATACACTTCAATAAAAAAAGGATTTCTCCCGTAGTTAACGCTTTGCATGAATAGTTATTAATAACTTATTGAAACATAATATTGAAATCATTACAAAAATAGAAAGGGAGCTCCCCTGAGAAAAAAATAGTCAATAGTAATTCTCTCAACTCTAGAATCCATAGGACTAGGAATAATTTATTAAAGAAGTAGGACATATGTAAAGTAACTATCAAGGGAGAAGGAAGAAAAACCAACTGGGATAATAAGTTTTTGTCCAACACCCAAACTGTCATAAGCTCTAGTAATTGCTCACCCATAATCAATCTTGCATGCTTTGATTTCCAAGAGTGAAATAGTAGAAGAGAGACCACGAAGATCATCTTGAGCATTCAATAAGTCAAGATTTAAACATATATCTTTACTTAGATATGATTTCTTTTCAAGAGTAATACTAGATACTTATTTACTAGGAAAAATAGTTCAATATTCTAGATCATTCACTTTAGCAAGAAGTCTAGCATTTTTAGTTCCAAGAAATAAAAAGCTCATCAAGATAAGTTTGATTTTCATCTTTAAGTCCATTGTGTTCTTAAGATAAATGCCATTTTCAAATTATGCACCATTATATCGAAGTTCAAGATCAAGAAATTTCTCTTGCAAATATTTTATGCTATGATTGTGAGTTTTCTCTTTTTTTTCAAGAACTTCTAATCTAGCATACAAGTCATCAATGATTTTTTTCTAATCTCTTCTATTTAGACTTGCTTATTGAATAAGAAGAACGAGAAGCATGAATCATATCAATAAGATCAATTTTGAAAGTTCATTGAGGTTTACCTTACGTACTTCCTCACTTGTTATGGCCATGAGGGACATATGGCATCATCTTCATTTGAGCTAGAAACACTTGAAGAAAACTCTTCCCAAGCAGCACATACTACTTCTTTTCCGTTTCTTTCTTTATTTTCCTTCTTCTTGGATATAGCCTCCTTGTTGTAGTCCTCCTTCTTCCTATGTCTGTTCTTATGGTGACTTTCTTGACTTTTGGGCTTTCATTCTTGAAGTTCCCCATTTGTCCACACTCATAGCATCTAGGTATAGAGGAGGAGGAGGGGTTTCCATTACATGCTTTTCCTTGGAGTAGTGGGCTTCAAGCTCACTATAGATTCATCTTCACTTGAGGATGAAGGAGATTAGAAAATGACTTGTTGGTGCACAATAGCTTCAACTTCATCTTTGAATGTAGCCTCCTTCTTTCTCTTGGTATCTTTTCTTCTTCTATTTGTTTTTCCTCTTGCTTTTCAAGTCTCACTTCATTGTCTTGGAAGTTTCATTTGAGTTCTTCAATAGGAATGTCAGAAAAGAGACCTTATTTCTTCTATCCAAGCTACCTTTGTTTTCCAATGATGAGGAAGAGTTTTAACAATCTTTAAGTTTATCTTTTTGTGATGCATAGTGTGACCCAAAGTGGCAAGGCCATTGACAACAGTGTTCAGCCTTCAGTACAATTAAACCACACTTTCCTTCTTACCCATCTTGAAACCTTCAAGGAGTCCATCAAGCAAGTATACCTTGCTTACTTTGACTTTCTTCATACCTTTATAGTTGATGAAAAGCTTGTCCCAAATATCAAAGTTGTGTCCCAAAAGGAAATCAATTTGAATTCATTTGAAGTAAGGACATAGTAGATGATGTCAATAGATCTAGCATTTAGTCATGCCATCTTCATGCTTGCCTCATTCCAGGTAGGTACTTCTCCTTCTGGATTGGGGTACAGAATACCAACCACCTTTCACATGTCAAAGCTTATACCTTGAATTTAGAAGTGCATCCTCCTCTTCCAATGTATAAAGTTAGTACCATCAAAGATATGTGGAGGCATGGAGAAGACATCCTCTATGTTTAGTGAACCAAGCATATTTTTGTCTGTCTTCTCTTACTTTTGGGAGTAGACTATTGGAGAAGACCAAACTATGATACCACGTGTTGGAATCTATTAGAGATGTATATTTTTTGGGGTTGCATTCCATTGCAACCACAAAAGTAGCTAGAATTCCATTACTAATTGTTGAAGAAGACCAGGCTTTGAAACTAATAATGAATACTAGCCATTTTTGGTGGTTGCATTATTTTTTTTTATGAAATTAGCAACACTCTTAATGGATAAAACACTTTTAGAACTTCATAGTAAAATGCCATCAGTTGAGTAACCTTTTCAAAAATTTGGCCGACAATGCTAACTATTACACCAAGTGTAGTCATCGATCAATTTTCTAACGGATAAGAAACTCAGCCAATGGCTACATCTATCTCACATATTCTGGTTGCTGCCCAAGTTGTACCTGGACAAAATCAACTAATAGTGGTTACAACCAAAAGGCCAAAATTAGTTGCCTGTCGAGTTAGCTTGGGGGAAACTCGGCTAACAAGCCTCTATGTGATGGATTATGAAAATTACCAAAAACATTTATGTACATTTAAATTAAGTGATAAAGACCATTGATCTTGGTCAGAAGTCATACATTCCACATAAATGGTTTACAACATGATTCTAATAGAGATATTGTCTATTCTTGAATTCTTACAAATTTTCACTGTATTTGACATGTTTTTGGCATACCATGGTTTGCTAACTCAATCATCTTGTTGTACCTAACACCGAAAATGGATCTCAAATAGATATACTAGATACATATTAATGTAATTGTTAAATCATCATCAAAATATGGACAATATATAACTATTCAGTAAACATTAGATAGTTAATTTTGTATTATTTATTTCATAAAATTTAGTGTTTCCCATCTCAAGAATACTTTAACTTCCTCACATGATACTTATCTTCCCTTTTGTCAACAATATTTTGTCTTGAAACCACAATTTGGTATAATTTGTTTATATAGATCCAGATCCTCAGAAATATTGCTTAATGGACTTTTTCTCTCTGGTATACCATTAGGGATAATGGGAGGAGGGTGTTATTGAACTACTCTATGTGTTCATCTTGGTGGTTTACTCATAATATGCAATGTTGTGTATGTGAGTAACTTCATGCAACAAATAATTGAATTTGGAGTAAACAAAATATTATCCAATCATATGCAAGAGTGTTGTATTTTGTTTGGTGATTTCAACAATATCAAGAAAACATACGAGAAGTCTAGAGAAAGATAAGTTCTATCTTTCATTTGAGTTCCTCTAGTCCTGATATTGATTATTTTGGCCTAGTTGAGGTACCTTCTATGAGAGGAGTGTCATTTACTTGGCACAAAAAGATAAAAAAGCAAAATAAATATCTTGCAAATAGGTAGATTTCTAGAGAATGATGGATGGCTCAACAATGTTCCATGTACATAATCTAAACCCACAAATTTATATCCTTTTGATCAGGCTTGACTTTAGGCGAAATTTAGGACATAATAAATAAAAAGAATCCTTTCCATTTCCATATTCTTTGGCATGAGTGTCCAATTTGTATTTAATTAATTAGCAAAGCATGGGTGGGGAATATTCATATCTACCGCCCAATTAGTTTTAGTCATAAACAAAGAATCTAAAACATACTTTTAAGAAGTGTTCAAGGGAATGTACCATTTTAAACAAAATTTTCTAAATATAAGTAATAAATGTATGATATTTACAAAACTCTAAGGAAATATGATCAAATGAGGATATCACTAATGATGAAATAGTCACCATGCATTGTGGAAGGTTTTTGATAGACAACATAAAATTATTTGTTTGCAACAAAAGAAAATGAAGCTGATTGAATAGGGGGATCAATACTAAGCTATACCAATGAACTATTAAGAGGAGAAAAGCATTTAACTCCATATTTAAACTCTACAATAGAGATGGAAAAACCAATCATGATGACCAAGACATAAAAAAGAAACATTAGAACTCAATTGAAAACTTGTACAATCAGGATCATATTGAAGATCATGTAGATATTAAATGGCAAAAAAGTTATTTGAAGCTGGAAATGAGAAATTTTATAATATACCAAAAATAACATAAATCAAAGATGAATTTTGGATCTTATAGATGACAAGAGCGCGAGGTCTGCCAATTTTCAATGGCTTTTTGTACAAGAATAATCGGCACATCATTAAAAAGGACCTAGATAAAGCTATCAAATTGTTATTTGATGGTGAGAATATGGTTAATACAATCAATCATGTGATCCTAGGAATAGTACCCATGAAGGATATTATCACTATTCCATTAGATTGTAGGTCCATATCTTGTTATTCAATGTCATATAAAATCCTAAGAAATATTGCTACAAGGAGACTTACAATATTATACCTCGACTTATTTCTCCCAAATATTTGTTATGGGTAAATTGTTTGAGGAATATTACATGTTTACTATAGAGTTCACACATAAATTTAACTTGCTGAGACAGACTTCTTTTGTACAGCTTATACCATGGCATACAATACTCTTAACTGAATATAACTAGTGTAGCCATTTGAAAGGTATGTGATTATAAAAAAATGTATTAGACTAGTTAAGCAATGTGCTCCACTCCTTCATTTTCACTACTAATCAATTTTACTTCATATGAATTCTTTGGAAATTTAAACGTGCTAAAGCAAGGTGATCCGGTATCAGCCTTCCTCTTCACCATTACTATGGAAGGACTCAGTAGTCTGGAGAAATAGATTGAGAATGTGAATATTATGAAAGATACGATTTGTAATAAAGAAGTGATTTCTCACTTATCATTTGTAGATGGTCCTTATCTTTATTGAATCATGGAAGATAATTCTCAATGTGCTTCAAATGCTAATCAAGAGTTTGGAAGGATGTAATATGTGATGCTAAAGGAAATAAAGTCAAATATTTACTTCTCAAAATTATGTATGAATAAGAATGAACTAGATATTGCTATTAGCATCTAGAAAGCTCAGTGACCTATGAAATATCTATGATTTCTTGTGGCTTACAGAAGACTGAGAAGAAAACATTTTCATGGATGTTTGGATAGGGTCAAAGATATGATTAGTAGATGGTTGGGCAATAGACTAGCTTTGGAAGGAAAACTAATCCTAGCCAAGAGCTCAACAATGTGTGTTATTAGGTACTAGATGAATGAAGAAGAATTCACTGAGTCTGTGCTAAGGAGAATGGATGTTTTAATTTCAAATATATTATAAATCCTACTAGCATGGATAAACTAACCTATTCAATTGAGGAAGGAAGGCTCATTTATAATCCTTAAAAATATTTGGTGATCTTTATAGTATGATAAGCATCTGACAACTCATTAAGTGTGACTTGACATGGGGAAGATGGATGATTGTCATATATGGTAGTGACATGTCTCTGATTCTAAAAGGTAGTTAATGATTCTCAACCTCACAAGGAAGAATGTTTGAAATGTAGGCTAACTATATAGGTTTTGATAACAAAGATGATCTATGGAACCTATGTAGAAACAAGATTACTCTTGATGATGTTGCCAAGAATGTGTAAATGAAGTTATACAACCCTTGATGGGACCTCACCATTTTTAGAGATTATAAAGACATTCTACCAACTCTCTACAAAATTAATTAATGGAATACTTTAAACATTGATTTTTTATGTGGCTTGCATATTGAAACATCTAAGGATCTATATGAGGAATTTAAAAACTATAAGTACGTATGGGAAAGATCATATTTATGACCCATACCTTATTTATTCAGAAATCATTAGGTTAATGGTAACTTTGTTTATTGGAAAGTTAAGGAAAAAAGACTGCAGCCCTCTCCTTGATAAGATCAAGTCAAAGCTTGGGTTTTGGAAAGCTAGTCATCTCTCTTTGGCAGGTAGATGTGAACTTGTGAAGTCGACATTCTTTACAATGCATTTGTATTGGACTTCTACTTTTCCTCTTCCTTATGCAGTGTGTGAAGATATTGATATAATATGTTGTAATTTTTTATGGGGCAGCTCTGAAAACAAAGCAAATTTACATCTTATTACATGGGATAAAATTAATCTACTCACTTGTGAAGGGGGCATGTGCATAAGGAAAATTGAGGATATGTCCCATGCTAGTCTTTGTCTAAATGCTTGGAACTTAGCAACAAAGAAAGAAATTTTGTGGGTAAAGTGGGTAGGTGAAAGGTATTTCAAGCGCTCTTTCTTTTGGTCAGTTAAAATCAATACAAACTGGTCCTGGTTGTTGCAAAAATTAGTTAAGAAAAGAGCCACTCTTATCAAACATGTTAGATTTTCTGTTGGAAATGGTAAGAGAACTAAACTCTTGCAAGACCCCTGGGTCAATCATAATGCTTTTCTTGGAGATTTTATGTGTAATGAAGCCATGTTAAAACTTGGAGTACCTATTGATTTTCTGTGAGTGAAGTTATCTCTGAAGCTAAATGGAACTGCCCTAATACTCATATGAATAAAGCTTTATGTGATCTGATCATGGCTCAGGAGGTCCCTAGTTTGAAAGGTGATATGGTTGAGTTGATTGGTTTAAATCACCCTAAATTGAAGGATGTTTGGAATATCATTCGTTTTAAAGGAGAAGAGAATAGTTTGTTCTCCTGGTTATGGAAAAGTAAAGCTCCCAAGAGATGTATTTTTCATATTTGGAAGGCCTTCCTGAACAAATTTCCTACTGGAGATTACATTAGGAGGATTGATATACATTCAGAGTCTATGTTGTAATGGTTATGAATATGTGAAGCATATTATGTTTGAGTGCTCTTTTATTAAGAAGATCTTCGATTCCATTTATAATGATCTGGGGATAAGTTTGACTCACAAGAATTGGAGTGAAGTTGGTAAGTTGAAGGGTGACCAAAAGCTTCTCTTCTTTCTGACTCATTACTGTCTTTGGAGTGAAAGGAATCATAGAGTTCATGATAACAAATTTAATTATGTTAACTTTCTTTGGAATTATATTAGAGAGGACTTTATCAGTTTAGAGGAGCTATGATCACTGTGATCTGCTCTTGGAATTCTTGGAGTGAATTGTTTGCTACTTGAGTCTTCTGAAAGATGCCTTTCTTTTCTTTGAACTCTTCTTGGCTTGGGTTGATGTTCTTGGTTTGTTTTCTTATTAGGGTTTGTTATACAAAGTTGAGAGTCATGCCTTCTGGTTGATACATTTTTTAGATGTTGGGTTACTCTTTGTTGTGGATCAATATCGACATCTGTCTCTATGATGATCAGTATACGATCCCTATATATGTTCAAGAATCTTGTTTTGAAGAGTGTATAGTCATCTGGATCCATGGGTCATCTTGATTTTGCAGAAGGAGATAATGTCAAAGTTTCTTAGTTTCTGTGATTGCTCTTGAGGATTCTTGGATATGACTATGTGATTCGAGCTTTCCTTTGTGGTATATATAGAAAACTAAGAGGTTTCTTATTTAAAGTTTACAACCATACTTTTTGATTGTTTCAGTGATCAGCTTCTGGGGCTCTTTCTGTTGCGGCTTTTATTAGCCTTTTCTAAAGATTTGATGTTGGTGCCTACTTTGAATTGAAACCTTTAAAGATCATTTTATATACAAACTAATATCAGTGGAAGGTCATTTTGGAAGAATGTACAGTCGTCTGGTTCTTTGAAGTCTGGTACTTTAGAATGAAATTAATATCTAAGTTCTTTGTGGTTGTCTATGCGCATCTCTTTGAAGAATAGAATAGATAAAAAGGTTCTTGACGATGTGGTTTGGAAGGGAGCTTCTTGGCAGAGCCTTTTTCTTCTCCACTCTTTTTGATAGATGATATCCTCTGTTCAGATATACACTTCCTTTTCTTTTGTTTCTCGTTTTGAGAAATGAAATGTTCTACAAGGCACTTACAAAAAAAAGCCTCACGAGTTTTGCTTACCAAAATATGATAACTTTAGTGTTGATTAAAGATTCATTAGTGATTTAAAATTCATTAGTATCTTGTATGAAATTCTGGTTGATTAAATATTTAATTTAAGGTTAAAATTTTTCCTTGATAAGTAGAAATTATATTTTAAACATTCTATTAGATATGAACCCTAGTTGGCATTGTAAACAATATATAAAGAATAAATTAATAAATAAATTATCATTGAAGAATTTTGTCTAACATTTATTGTAGAATTGTAGAACATTGAATCATAAATCTTACAAAAAAATAATGAACTAAAATCAGAGTCAAAATGAGATAGCTATGGAACTTCTACTAAATACATAGAATTTCCATCCAATATCAACCGAAGGGCCACTTACCGATGACACAAATCTACGAGTCACCTTCTGACTGTCCCACAAACTAATAAAAATATACTACAATTACCGCTCAGCACAACAAATCACAAAAACAAGCATAACTTTTGACACACATATAAGAATTTCATAAGATTTATTTTGTGGATTCAGATTTCTATTCTCTACACAACCAGATCCCTAAAACACAAAAAAATAACATGAAGGCTTTTTAAGAAATTTTTGTGGGAAAGAATGTGAAGACCTAGAAGAACAAAAAAACTAACCATAGATCAAACGTGGTATTTTGTTAGCCATGTATTCCTTATCTATTACTCTTTGTCTTTCTCTACTATAAGACTCACTTGAGGTTTATTCTTTCCCCTCATCTTCATCTTCTTCCTCCAATAGGCTCTATTCGGAATAGGAGACCTTGCATCAGACCTTTTAAAGGTGATTCTAGATCTTTGTAGCTCGAATCCAAGCCAACAAGAAAATATTCAGATAGACTAAGACTAAAATCTTGGTTAATGAATAAAATACAACTATGAGTTTAAATTCATCTGTTATCCATGCATTTCACCAAACTTAAGTCAAAATGTCAAGAACATGTTTTGGCTTGAATATTGTTTAATTTTTTTTAGTTCAGTAAGCCAAAATTTAAATTGCTAAGTTATAGAGGAATAAAATAGCTAGAAAATTTATGGGAATTGAATGATTTTAGTTTTAGAATGTGTGCATATGATATATATGAATTTAAAATACAATGAAGATCTTGAGGTACCAGTATATTTGGGTTTTCTGTAGATCCCTAGTAATAAAATACATGCATTTAAGTGCTATTATGTAATTTGATTTTGTTTCACATATAAATATGAGACAATATAGTACATTATTTATTAGTTATTTTATGATTGGATTTGCCATTTTAAGCTATATACGTTTCTGAAATCAATAATTTACTACATATTTATTAGATCTGATTAACTAGAATTGAGTTTGAAAAATAAATGATATTGTTATAACACATATTGCACCAATATATTTAGATATGTACAAGTTATTAAGTGCGAGTGAAGTAAAATACTTAGTACAAGTGATATACATTGCTCAATGCATGTGATACACAATGCTCAGTCATGCGATTCATAATGCTCAATGCAAGTCAATTACTATATTAAACAACAATAACTCAATTATGATAGAGACATAGTTTATTTATTTTTAGACTAACATATTTATTTATATGTGTTCATAAATGATTTTTAGTAGAACAGATAAAAAATACAATACAAACTAAAAGAGGAACGATCTATTGATAGCCAAAATTCAAGGAATGTTTAACTATACACTGAGATTCCTTGCAGAGGACTATGCTGGAATGGAGGAAATGGCTTAACAATTAGCAATGTCTAGGAGAAGAAGACATGGTTTGCTGATGGGGTAAAATGAGTTAAGTGCAATGTAGATGACCTCTTGGAGTATAACAACAATATCCAACATTAATTGGAATTTCTAATGATGCCCTCTTGGAACCCAACAATAATTGGGGATCCCAGTGGTATCAAGTTTTTTAAGTATAGTTACACACATCAACCCAATAATAATAGGAGATTTTAATGGTATATAGATTAATTACTACTCAATGAGTTAGCACTTGTATAACCATTGATGTATGCAATTTGAGCTAGAGTGCATTGACCCTGAGGTTGAGTACACAAGTTTAGAGGATTAGTCCAATTTTATTGGACAACTGATGTAGAAACTGAAGCTAGATGTGACCAGACCCTATGTAGACTAGGTAGCTATTTAATAGATTTAGATTCCCAAATCAACTATACGTCTTTATGTAAGGTTGTAGCTTGATATGACGCTTCTACAATTTGTGATATACTCATGTGGGTTCAGAGCATTACTCAATTGATTAAAAAAATTTAAGAAGTCAGACTCATGAATTTATTATTTTATAATTTAGAGTTTAGATATCAGATCCATAAATGTATTGTTCATATATTCTCAGTGTTTATCATGTTGATGTATTTTAAATTATTTTTCATTTAGTTCAAAATTAGCATGCTTATGTTTTCTCATTCTCCAATTAACTTAATAGTGAATATCTATAGTATCTTGTCTACTTGGTCAATTTCCATTCACTGAGCCAGTACTACTGAATAATTTTTAGGTCACCATGTTAATTATGAAGATAGCTATAGATTCAGAAGTGTCCTACTGTAGAATGTTGTTAGTAGTGTGTTAAGTAGAATGAGATAGTATTCATCCCTATCCACTCTAGGTCCTATGTAAGAAATAGAAATAGTTGTAATCGTCAAGAATAAAGTTTTGTACCTTCCTTCCTTGTAGAATGGTTGTAAAATATATGTTATGTGTGTTTAACATTGAATTATCAAGCATTTGAAAAGACATGTTCGTGTGATTTTATTATGAGATGAATTTTCATACGAAAGGATCTTATTTACGTCTCATACCTTGTTCGTATTAAAAGAAAAATAAAAAATCATACGTGATCTATGCTAGCCAGCATAAATTGCCTCAGATCCTAATCATGTGGTCTAAGATAGATTATGGGATTTGGGACCTAACATCTTGGTATTCGAGTTTAGATTGAGTTGTTAGGAAACATTAATTTAGATAGTTTGTGTTATAAGTATGACAACTAGGAGGTGATGTGGTTCTATCTCTAGAAAGTCTAAGCCTTTAGATACCCTCACCAAATATATGAATACTTAGGTTGAACTATATCAGGCTACTATGTATATACTTCCATGTATACCCTAGACATGCATGTAGAGGGAGGATATGCTTGAGAGAAACCCTAAATGTTTAGGGTTAGAAGACCAGAAAGTAACAAAAGAATGATATCATAAACATATAATATGATACAACTTTTGTTTTATTCCATTGATTTGATTTGAAATGAACAAATACACTCTGACCTACGTGATTCCTAGATATCGTATTCGAATATTGACATAAAGTAGGCCTTAAGTTATTCTTACATGAGTTCCACTTAGTAAATAACATTTTTATATGTTTGATATAAACAAATGTTGGTTAATCCTGAGTAACTCTTGGATTCAAGATTGTAGGTTTGGCCTGGTCCGGTTAGAATGATGCATTATTGGGATCTATGAACTCCTATTAGTAATATAATAAGAGTAAATGTTGGATAAAGTAAACCTAGCATGACATGAAAATAAGTACACACTAAGATATTGAGATCTAAAGTAAAAAAGTGGAATAACAAAAACTCACTTGGAATTAGTCATCATGTGCAAGGTGTGTACATCAAAAAGAGAAACCCTTATTTGATGCATAAAGGATGAAAGAATGTAATTCAAGAAAAATATTAATATGGAGAATATTTCATGATAAAGACCATCTAATAAGGAATGATAAGAACGCTTCGTACATCTGACCAAAAAAGAGCCTCAAGGGAAACAAAATTTGGGTTAATTTGGGAACTTTGAGAGTAAGGACATAAATAGTTAAAATAAGATGAGAAAGAGAAAACATAGAATGAAGGAATTTGATTTAGGAAGTATCTAAAGTTTAACAATCAAGTTAGGGTGAAAATGAAAAATATGAAGAGTATGTTCATATGAAGAAAATAGATATAAGGAGATAATAAAGGAAGGCCGTGCTAGAAGAATTGAATCGTATAATTAGTTGAGATATATTATTCAAATTTTGGACAAAGAAAGGTCAAGAGAAAAAAAAAGTTTAAGAGTATTAAAGGATATATGATAAATAAGTATTAAAAGAAGTATTAAAGTAAAGAGTATTACTTTTAAACACATGAAAGATGAGATCATAATAAGAAATCTAGGAGAAATATGATGGACAAGGTAAGAATGAAACTTGTTAAAGAGAAAGGTAATGTGATAAGAGTGGGATATGAAGATGTGTGGCTTTCTAAATAATTGTTTATACTTTACTTTAAAACTTATGCTATTATAGAGTAAGTAAATGTTCTTCTTTGTTGTATTTAAATAGATTTCTTGTGACTGCATATTCTTAGGAAAGATAAAGTTAGTTCTTATTTAAAGAGTAAGTTTCAATAGAATGAATGGTTGATCAACATATAAGTTTAATGCAAAAACAATTTTCCTACACTTATATGAGTTACATGAAGTGGAATATAAGATATATCACGTGATGAGATAAATGATGAACTTTCAAGTAGAATGTTGAATCAAAAATTAGTTTATCAATATACTATAGAGATAATGATAGATATAATCATAAGATGCATATCACACATTTAAATTAAAGATAAATGGATAATAAACAAATAAAATGAGAATAAACATATAATTAGAGGGAAGAAATACAACATGATATGAAGGTGGTAAGAAGTGAAAGATACTATTACATAAGGAATATGATGCTTGGATGGTAAAGATAAAACAAAAACTAAACTTTACAACAAGTCAATGAGTGAAAAAATTATTAAATAATTAAAGGTATGTGATAAAAGTTAATTGATTTGACTTGGATGAGAGAAAAGTAGTAAGAGAATATTTGAAGGGATAGAATCTCAGCTTCATACACAACATCCTATCTCATGTATTTATTGTGAGGAAGTTAATATAAATATTTTTCAAAGATGAATCAATGACAAAATGGAAGGAAATTTTCAAAGGTCTAGTTTAGTATAAAGTAAATGTATTTTATTTTGATATATGAGACAAAGATAAGTAATTTGCATGTTTTCCTGATTAGGACACGTTTATAACAAAAATGATCATATGATAAGCTACAGGTGAAAGAGTTGAGTTTCTCATATTTCTAGGAATAAACAACATCTTCATGCCTAGTCGAGAGAAATATATCTTACTCATTATTTGTTGATTCTTAGTATATGTGTAATCCTGAAAACTTTAGAACCTTTGGAGAACCTTAAGAAAAACATTTGTCCCTATTCAGATAAGCTCATCACTCGCTCCTATCCAACTTCACATAAGAGACCGACAAGATTCTTATATAAGATATATTGGCTCTTTTAGTATTAGAACATGAGAACTATCTTTCATCCCTATAACCTTAGCTACTTCACTATTGTTCCTCTACTCATGTATAGTTCCATTAGTAATAGCTTAATGTTTACCTACCAACCACATTTTAAGAAAAATATTAAAAAATATAGATTTCACAATTGATTAGCATGTTAGACTCCCACATTAAAACAAAAGTTAGATCAAGCTTGCTTTAAATTTGAAAACCTTCTAGTTCAATGTTAAACAAAGTTCAAAATAGGGATTCATTTGTAACCATATTTGGATAAGAGTTATGGGACTCCTACAGATAAAAGAAGAACAAAGGTTTGCCTTTTCATTTGTTGAGAATCGATTAACGTATGCTTTTTTTGTCAGCCGTGAATTGCAAGGATCTTCAATCTTTCTATTGGATTTTGTATGTTTGTCTCTTCATCAGTTGAGGACCGACAAGTTGTTCTACCCTCCTATCAACTGAAAAGTGATGGAAGTGCCTTGTATAAGTACTCTTCTATGGTTTTTTGGTTTCCTTTTGATGAAGCAGTTGGCTTGCTGAGTGGTGTGTTTTTATTGGTTGAGTATCGATCGATAGCTTGCACCATATATATATGATTTCTTGGATACTATCTACCAATGACAATCCTGGAGAGTGTGTGTTTTGAAGGGTTTCTTTATAAATTGACTCTATATGATGTAAAAGCAACTTTAATATTTTTTGTAATATATCTAATAAAATGAGTAATAAGTTGTGATTATATTATTTATTGGTTAGTAATCCAATTTACCTTAAAGTTGTCTTGTTTCATGTTTACAGTTTATTGAGCCTCAAGATCTTAAACCTAATGTGCTAAATGAAAATAGGATATGATTTACTTTGTTAATATATGATGTGCTCCTAAGTATAGTAATCTATGTTTTATGAGATGAAATAGTAATATCTTAAGAGATTATATCCTAGTATAAAAGTAGATCATTATTAGCAACTTAACATGAGATAGAAACATTCTTGTTATATTTGAGATGGTTTGCGGTTCACTTCATCAAGAATGTAACTTTATGATTAAATAGAGAATGTTGCAGATGTGAATCTCAAAGTAAGAAATATGTATAAGTTAATCCACAAAAGGATAACCTTATTTTCTTGCATACTTGATAGTTTGGAGGACGAAACTCCTTATGGGGGACATGTTTTTATGACCCATACCTTGATTATTTGAAAATCTACATGTTAATGATAATTATAATATTAATTACAGTTTCATTAGTGATTACATATTCATTAGTACATTAAACAAAGTTTTGGTTGATTAAAATTGAATCTAAGGTTAAACTTGTTCCTTGATATATCAAAATTATACTTTGAGCATATTATGATATTTGAACCTTGGTGTATATAGTATTAGCCCCCACATGTTTATGGAATGATTTTTTTAAAGATATCTTAAGAATTAATAATTAGAGAAGGTATCATTATATGATTTGTCAAACTTTTACTTTAGAAATAGTAGAGAATTCACTTATAAAAAAAGCATGAACTATATCTGAGTTAAAATGAGAGTTATGACATATTTAATAAACACACATATTACCAATCAACGGGCCAACAAATGGTGTTCCATAAATCGAATTAGGCCGCCTACTGATGGCATAAACTGATGGGTTGCCTTTGTACGGGCTTGTAAATTGATTGAAATGTGTTGTAGTTTCCACCCCATATAATCAATTATAAAAATGACCAAAATTGTAATGCCTAGGCCCATTTCCCAAGGCTCTATCCGAGTTTTAGAAATGACGGCTGGCCCCACAGATCACCACTAGGATTAACTGCGTACTTTGTCCTCACTCACGCTCAAGCCAGGGTCAACTTCCCAATTAGTCACCCATCCTAGTACTACTCAAAGCTGAGCATGCTTAATTATGGAGTTCTTTAGTGATGCACTCCAAAAAAAGGAGGTGCACCTTGGTGATATGGGTAGTCTAATCATCCCTTTTAAGACAATTTTATCTAAGGCCTCAAATCTTGGGACGTTACAATCTCCCACACTTAGACTTTTGACGTCCTCGTCAAGGCTCAACTATATGGCTTCATAATCTTTTCCCCATTTTAGTGCAGACCCATAATGGCTCATGGACTCCCAACTCCCATCCATGACTATTAGTACGAGGGCGGCTCCATCTTATCTGAGTGGATAGCCCTTTCAACTTGCCTGAACCATATGGCTTAATACTGGCATGTTACATGTCTATTTGGGCCCCACCTACTGGAAGGAAATTGACTCTGATACAATTTGTAATATCAGGGCCCATTTCCTAAGGCTATAGTAGAGTTTTAGGAATGACAACTGGCCCCACAGATCACCAATAGGCTTAACATTGCACTTTATCCTCATTCACGCACAAGACGGTGTCAACTTCTCAACTGGTCACCCATCCTAGTACTACTCTAAGTTGAGCACACTTAACTATGGAGTTCTTTATGATGGGCTCATGAAAAAGGAGGTACACATTGGTGATATGGGTAGTCTAATCATCCATTTTAAGATAATTTTATATGTGACCTCAAATCATAGGACGTTACAACAACTTGTAACATACTTATTAGAGTTCGAGAAATTTATTATTTTAGATTTATATTTCAATTTTCTACACAAACAGAGCTCTAAACCACTAAAATTATGAACAATAAGGTGACTTTCTAAGGTAATGTTTGGGAAAAATGTGAAGAATAGGTAGAACCAAAGGCCTATTTATAGATTGAGCATTGTATGTTTATATTGACTATGAATTCCTTCTATCTTATTCTTTTTCATTCTTAGAGTTTGCTACAAGACTCACCTGAGGTTTATTTTTACCTTCCATTTTCATCTTTTTATTCTTGTAGGCTCTATCCGGAGCAATGGACCTTATGTCAAACCATTTGTAGGTGAATTTAGAGCTTTTTAGCTCAAATCTGAGCCAACAAGACAAGATTCAAATAGACTAAGACTAGAATCTAGCTAGAATCAGACAAAATTGGGAGGAAACTTATCTTTTGCCATGTTTCTAATTGAGTCGGCTTAGCCAAAATGTCAACAACATGTAATGACTTGAATATTGTTTTATTGTTCTTATTTTAGTAAGCCCTAATTTAAACTTGTAAGAAATGATAGATTGGAATAGCTGTAAAATTTATGGGAATTGAATAATTTTAGTTCTAAAATAAGTGTATATAAATAATTTATATGAATTTCAAACACAATAATTGATATGTTCAACTTTATACTAAATCATTACCAATGAAATATATGCAAGTAAGTCCTATTAAATAGTTTTATTTCCTTTCAATTATGATACTGAGATGAAAAAGTACATAAATCTTTTTTCTATTATTTATTTGATGTTGGGTTTAGCTAGTTCAAGCTATATACTATTCTTAATATCAGTTGTTTAGTACTAATCAGTTAGAGATTAAGTAGAAATTAGTATGAAAGATAAATAATATTGTCATAGAACATATTATATATCTATAATCACATATGGTCAAGTTATTAAGTGCAAGTGAGAGATAGTGCTTAGTGCAAGCTAAATGTATTTCCTAGTGCAAGTGGTCTACAGTGCTCAATGCAAGTGAATAATAATATTGAAAGATAGTAACTCATGTATGATAGAAACTCAATTTATGGCTTTCCAGAGTACCTAATTTATATATATCATGTATGATTTTAAATAGTACATATATAGAACACAAGACAAAATGAAAGTGGAATAATATAATTATAGAGTAAATTCAAGAAAAGTTTAGTAGATTATTAAATAGTAAAATAAAAAACCATTAACCATATAGATGCCCAGAATTCTATAGATTCCTTGCAGAGGTCTGCAATGCAATGGAGGAAATGACATACCCACTGGCAGCATCCAGGAAAGGAATCCGCAACATTCCATGGGGAACAAAGGGTTAATCCCAATGTGCACAACATCTTGAATTATAGTAGGGGTATCCAACATTAGCTAGAGATTCCAGTGATACCCATTGGAATATAGGAAACACGAACGTACCAAGTTTTTAGTACAATTATTGACATGTACCCTTTTTAAGTAGAGATTCCATGGTACCTAGTTCAATAACTACTTAGTGAGTCAGCTCCTCTGGAACCACTGATGTTGGCATTTTAAATTTAAGTTCTTTAACTCTCTGATTGACTATTCAAGTTTAGATGAGGAGTCTAGTTTTATCCACCCAAGTGATACAACCATCGAGGCTAGATGTGACTTGGCCCATAGTAGAGTGAGTAGCTAGTCAATAGACTTAGAATCTTAAGTCAACTCAAAGTCTTGTACGATCAGGCTATAGCTTGTTGTGATGCTTTCACATATTGTGGTAAACTTCATGCTGGTCTAGGCTATTACTAAAATTACTACAAGATTGAGAATTCAGATTCAAGCACTTATTATTCAATCATTTAGAGTTTAGATATTATATCTTAAAATGTAATGTTCAGTTATTCTCAATGTTTAATGTTTTGATGAATATTACATTATTACTCATCTAGTTAAGTATTGAATAGCTTGCTTATGTTTGCTCACGCTGCAATTCACTTAATATTGAATGTTTGTATTGTTTTATCTACTTGGTGAATTTCCATTCACCAAACTAGTAGCTCACATTTTGTTGAACATTTTTTAGATAACCATGTTGATTATGGAGATAGCTACATATTTAGAAGAGTCCTTCCATACAAGGTTCTTAGAAATGTTTTAAGGTATAATGAGATAGTCTCAACACCTATCCACTCTAGGTCTTTTCGTGAGAAAAAAAGAGTTATAATAGTAAGTACAGAGTTTTATACC